>VXBZ01000388.1:0-160419 GCA_013399135.1 Heliornis fulica | reverse complement strand
GTGCTCCTCCAGTCGCAGGGCAGTCCCCTCACAGCTGGCTGGAAGAGGGCATGACACTCATCTTTCACAGAGATTTGATCAAAAGGAGTCACGGAGGCTCGAGGCGCTCCTAATGCAGTGCGAGGAGATTCTACCTCTGCTCTGGCAGCCTAAGTAATGCATTAAATCAATGCAGCTGACCTAAGGCCTATTACAGGGGTTTTTTCTTTTTTCTTTTTCTTTTTTTTTTGTTCTTCTCAGAGCGTACAACTATCTGCAAATAAGCTATGAGGTACTTATGATTAAAATTACTTATTTTTAGCAACAGTGTTGTTTTTCAAATTGCAGCTGCTTTTTTTTTTTTTCCCTTTTCAAAATTTGCAGGTCTCCAAGGTTCACCAAGTGGGGTGGGTGTTATTTAAAGTTAAACCATTTCCCCCTCTCAACTTACTGTTGAGTTAGAACTGAATTTTATTTCTTTTTATGAAGTTGAAGCTTCCTATTAACAGAAGTACAGGTCATAAAGACAGGAGAAGAATTGCTTTCTGGTAATTGGGCCAAAATCTGGTTTCAGTTATACAGGTGTTGGGTTGCATTCATGAGTTAGAGCAGGGTTTTTGTTATAGTCATTTCTCACCTATTTAAAAAATCCAAAACAAAACCCTGAACAAAACACTTCTCTCCCCATCTCTGCGCTTCTTTTGACTCCTGCAGATAATTTATTGGCACTCTACTAGCCCAGGAATACACTGTATTCCTTCCAGAGGGAGACATGAGCAGGTCACATTGAACTCAGCGGGAATCCTTGTAGGAACATACCAGGACAGTATCAGACCAGATGAATACCTGTAATCCCACAGGAAAGGCAACGGGAATAAGATGGCTGTAGGGAGAAGACAGTTAACCTATTATTATTAGTTAATTTGTTGTCTCCTAATCCTATTTACTATTTGCTAGATATACACACAATGTTTCAGGAGAGAGCTTAATCTACATTTTATTAAATACCGGAGTACAGCTAATGTTAACTCCACAGCAATAGCTGGAACCAGGCCTGGATAAGCTATGCAGGACCAGCATATGCTCTCCCTAAATCCCTACATTTCTCAACCCTACACCTTATTTTTACCACCAAGCTATTGAACAAGATGGAAAAACAAAGAGGGGTATTTAGTGAAATAGTACTGCGTGCCAGATGCTTCTGCCAAGAAATGCTGACGTGTGAGAAGAGTCAACCACTGGTGGCAGCTTGGTTCTTCTCAGTAGGGCTCTACATGAGTCTCCAGTGTCACCTCCAACCCTGCAAGTACCTGGGATGTCAAGGCCAACATGCTATTCGAGGCGATTCTGAACAGTAGTGTTTTAAAAGCATATGTTCTGTGATGAGAACAAAAACCCACTGCTTTCTCGTGATGACAACTCAAAGCCAAAGGCACACCTTGTTGCTAAAATCTTATTTCCTTCTTAATGAAATAAGCAGCAATGTAACTAAAAAGGACTCTACCTGATTGAGAATTCTGCAACAAAAGTGGGAAGACTGGCTTAAGATTATATAAATCGCCAGAAGCTCTGAATTGACTTCAAAATGATAAGTGACTAAAACTTAGATGTGTGCAGAGCTGCTCTCCCCTCTAGCCAGTTCCCAGGAAGAAAACTTATTTACCAGCTATCTGCCAGATAGGTTGTAATTTTTATTAAATGGGCCAGCTCTCCATAGCAAACAATTTAAGACCAATTTACTTTTTCTTAATTAATTACCTACTAACAGTCTTTTATTTTAAGCATTATTTTCATTATTCAAGCTTTTCTGATGAATATTTTATGGGGACATATTCATGCCTTGTTCTTTTTAAACTATTCACTATTACTGACTAGCAATTTTTCAACATTTTACTATCTGTGCCCCTTTTAGTAAAATCCAGTGATGTCTAGCATAATGTGGCATGTGCAAAGCACAGTTTGTATCTACAGGTCAACTTTCAAAGGAGTACTGGCATATTAACAGTGTTTTTAGTAATTTCAGCTGATTTCTAGTTCAAGCTTGCTTGTACAGAACAGTTATCAAGATGTTTCTTGAATAACAACCAAAATAAAAAACAGGGAGTGACTCCCATCACTCCTCTTCCAGCAGTAAAACCTAATAGAAAACCAGCATTTTGTGCAAAACCAGGTGAGGGCTTGAGCAGAGGTCCTAGGCTTCACTGGGGCCTTGCTATTTGACCTTGGGCAGGTTATTTAAATTCTTATTTCTATTTCCTTGCTTCTGAACTACTTTTAAAAAATATATCTATTTGAGTTGTAAGCTCCTTGAGGAACTAATGCATCTTACTCTGCGCTCAGGGACAGTTCTGTGGGTAAAGGAAAGGGGTCCTCTGCTGTGAACTCCATGTCAGTCACAATGTGAATACCTAATATCATGGAGTAACAATGCAGCCCAAGGAAAGCTGCTTTATCCTCCCACCTGCCCCAGCCTGTTTCTTTGTGTCTCAGCCTGCGTGTTCAGAGCAGCTTGAACATCAGGGGATGTAGTGCAGACAGTGAAAGTGCTAGAACTAAACCAAATACAAGAGTACTTACAGTTTTAAGAAGAGCTCCAACACAGGGAACCGGCTATAAACAAAAAGCTGCTGCTCTCACCTGATTTTGCTATCTAGCATGTTTAAAAAAAAAAAGGGTGTAAAACCTTGGGAATCACCAGTGAGCCAGTGTGACACAGCCCAAAAACTCAATTCCATCCCCAGAAAAAGACGAGTTGCTCTGACTTTTAAATATGAATCATGACCTTAGTTCTGGTGTTTGACTCCAAAAAAGGGAAGAGAAAATATTCCCAAAAGAATTTCAAGAAACTGACCAGGCATCAACTACACATTAGGAGTAGGTTTGATCTTTGCTACTGTGTTCTCTAGGTGCACAGACAAGTGGCTTCCCCAACCACACGCTGCCTGCTTCCCACCATTTCTACCACAGTTAGCTGAAAAACGGTGTGAACCTCTGTGTCCTGCCTGCTTGGCCTAAATTCCAAACACAAAGGACACTATGTCCCTCTAAAGTCAGTGCTGGCAAAGATCTTAGCACTAATTTAATGCTCTACTCAGCCCCTTGGAGAGACATGTGGATTAAACATTTAATCTCTCAGAAGATGTGAAGGAATAGTCAGCCTCATGATCATACCAATGGGCATCGGGTCACCTTCCAAGGAGAAAAGCCAACAGGAGTAAGAAATGTTGCCCAAGACCAAAGGGACGCAAGATTTTGCCAAGGTAGAAGGAGAAAAAGGAAACAGACCTTGAAAAGGAGGAGGTTTTGAGCACCAGTCAAACTACAAATAGGCCTGCTAAAGCCATAAAATATTGATAAACTAAGATCTGTGGAAGGTCAGGTAGGACATTCCTGTTCTTGGTGAAGCAGCAGAGAACCCCAAATCTCTCGTTCAGTATTCCAGTTAGGCTAACTTTGTGGTCTAAGCACATAACACTGAACTATAAAGTGTCCAAAATATTTTTCCACAGTTTAACTAGAGTTAAATGTTCATCCCTGTCTGGCTATTTACATCCCATTTCAGGCAATTAGACAAAAAGTAGTCAACAGAAATAAGGAATTTTCTTCATGCTATCTGCATTTGCAACCTTGCTTCAGCACTAATCTTCATCTAACTGTTCACAGCATTTCTTTTCTTCTGTAGCTCAAGCCAGCAGTGAAGTGAGCACTGTCCATTACAAAATGTTAATATTTAAAGTAGTATAAATGGAAGAGCCATAAAGACATCGCCAGTACTAGATCAACCACTGATTCATCCCTGTGAAACAGTGCCTCCCCACCAAACAGTCCCTAGGATCAATAAAACCTGCAGTTAACAATTATGAAAAGACCTGCCTGAGTAGAAAATTTCTCCTTATCATTTAGTAATTATTCCTTTATGTCATATTCCTTTACCCTTTGAAAATTGTGATTCTATAACTGTTTGTCATCTAATAGTTTGGTTTTTTGAGAAACTGACCTTGTAAAAAGATGCAACAATGTGCGGTAACATATTTTTACAATAGAACTTAATTAAGCATTGCACAGCAAAAGCTTTTAAAATATGTTGTTTTGAAAATGTGAAACTGAATAAAACAAAGGACTGTTTTCACTGCTCTGTGCTTATCACTACATCTGTTCATGTCATATCCTATGTATCTCTTCACTAGCTGAGATGATGCTCCTACTAAAGTATTCCCCGGTTCCCAATGATTTCTATAATCATGTGTTTTGATTCTCCAATTTCTACTCTTTGCTTAAATCTTTTTGGAGATGTCTTAGGATGACCAGAAGGGATACACTGCCCCACTTGATTATTTTGATAGCATTACCATACTTTAAATATTACTGTATTACACTCTTGTTTTCTAGCGGTTTAGTTTTCTCCCTTTCATGATCTTTTGCAGCAAGCAAGAGACACAACTTTCAGCATATCATTGATGACAAATAGATAAATACAGCATTTGCTTCTCTGCTAATGAAAGCAGTAGAGTTAATCCATTGTTCATATATGCCATACTGGTGAGTTCACCCACTTGTCTGATAACTGGACCTTTCCATTGAATATTTGCAATTTCATTCCAGAACCTGAGAGCATTTCAAAAACTTCCAAATTCTTTCCAACAGTTTTATCTGCTCTTTAGGTAGGTTTATTAGATCATTTCAGAGTGCCTTACAATTCAGTCTTAATGATTCTAAACCATGTATCTTCTCTGCAAGCAGCATTCCTGCTAGACTCTCTCCACCCTCCCCAGCTGTTTAATAAATACCATCTGACCCAGTGTGGAGCCCAGAGCATCCAGCTAAACTGCGAGCCCTTCGCTAACTTACTGGTTGTTCCTATTGTTTGACTGTCTTTTTTGACAGTTTATAATGTTAAAATAAATACACCACCTTTCACCCTCTTGGTTGGTAGTTTTCTATACCTGGATTTCCATATGTACATCAGAGTACAAGAAAAGAAATTATAAAGACTTTAAATAGTAACATCATTGTCTAAAAACTTTTGTAAAGGACATCAACCTCCACAAAATTTAAACTTTTCCTTAAAGTGGGCTCCAGAATCCAAATCTATTTGTAGCTAAAGCTTGCAAGTAGGCCATAAAAGTACCAATTTCAAAGTTATCTAACCCCTAGAAATATATTAGAAAACAGTTTGTGTATATATGCAGTGAATATCAAGATTGGAAAAGTTAATACAAAAATATGAATTGCAACACATTGCTATCCAAAGTAAGCACAGATAAAGTGACTTGCCTGAATTGGAACAGCTTTGGACATACACTAAAAGATGTTTTTTCCTGTTACTCCTCCCACTCTCCCCACCCTTGGCTGTGAGAAAGAAAACTGGTTACCCATTGGTTCTGTTCTCTACCTTTCCACATTTTTTTCAACTACAACAAAGCACACAGCTTCCATCTAAAGGGCATCATTTTGTCTGATGTGAGCATTATTTGTATGGGATACCAGCCCAACTAGACGTCCTGCTCTTGAGAGTGAGGTGGGAATATGGCAGCAAGGACAAGATTACCCAAGTCTTCTTGGCAGCTTTGTCCACCTTTCTTTGTACTGTCAGTCTAGTCTGGGGTGGGCTTGCACAAAAATGCTAGCAGAGACAATGAACCTGCAAGCTTTTGGGCTAGATGAGAAGGGTGTTATCAAGCAAAATACAATTTTCAAGTATCTAATAACTAAACAATAATGAGAGTTGAAGATTTTCATTGTCAGGGATTTAGGTGGGAGCTGTATCGGCCGCTTATTTCCCTTTCTGCACAATTCTACCAACTGCCCTCTCATCTTGCAAATCCTGTGAGGATTTTAAAACATTTAATTGCCAACTCTATTATTAAGGAATCTACTTTGTCAAACTGCAGCTTCTAACAATGTTAAGTCTCTTAGAGAAAATCAGTTTTGATACTGATGTTTCTCAGAGGTGCAGCATTTAATCCTCAAATTACAACACAAGTTTTAACAGGCAGATTCAGTCTGTCACCAAGATGTAGCAATTAACAAAAAAAACCTCAACCCCCTTCCTAACATTAATGGTTTATCAAAAGAATACCAGTTATTTCAGTTAAGATATACTGATGAAGCAGGCAGAAATACAATGAGGAGACAGACGTGTTTACGCTATCTGATTGAAAGGGCTGAGCCAGAATTCCAGAGACTTTGTGTTGTCATAAGAGGACTAGTCAGGAACCACATTTGCACCCCTGGGCCAAAGGGTGTGACACCAGGCTAGAGGTGTGCCAAAGTCTGAATAAAATGCCTGCCATAAAACTAGTAGCCACTCATATTCACATGGCTAAAGAAAGGAGAGTTGGGACTGTGATTCCTGCAACAGTAAAGCTGTTGGGTTTTCTACTAAAGAAAACCCAGTCCTACCGATACAGGATACACTTCAACTACAATATGGAGCCTCATGTTTATATTCACAGCCTCCAGCATTCTCCTTCCTCTTGGTTGTGGTTCATTGGCTGGTGGTTTTATTTTTTTTTTTCCCTTCATTTTTTTCCTGTCCTTCTTGTTCTTTAATACCAGGTAGTGGTTTGCAACCATTTAAATTATGGCATATAATAACCGATGAGTAACATAGCAGTAATACCAGTGGTGGCAATTCTGTTTTGTTTCATGGGAGTGTTAGAGTATTAGAGAGATGACTAGGACATGTCTCAGTGGCAGACTGATAAAATGAAAAATTAATTTTCCCTGCCTACAAGTGTTGTCACGTTTTAATCAAACATTCACATGGTACAGGACACTTTTTGCCTCCAAGTAATGAAATAAAAAGCAAACATTCTATATTTCTAAATAAATTTTTAGATAAAGAATTATTGAAAAAATTAAAATAATACAGTGTGAGATTTTTTACAAGGTTATAAGCTACACATTTCTGACCAAGTGGTTGAGTTTAACAACTATATCTAACATAATATTACTACCTGTTCAATCAGTGTTTATTATGGTGGCATATTTACCAGCTCTCCCCCTCCACTGGGGACTTCTCTTACAACTTCATGCTTTAGAGAAAACTTTTATTCTCAGAAGTCTTCTCCCATTCACATCCTCTTCTTAGTGAAGAGGAGGAAATTTCAGTTCCTATTTGACAGTGACATTCCAAGAAAGCTTCCTCGAAAGGGTCACCCATCCTCCACTTAGTAGATTCCTTTAAAACTGCCTCTTTTATTAACTTACTCCAGACATGTACCTATTCTTTTTATGTCTAAAATATGTGTTGAACTTTTGAAGTTTAACCAAGAGTGAAAGCAGAAGGTATAGCAATGTCCTGGAGAAACATCTGACTACCCCTTCAACAGGGATAGCACATCGATACCAGGACGGTTTGCAGGGAGCTGTTTTTAATGGACAGCTCCCAGGTGACCCCAGACACCGCTGCTGCAGCAGCCGCAATATCATACATCCTTGATTGAACTTTGATTAATTTTCCAGACTTTCAGAGCCTGTGGCAAAAGGATCCACAGCGGTAGCTGCAGCCATTAACTCCATCTTTTGTGATTTCTCCTTCTTCATTATGTTTGGGTCTTGATTGAACTTTGTTCCAAGTTAGTAGCTTTTGGCTACAGACTTACAGATAAGACTTTAGAAACGGAGTGCAGAGGGATAGTATGTGAAAGCTGCCTGGCTAGTTGGTGGTAGCTTTGGATAGACCTTGACAATGTGAGTGGCATTAACATAAATGCTGGAGTTCTAGCTAATGCCAGTCTAAACAACAAACACTTTATGCAGACATAGTCTAACTATCTTGCTATTTTATTACACCGAACAAAGTCAAAGTTTCTGCATTCACATACTGAATAAAATGACCAGTCCTGGGCAAGGCCAGAGCTTTACAGAAGCACTTGTTTAAAATACATAAATAATCTCAGTGGCTTCCAAAGATTATTTGCAGAATGTGCTGCTAATTGCAGCACATTCTTGCACTAAGTTGCTAGTGCAAGCAACTATCCTACTCTTTGTCTGTGCCACAGGACAACTTTACACTGTAGAGTCAACCCAGTGTCTGTTATGTTATCTTATCCAAAACCCCAGTTTATCAGTGGCAAGGACAGATCTTACTGTTCTTGAAGAAAAAGAACTAAGCCTGATAATACTTTACTGAAAATGTCACACTGAATTTTTCCAAGAAATCCTTCAGTGTTGTCGTTACCTTACTCTCTCCTCCATCTATGGTCAGAGAACATCTAAATCCTTTGCTAGTAAAGGGACAGTTCAATTTGAAAAATGCTTAGCAAAAAAACCACCACCACCAACAAAAAAACCCAAAACAAAAGAAAAAAAGTCTAGTTTTCCTACTCTATTTTTCATGCTTGGATCTGTAACTGTGATATGTTCTTAGAATCACTTATGTCTAGTTTTACTGCCTGCTGTTGGTATTTGCCAATGGTGGTGTGTAGCAATGGTATGTGGGGTGGCTGTAGCAATCCACAGAAATTTTTGCCAGAACCTACAAGTGCTGTGTAAAAGCCCCTTTCAGAGCTTGAAAATTGAAATTAACTGATAGGAAAAAAAAAAATTAAACTATTAAGGGTCATTCAAACTCCACTATGAATCAGAGATATACATGATGTTTCCATAACACCTTGCACAATGAGGCTTTGTCCCTACAAGAGGCCTCTGGGCATTCCTGTGATATAAGCAATAATAGGTTTGTCTCTGAAGTTTTGAGTAGTACCTCCAATACAGGCAACTTTTGAAATAATTAAAACCTGGAAATAAAACCTTTTAGAAATACATATATACATATATGCACACACATATATAAATATAACTCTTCTTTGCTTAACCTTTTTATTCATTGCCAAGAATAGCTGGCTGAGGGATCGGCATCTGCCGTGAGCTCTCATTTATTTTCCAGTGCTGCCTTGCCCCATTGCCCAGGCAGTCTCTGCAGTTCCCCTCTCCTCCTCTCACTGCTTTCCCTTCCTCTGAACCCAGGATACAGAGCAGCCTTCCAGCACAGAGCCCTTCTCTGCTTACAGACACCCGGGCTTTCCAGCCCCTTTCCCCCTCCTGCAAATCCCTGCCTCATGGAGTTTCTGACAGCATGCTGCTTATACAGGAAAAGCAGAATCTCACTGCTACCTGGTATTTTTTTGGCAACGTTAACAGATTTTTATACTGGAAATTATTAGCTTAAATGGGTTCAGACGAACTAAACTCCTTGTCAGCTCAAGCTGTATCTATCTAGGTGATCGGGCACCAGGCTCGGGTGAAGTGGCTAGGATGCTTATTTAGACTGCTAGTGAGTTTGGGAAATAACTTGTGGGAATGTCTGAATGTTGCAACAGGTCAGGTCCCTAAGGTTGGTTCCCTCAACTTTAGCATCTGTGCTGCTTGAACAATACACTTGAACAAGCACAAGCCTAATTTAGGGTGAGACCAGAGCTCTTAAAAACCAAAGCACTGGACTGGCTGGTTACCAGGGCTTTCCCCCTTGTAACACCCTGGTTTAAAATAACAGGGGGCATGCATAGCATGGAAAGTGGAAAAAAAGAAAAATGTTTCAGGACCAACCACTTTCTAGGGGATGCTTGGGAATTGCTTGGAGGAGCGCCAGGCCTAGAACAAGGTGCGAAATCATACAATTAAAAGAAGGATGGCAGGTGTAAAACAGAAGCCTCTTATGGAGCGGTGGCTTGGGGTAGAATATCTGCAGGAAGCTGGCTGCCAGAGCGACACAGAAGGGATTGAAGAGGGAGGCCTGGCAGGATTACCACAAGGAAGTAACGAGCCTTCGGGTATACTAAACACACACACGGTTTGTGTGACTTTTCACAAACCTCCTTTCTCTTTTATGTTGTCCTAATGCTAAAATAAACCATCCAGTGGTGGTAAGAAGGAGCCTGAGGCTCCTGTACAGAAGCGCTGAGTGGTCATTGCCCTACAGAACGTAAAGGCAGCTATACTGCAACCGGCTGTACTGGAGCAGCATGGGGTTAATGGGAGTCCAGCGTTAGTTTTGATGCCTTTTTCAATGGCTCGGACAGGTGTCCCCTCCTGCTGGGGGTCTCCACAAGCTCACGGACTTTATCCTGCCTTTGCACAGCCAATGCGACTTGTGCCGCTTGCTTCAAGGGAAGCGAGAGTGAGGCCTCCAGCAGTAACTCAGACATTTTTATTAGTTCGGCCACATGCCTTGTTCCAAAGCCTCTGGCTTGTCATAAATTTTTCTGCATTAAACTCTTCATCCAGATATGGCTCTGCCATACACAGCTTGCCCAACAGATTAGTAAGAGAGTATTCTTTTTGAACTGTCTCCTCTACAAGCAGGAGGTGCAGCTGGCATCCTGCCTCTGTGACTGTCTAGAAAAGGAGCACTAAAACTACATCGATAAGACAAAAATCTGAATAGGGAAAAACACTAAGCTCAACCTAAGCATTTGGTGCTGTCTTCTTTTGAAACTACTCATGTTAAAATGATATTGTCGACACAATCTTAATAAAAAGGACATGTTGAAATTTTAAGTAGAAATTAAATACTTGGTGTTATATTTAATTTTCTCTTTAATAAAGGACATGCCTTTATAGGCTCTGAATATATTCAAATCCTCATTGGTATAAATCAGTTTAGTTCCAATAAATGCAATTTTTACCAGATCTGTAATAAATTCCATCTACCTCTGAGGCCATTCTTTTCAAGTAATTTCAACACATTTTATTTTTAAAAAACACCAATAGAACATCACTGCAAGCTTAGCATTATCTCCCTTTACAAACCAATGCATTTTTGATTTACCCAAAGTTATATAATAAACCTGTGACAGAGACAGCCTGTCATTCAGCCCCGTCCTGCGGCTTCATCCTCCTCCCAAGTATAGCACTTTCTCCTGACCACCATTTTAGCAAGTGAGTGACAATTGCTGTTTATAAAAATAGCAGCACATAGGTACAATCCCTGCGTTTACAAACTCTTCCTCTATAGACTTAGAAAAAGACATCTTTGTGCAGAACCATCATATTATACCGGCAGGTAAAGAGTAATAGCAAAGCCTTTGCAATACATCTATTAAAAAAATTGGCTTCTTTAGAAAGCTCTAAAAACTAATTTCTAGCCATACAAATTGTGCATTCTGTTTATCAAGATGCTTTCTCCATACTCCAAACTACATTATCTGGATGACATTCATTGTAAAGCATCAGCCTCACTGAATGCGAAACACATGTTTACAGGGGAGGAGGGATGCAAGCTACTTTCATACACAGATTTTGTGATGTAAATAAGGTGTTGGAAAGCCAGTTTGTGAAAATGCCAGTATCTGATGCTTTAGTCTAATTAGAAACTGCTCTGTGCAGCCAGCTATTAGCAGTGGAACATGTTGCTTATTTTACTTACCAGTTAAAGTGTTGCATCGCACCTAGCCAGTCATAATTAGAAAAACTGGCACAATGACATAACTAAAGAACAGTTGTGATCAGGAGTTCAGCAGGTATTTACTAGAGAGATATAATAGGTAAGTGCAGTTTTTGTCAAAGAACTGCAGTTTGAAAACCTCAGGTGACTAACAACTGTATCCATGACTGGAAATTACTGGCCTCTTTCTGTCTATACCAAACTCTGAACACCCAGCTAACTTTGAAACGTGGCTGACAATTAAGCAAGCTAATAAAATAACAGTAATCCTGGGAAAAGACAGTCATTCATATTAAAGAGCATTTGCTCCTCTCTGAGATCATGCATTTCTTTACCAGGAAGCACAAACACCACTCAAGCATACACCTAGGGAACACGGAGGGGACACGAGGTCCAGCATCCTGCTGCGATGCTTCAGGCGAAAATGCATCCAATTACCAAGTACCTCACACCAAGAAGTTAGAGCTGTATAGCAGAATGTGCACTGATTTCTTTCTAACTTATAAGTATTTATGCTCCCTCCCCCCTTAATTTATAACTGCATTTTTAAAAACAATGAACTTGAGTTTCACATAATATCAACAGAAAAGAGACAGCCAAGTTATTTTCCAAGTACAATTTGGAAAAAAGTATTTCAGCAGCTCTTCATAATTTTATTTTGGGTCAAACTGCTCCATGTGTCTACAGTATTTTATTTCAGATTCAGATGGTATCTTCAAAGTTAAATTGAAGTACAATGTTAACGCTTAATGTTTTAAAAACACTTTGGTGACTTGTGCATCACTTAAATTTTCACCCTACAGATGAAACTGCACAAAGGATGCCACTGGACCTGCAATAAAAGCCAAATGAACAAACCTCCACTGTATGAGTGAAAGGTTTTCTCTACTACTTCCAAAACGATTCTCTGGCTTCTCAAACAAAACCCACAGCCCATCCAAACCTTGCCCTTCCACCCCCCGAGAGCACAAGTAGGTATTTAGAATTATGCCTTGTTGTAGCTGTTGAGGAAAGGCATCCAATAGACATCTGATGGGCTTTCAGACAGCGACCAGGCATGTATGCTTTCCCACCCTGTCCCACCTACCACCCAAATTTAGCTCTGGAGAGACCAACTGTAGAAAAACATTCTTTTTCCACAACCCAAATCCTTGCTTTCCCTGATCCTGCTGAACATGATCTCATTCACTAGAAAAAAAGAGCAGAAAAGATGGCAGTTTCAGTGATGTGTACACCTTCCCACGAGAACTAAACTGCATCCATATGGGAGCCGAACAGAGACCTATCAGCTTTCACTTCTACATGGTGGAACAGTTTCCAGTCATTATTACTGAGGTTAAAACAAGACAGTAATCCATCCTGGTTCAAAATTATCTGTACTGTTTTTTGTGAAATTCACTCTACTGTGCGATGATCTCATGTAGAAGAGTGATGAGCCACAGGTTAAGTTTTAAAAGCAACAATGATGGGGTTTATTTCCAGAAGATACACTTCATCTCATGTACAGCAACACCAATACAAATGTCACATGTTTCTTTGTCCACTTACATGGCCATGCAAGTGATTTTAGGCACTTCTTTCAATCACACCTGGGGCACCAAGGATCTATGAGGAACAGGTGAGAACAACAGGAGGCTGAACCCGAAGTGAAAGAAGGCAGGTTTTGGTGAACTATTAAATACCTTTGTGCTTATGCTTACTTAATTTACCATCTCTAAAAGAAACCAAAGATCTCTCCCCACTGTAACCACTGCATTTCACATTTCCATCAGTAATAACGGGAGGACACCAGCTTTTCAATGTCAGGAAACGATAACTGACTCTAACTGCACAAGAACACTGGGAAAGGGACACAAAGCACTGAAGAAAAGGAATTACAGCGGTGATGTATTTGACTTGCAGGTTTCCTTTATTTATTTATGAGGGTTTTTTTGGAAGTTCACTTCCTGCATGCCTCTCAGCCAAAGTTCTCTTTGGTTTTATTTATGTGCTAAAACACACACACACACACAAGCCGCTTTTAAAATGAATGGATGTGCTCCAAAGCACACCCCTGGCCAGCTGTTTGTACCCCAGAAGGCTGCATTCTTCTGTCCTGTGTCTGCAAAGGCTGCTGGAAGGCACAGGCACCTATTTTGATCTGCAGTGTCACATTAACAGGCAGATAACATTCAACCACAGATCCCTTTCTCAGTGCCTGACAAAGACAGGGGATTTTATGAATAAACAACCTGACTGTGACTCATTGCCGATTAGGTAGGGGTTTTGGCTGAAGAGCTGTTCGGAGGAGCGAGTCGGAGCAGTGCGGGCTCTGCCGATGCACTGCCTGTTCTTGGCTTACAGGGTTTATAGACAACAGAACTCATCCAGAGAGCTGTCTGTGTGTGGCTGGGGAAGAGACCATGCAGATTCACCTTGCTTTGGTCACCTCTGTACAACAAGATTAATGCAGTGCATCCTTCTTAGCTGGGCTGAAAGCAGAGCAGGTGCAGAAAAGCATCTGTTTTCTGTGGAGCAGACAGAACCTATGTGAGCTAGCAACACCTGCATGCAGGCCCTTCCCCAAGTACAGGTGGTTCCCTAAAGCCACTCATCTCTAGAAAATTTTCTTTTTGTGCTAGAAAAGTTTCTTCCAAGTCTTGTTCAGTTTTAGACTCGGTCATTAAGTCTTACCCTTGCACTGAAAGTACTGTCACAGCTATTAAGATCTGCCAGGAAGCTCTTGCTCTAAGACTGAGGTAAGATCTCCTGGGACTGGCAGGCTCTACACTAATAGTCTCAGCCTTTGAAATTCATTCCCTTTGGCAGCTTCCCAAAGCCAGATGCTAATGACCTTAGGCATGATGCAAGACCTTTTTATTGGTGTAATTTTAAACTATGGGTTTTTTTAATTCCTGAGGTAACAATGAAGCCAGACATTTCTTATCTTTGGAGAAAGTGTCCACTCTAGCATCACAACTACCCACCTAACTTTTGCAGAAGTATTGTCCAATCTTACATGTAAAAAGTTCATTCACTCAGTAGCATTCAGCAACAAAGGTTTTTGAATGGCTCTTTATATAAAAAAAGCAAGATCTTATGATGCAAGTTTAAGCTCAAACACCTTTGGATTTAGATGCATTTATAACACAGTTTTTCAGGGAATTTGGCCCAATGGGTTAAATGCAGACTTTAGATCTGTGAGTCCCTGACTGTATTCCCAACCTTCTGCTAGATAACTGTGTGACTACAGACAGGTGATTCCAATACTCTCTCCACCCGTGTGATGATCTTCTGCTTCTGTGACTACAGCAAACCCATAGTCACAGCAGCAGGAGAGTACCTGTTTCAGAGCCAGGCAGTCTAGTGCTGTTGGTCAATTAGGTAACCTCTTGTCAAGCTTTGAAAACCATATTCTCAAAAGAGCAAAACTTGAGTAAACAGATATTTAGCACAACAGTTTCCTGACTCCTCTGATAATTAGTAAGCATCACTAGAAGCTATTCCACAAGACTACTCTCTCCAGGGTTCCTCTCCTGCAGAGGGAGAGCCCGTTTCCAAGCAGGAGCCCAATACAGACATTCTGTATAGCTCTGCGTGGTCCTCTACAGAAGTATTGATACACTGGGCCTAGGAAGATTAGATACGTTAAGTTCCTTCCATCCTTCCTTCCCTCTTGCCTCCAAACAGACTGAAGAAAACACTATCAAATGAAGGTAATGTCATAAAACTCCAGATACTTTGTTTTAAATTCCCTTTAAAGCATATTTAAAATATGATCCCAGAATGTTGTCAGTGATAGAAGCAGCAACATTGACTGTTCCTGCACAATGATACAGTACATAACAGGGTACTCTAATATTCTGTGTTAAATTTGAGAATTTTAAATATCTTGACTTTTTTCTTAGATGAACATTTTATACCAAGTCTGCAAACGCTGCCTGTGAAGCTTCTCAAGAATAAATTCTTGCTCAATATATACCAATCAACTATCAAGTATAGCAAAACCAGCTGCAACTCACTTTCACAAGAAAATAGGCACAGGTAAAGGCTTTTTATCCTGTTGCAGGGGACTTCAGCTTCTAAACAGACAGAATACCAAACCAATATATAAGAGACAACAAAGGACTCACCTCTGTTTAATCAGCTCTGTAATTCTAATCAGAAACCAAGTCATTCACATTTTGCTGTTCTTCAGTTTTAAACTTAAGAAAAAATGTTATTGTGGGGGTACTTTGTTTAGGCGCACAAAACCTCCGTGCCAGTTACAACAATGCTGCAGCACTAACTAGACAAGCACAGAAGGACGGAGTGCTTCACACCACTCCTCCACCTTTCGAGACCAACAAGTGGAAACAAAATATGTTTAAAACCCCTCATCCCAACAGATTTTCACATGCTGATAAAAACCATCTTTTTTGAATGGGCAAATAATTCACTCTGCTACCTCTCTCTAAAATTCAGCGGGACACATTTGTCCCTTTGCCCCATGAACCTACACAGGTGTCGGCACTAAGATTCATCTAAAGGTCTGGAAGAGAGCTACGGCATTAGCTGTTACCTGGAAATGAGGTAAGAGCACGGGCTCTACAACAGGAGCCAAAGGATGGAGACTCACACCACATTTCAGTGGCTGACTCCTGCTTTCCGTGCATTAAAGAAATGTAACCTCAGCTAGCAGTGGGGTTAGACTGGACTTCCTGTATTTGACTATGAGAAGTACCCAGCACGGTTTGCCACGCTAATGGTATTGAAGCTCTTTGCAAACTTTGTCCCTAAAGATGTGACTGGTGACTTGTCCTACCCTGCTTTTACTCTGGCTGGAGGAGGTGATGAAGCAGAGGCAAACAAGCACTTGCTGTTCAATATTCTTTCTCTGACAGGCACTGCTGCAGTACTCTACGGTTCTGATCACAGAATCGCAGTCACACCACTTACGGTTCAAGTGTGGATACTTTCAGAATACTTGTAACGATCTGCTATTAATTGCTAAGAATCACATTTCAGCCAAATTCAGAAGTGAGGGACACTGTGCAGCTTTCACCTATCAAGGACAGTGCATAAGCATCAGAAGTTGTAAGTGGACTGATTTATACTAATTTGCATAACCTTGTTCATCTAAGTAAAATCTGTAAATAATGAAAGAAAAACAGGGAAAGGACATTTGAGTAAGCTGGTATCACCAAACCTGCATGCAAGTGATTAAAATCAGTGAAATAAAGATGTGCTAGTGTCAGTATTTTAGTGAGAAGTGAAGACTACATGCTCACAAAGTATAAGTGACTGTATTTGGAAAAGGTCAAATAAAGGGAAAAAAAATCAGATATGCAAACCAGTTCCTCACCCTAGCTCAGAGTGGTATAAGATAACTTCTCACTCGGGAGTTTCTCTTGTGTTTATTCAAAAGAAAATGACATTAACAAGTTTGTAAAATACAGTGCTGGTGGATCTGCAAAATAGTCTGCTGCTTGACTTTGTGGTTAGGGTATGCATTCCATGGCTGTGTAAAGAGAAGAGGGAAAAAAAAAAAAAAAGACTGGAAACTCCACCTGGATGCTATCAGTCTTGCCCAAGTAAACAGTACTGACATTAGTGCTAGCCTGCTGAGTGGTACAGGTTAGGAAGGGTCACAAAGGCAAAATGGTGACCAAACGTGCCTTGAGGTAGAGATGCTCTGGAATCTGTCACAGAAGGAGAGAGCTGAAAGCTCATTTTATCTAGAAGTCATTTCATTTTAGAGTTCAAAACAATTAAAGACATTGAAAGAATTGTACAAACATGGATTATAGCAAGACAGAAACAATCTCCTTTTTCGTATAAACATGCGCTGAACTACATGGATAGGGTGTGATGTGTATTGTTCTTGAGAACAGTGCAGCACACTCATATGTTGGCAAGGGAATGTATGAGAGGTATAACTAAAAAAGCAAACACAAGAAGTTTTCCATATAATGTGAAACAAATACACCCCTGTAATAAAAGTGCTTTTTTCTTACAAAGAAGAAAGTACCATAAAGGAATTTCATCATCATGTCCTAACAGCTAAACAGAGATTTTGCTGAAACCCCTTTAGATAAACCTTTTTACATTCAACTTGTTAAAGTGCATCCAAACATGCAAGCTAGAGAAGTATCTATTGGTATGTGCTAATCATTAGTTGCTAACAACTGCATCATGAGGATTTCTTCACACAGCTTTACATTCCATGGAAAACCTTATTAAGGCAAACAGCTTATAAAATTACTCAGCAGTTTCTCTTCTGTCTACAAAAGCAACTTTGAAATTATACCTGGATACCCCAACATCGAAACAATAAATTTTACCAGTAATACTTTTAGTAATAAAAGCTACATAGATGTGAGATTTTTTCTAAAATAATTTTCAGCTCCCTCCCAATGCTTTAGACTGTACCACAGAAACAGAACAAAGCATGAGTGAGACTTGAGTATGGCATTAAGCAACAAGACTCCAAGTGTTCGCATATTTGGACAATATGCAACCAGGGTGGAAGGCTATGGCACTTGGAAATGAAATGGTTAATAAATCTTAAACACTGATCCTTTTCCAGGCATGTTCAAATAACACAGTGAAAAAAAGCCTCAACTGTAAAGTGAAGTTCTGAACTAATTTTACTTCTCCTACAGCATGCCAGGAAGTGTATTACATGCCATTGGCGAGATACCAAACCTGTGACTCTAGGGGGATGACTGAAGGAATCCTCACAATTCTACATCTTGGAAATAAATTCTATGCTAGAAGGAAAAGCTCTGTAACACATGCCATCTGGTACCCTTTGCCTTCTTTTTATGAGAAAATAGAAAAGAGAGAGGCTGCTTCCTCATACAGAGACCAAGACACAGTGGGCCAAAACCAACAGCAGCTCAGCTGGTGCTTTTCTCTCCCAGTTGTATCTCTGTAGAACATGGGCATTTCCGTAAGTCTTAGTACCAATCCGAGTTATGTCAAATTTATATCAGGAAGCCTACCATAATAACTGGGAGTGTCATTTGGCCCATTAATTGTGGGAGAAGAGCATCTAATTGCATTGTAAATGGAAAGGGTTATGCTGAAGCCACTGTACTGCATTAAACTTGGCTCTCAGCTACTGTATGATTTTTCCTTTAAAACATGATTCATAATGTCTTAAGCAAAAACCTAAGACACATCAAAAACTGATAATCAAGTATTTTATTTAACCTTAATTAAGTATATAACAGCTCAACTAAATCAGTATTATATCACATACAGAAAATCTAGATGAGAAGCAACTACTACTTGAGCATTAATATAAGGAAGTTTTAGTAATTCTTTGCTTAACACTTGATGAAAAAACAATCAAATACAAACAAGAATCTTATCTAAACAGGTAAAGCAGCATCTACTGCTCATTGCCACTGCCCCAAAAGGCTGTCCTACCTATTTATCCTGCTAGGAGTTGAAGTGGAAATGGCTATGAGCCAGCGTCTGTTAGCCCCGAGGTAATTCCTGCAGAGTGCAGGAGGCATGCTGGGGACGTGGCTTGAGCATTTCTGCATTCCAGCTCTCTCCAGTGGCTGTAATGACCTAGCAGGGCCATCTGCAGCCACATTTCAATTTGGGCAACACCCAGGCTGCTGTAGCCTGGGGTATGGACCAAAGTAACTCATTTGGCTGAGGATACAGATACTGAAGTGATACAGAGCTACCTTACCAGTATATGAAGTACCGTACTGATGCGGTGATTTATGTGGGTCATTCATTAAACTGTTGAAGGACTTGGCCCACATAAGTTAAAGTTAGTGCTCAAATCTCATTAAATCTCATGAGACAACACCTCGTTTATGTATTTATAATGATAGGAAATCACCAGCACAATAAAAATCAATAATTTATATCATAAGGCTGTGCAATACTATTGTGACAGTTTGTTCCATAATAAAGCAGTAAAAGTCATTAAACAAGCAATGTTTGTTTATATTATATAACCATAGTTTGTATCATGACTGGGGTCTATTTTCCTCCGAGTGCAAATATTTAACTCCCATTAATGTTCACAAGAGGTTACCTAGCATATACTTTGGCAAGAGAATAAAACCTGAATTTTTACATTAATCTTAGGCAAGCTTTCAACTTGAAAGAATCTTGAGAGTACCTTGTATTAACACTATCTTAATTGCTTTGAAATCTGGATTTTGTGTGAAGCTTATACACAGATAAAAACAACTCTTGTTCACTTTAAATTGCACGTTTTAGGATAATGGGAAATAATTGTGTGTCACCTTTCTGTAAACTGCAGAGCTTGCTCTGTGAAGGCACTGTTAGAAGAGATAATGATAAAATCTTTGAAGAATTCTCTCCATTTCTAAGAACACTTCTTCCCTGCCTCGCTTCACAGAGGAAAATTAACTCGCAGTATTTTTCACAATAAGAACGGTGGAGGAATTTCTATTACATCTGAAAGAGAAGCAAGGTTTTGGCATTCCCAATTTACAGTTTGGGGAATGTCCATGTTCACATATGCACTCTCACTGAGGACAGTGAGGTAGCATAGATACATAGTGCAAGTAGAATCTGGCCCTCTTCATTTTGTGAAACTGCTTTGATCATGACTCTCTCAAGACATTATTTTAAACTAGAATGCAATTGACCGCTATTGCACCATATGTTCCTTATGTGTGAGCTTGGTCTTGTTCATTAATTTTTATGCCACTACTGTTGGAATTTAGCCAGTGTAATGTGGAGGCAATTAGCAATGTCAGAGTGTTCATGCCAGCATATAATGAGAGAGAAAAAGAAAAAGAAAGAAACGGGGAGATTATACTTCCTGCTACAGGCAAGGGTCCTCTTCAGAGGGTTCTCTCTCTTTCTTTTAAATGCTATTTGGAAACTGAAAAAATCTAATAAAAACAGACAGGTGACAAGAAATAAAAGTCTTGTTACAGATCTCAGATTTACTCACTTATAAAACCTCTCCCATAGCTTTTTAATATGTTCACCTATTTCCAGAGGATGAAACCAAAGACTCACTGTGGCCTGACGACCTCACCTTCTAATCTTACAAACACAGCAGTCTGCTTTACCTCTTTATCAAAATGCTTAGTTTTAGCCTACAAAAAAGATGCATACATATACTAGAACAGCAATGTACATTAAGTATGTTCCTATGACACAGTGTTTACTGACCAAAACTTTGGCTTCTTGTTTTCTTAAAAGAACTACTATTGCAAATCTTGGAATCTGAGATCCAAGATATTTGCCATTCTTGTTACCATTTCTGGTCTTTAAATCTTTAATTCAAGAGAAGTAAGATACGTGTCGGAAGTTCTAAGGATTACTGGAGACCTCACTACATGATCCACCTCTTCCCCATATAAGTTTAAATACACAGACACAGCCCCTTTCTCTCCCAGTGAGGAAGAGAGCCAGCTTCAGAACATAGTTTCTCCCTTATCTCCAGACAGAAATACACCTAACAAATGTTGCATAAATTCTGCGGTGTTAGAAATCTTGTGCCTATAAATCCAAAAGTAAAAGTCTACTAGAATTAGAGCTCTCATGGTATCTTCCTATTGAACTGGCTAGGATTCTCCCATGAGACAGAAGACAAAGACTCCACTCTACACACAGAAACACTGTCATAGTTCAAGACTTGATATAATTTTGTTGTTCTTGTGTAAGCATCTACACATTTGTTTGCAAAGTAGATAACTCAGAAGAACCTGACTAATCTGAAGAATAGCTCAAGCTGCAAACCTAAATCCATGTTCTCCTACGCTTCCTTCCACTTACATTGCGATTCAGACCCAGGCTTGGGTTTCACAGTCCATTAAGGAAAGAGACAACTTTGAAGTTCACTGGGGACAGAGTTTTCAGTTCTATAGTGTTTAATGGTTTAATTATCTATTCGCCAGTGAAGTCATTAAGCAACTCTGCACTAGTAATACGGTTATTAAGAGATACCTCCCACTGCAGTCATTTAAATACCAGTTACAGTAGTGTGGTGCTGCTTGTGCTAAGGGTCTTGTGGCACAGTGGCAACTTTTCACTTTGGAAAGCTCGTCAAGTATATAAAAGGTATTTTTACTAATCCACCTTAATTCCTACTGGATATTTACCCTCATCACCAATATCACAGCATCTGGCCAGCTTCATAGTGTACCATCATCATTAAAGAATCCCACCCAGAGGTTAGCAAAGACATGATGCACTGACTGAACACACATAAAGGCCTGGTCCAAAGCCCACTGCGGCTCAAGTCCTGGCTGATGAGGCTGAGAAGATATCTGTGAAGTTTGGCAGTATGGGTAGCCTAGGATCCAGCTACTGCCATTTATTTAAGCTTCACAAACGCAACAGAACTGGGTTGGAGTTTTTTGTAAGTTTCTGTAGCTTAGCAGCTTCCACATACTTTGTGTCTTCTCCAGTGGAAGAGTAAGATACCTGCATGGCTATTTAAATCAAGAGCAACCCTCTAGATCAGAGAAAGAAAATCACATCTAGTTATCACTGAACATCTACTTCTACTAGTAAGGGGACACATCAGCTGCTGTTTTAAGTCCAATGAAATCAACTAAACCATCAGAGCAATACAGCTTTACTGATGGGAGTAAGCAAAGCACTGACATTTGAAAGTCATGTGCTCCACTTTCATGTTTTTTTGTAGCAATAACACAGAGGAGTTTCAACTTAATTGCACGTTAAGAATAGAGAGAAAGGAGAAGGTTTAGAGAGCAGTCATGAGGTGACTGGATTAAGAAACAAAACCCAGCACCATTGAATAGCAGTAGTGGAATTGGAAGTGGAAAAAACGGTGGAATCGAACAATTAATATAGCCCCTCCACTGCAAACTGATCCAGTGATTTCAGTGTCCTCTGTTAGTTAAGTCTGATTTATTTTTAAAGATACATTTGTATGTAGCGCGTAAGACCAATCTGGAAGAAATATCTTTAATAGCTTTAGCAAAATCTCACATTAACAGCTAAATTTTGTTCATAGGTCAGGCTAGCAAATGTTGTCTGTCAGCTATTTGCACTGCAGTTTCAACAGTCTGTCCTCAACCTTCTGTGATCACCCAAGGAGAGCAGCAGTGAACTCCGCTCACCGTGTCTGTGCAGTTATCGGCCCCGTGGCTCTCCTCCTCTGGCATCCACTTCCAAGGCCCTCCTCCCTGCAGCGCACCTAATGCGTTCAGACACCCGGGACGCGGGGAGAGGCTGTGCGTTCGGCATGCGGCATGACAGAAATGCCAGCTACAATCACAAACTTGCCCCGACCGATTCCGCTTCCGACACAAACTGTGTGTCAGAAGCTGGCAGGGAGCAGTTTCACTGGCAAACGGTGACGAGGGCAGTGGAATTTTATTTCTTAAGGAAATCTCTACTTTATTTCCTGCTGTCCTTGTTTAGAGGTCTCTCCAAGGCCTAAGTATTTGCACGGGGTGAAAGACAAACTCCACTTTTTATGCCTCATATTCTAAGGCATGTGCCGCATGCTGCAAAACCGCAAGTGAGTAGAAACAGTGGAAGGAGTCAGCCTTTAAGAAGGCCTAGGCACAGCTAGTGCTTGGTTGCTGAAGAGATACCTCCTAATGTGGAACATCTAAGCCACCCAAATGCCATAACATGCTTATGGTATGACCGTGTCACCTACTTGGGACAGCACAAGTCTCCACCAGCTTAAACTCTTAATACTTCATTCTAAAATAATTAACTGAAGATTCCCTTCTAGCTGTAGACTTGAGCCCAGGGATTCCTTTCTCCACCTTGAGACCCCAACACACATGCCCAGCAGAAACCCTGTATCGTTCACACAGGTTGGTTAAACTCTGATCACTATGGATTTTGTGTATCAGGCCCCCAGCAGCACTGAACACTAGCCTCAGCACATCAAGTGCTGTGGGTATGTTGCCAGAGCTACTGCTGTAGCCTCCAAGTCCATACTCTTTCTATCAAGCTTTCTTCCTCAAAGTGAAGGCCAGAAGGATGCTCAATTAAAAATCTGAGCTGAAGTGCTGATGTAATCAATCAATTTCAAAAGATGTCCAAGACACAAACCGATGTAGTCACGCCTTAATGTGATCCACAGCAGCTGCCGGCGGAAGAAAAGAAACCCTGACTCCAGAGGTCATCTTTTTGCTCACAGTTTTCAGAGTAAGGAACTGTGATATTTACCTTCTATGCCAGTTCTGAAATGGATCTGCCATACACTTTTGAGCACATCACTGAAAATTTCCCTACCTTCCTTTCTTGTATGCAAGATAAACAACATTATCTGTCAGCTGACCCAATGATCAGGCTGAATTTATTTTTTGTGTAGGACTTGAGATCCTTTGAGATAACGGGCTGCATATATGTGTGTAAACTATTATTATTCCATTCTTGTAAGAACTCCAGAACATCCCAGGGATCCCAACAGCAAACCTCTACCACTGAACACAAAAACAGTTTTACAAAAAGTAAAAATTAAAATAAAAAAAAATACTGAGCATTCAGGAGAATTAAATAAGAGACCGACTTGTAGTTTTCATGTGCAGCCATCTGAGTCAGCTCTCCAAGGAGTGCCAAAGGCTAAATTCATCCTTGAGCTATGCTGGCTTCTGCCAACGTAAACCAGGACACGCGGCCTCTGCCAGCAAAGCAGGGAGAGGCTGCAGCAGTGGAAAGCACCCACAGCCTTTCTCTTTGTTGGGGGTCTAAATGCACCAGCAGCACTAAGAGAACAGCTCGGCCTGGGCAGGTTCACAGCTATGAACCCAAGGTGCCATGGTGTAAGCACCTTTTACCATGGGCTCTATTACAGAGGTTAAAGCAGTCTTGGAGACAGAGCCTCCTGCAATGAGGTGTAATGGTGGCCAAACCTCTTGGCAAAGCAAGGCAGGAAGGCCTTGCAATGGAAGGGCCACTTGCACAAAGAGGAGTAAACCCACCTCTAGGGATTTTGTTCATCTTCAGATTTTTCTGTGCAGTTTCTATCACTGGCCAAGTTTGGCAGCCTGTGTTGTGCAACACAACTTAATGTACAGTCAGATTGAGACTGTGATTTAACTGGGAAACAACTGTGTGACTCAGATGTTTTAGGGGGAGGGCAGAATACTGTGTACAGAAAACTGTCCTCATTCCACCATGAACAAAGAGTGGCAAAAAACACAGGTACCTCCACCATGCCAGCTATATTGCTGCAGCGTAGCAGTCCTCACTTGGCAAGATATAAAAAAGGAGATTAGCAAGCATAATAGCATTTTACTGTGCTCTTTAGAATGAAAAATCATTTGTATATTACCACTACTGATGGTCCAAAACCACAAGACTGAAACTAAACAGGGAATCCAGATCTCAACCTTCATCCAAACCCCACCCTCTGGGTTCAGTTTGTTAGATCTAGGACTGGAAGGTACCTATTTTCTGTTCTCTGGGAGGCTGGCATTTTGCAAGGCCTCATCAAATTCATCTCTTCCCAGCTGAAAATCTTGTAAGAATCTCAATTTTGATTGCCACAAACCAGACCCGACAACCTAACTGGCAACCCCCAAACTAAGTCTGAACCAGAAGCATGCACCGCTGCCCAGTCTCTCCCAGGGCAGAGCTCTGCCAGCAGAAGAGGCCAGCAGCCGCCCAGGTACAGCTCTATTACATTATAAGGATGGCTCCCAATTTAATCCAGAGGAATACACAAAGATTTGGCTTTATGTAAAGGCTAAGTTGTGACTGAGTGTCTCATCTTGGTCCCCGTTGGAGCAGAGCCCAAAACCACCACACGCTTTGGCACTGTTTGTTGTACTTGGCAATCTTTGCTCAAGCTAGGTGGGTGCATTGGCAGGACTTGTGAGGAACCCCTCCTCTTTAATTGGTGGGAATGTACCTGTAAGGCTGAGCTGTGTTTGGTAAGGCTAAGTGTTCCCGCAAGGGAAAACGACTCGAGACAATGTAGTTGGTGTTTGGAGTAACAAGACAGAGGATGACTGAGGCAGACTTTCATGTTACCTGGAGGGCCCTGTTAAGCTCTCTTGCTGCTGTTTCACCATGAAAATGTGTCCCTTGCTTTGGTTAAAGGCAAGGCTGATGAAATAGTGAGACAACTCAGAAGAGGTTTGTTTCCCCCCTCCCTGCCCTTCCTCCAGTAATCGAGAGAAACCTAGACCATATCTACCTCTGGTCACTATTTCACTCATGTCAAATGTTCAAAATAGCAAATACATTTTTTGCCATGAATTCTCAAAGAAATTAAAAGCTACAACTGCTGCTCTTTTTCATTTATGGGTCATAATTTCTTATGGACAGGAAGATCACAAAAATTATTCACAGGCTGACCAGTGGTTTGCCTTGTTTTTCTCTTTTTTCTTTTAATTTTATTTATTTTTTTTTTATTTGTATGTGACACGGGTTGGTGATGATCATACATTTCCTAAAGCTAGGCATACATTTCATGCATTGACTTGAGAGCTATTAATTCTGCAAGCACAGAATATAAGGGATTTAAGCTGTGTTGTGATCTTAACATTAGTAGGAGTGCTTTCTCCAATCCCCATGCCTTTGCATGAAATGACAGAAGGCTGTATATCACTTCTGCACAGAATTAAAGACGTTCATAGGTATATGACCTCTACTGTCTCAGCTAATGGAGTTTCAGATACCTCAAGACTGAAATTATTACAAACAGATAGCTGAAATATCATATCTAATATACTATTCAGTAGAGGGCAGTGGTAGATAAAAGCCATGCACACCTATTAACCTATTTAAAGTCCTGTCTCCAAACTGGCTGGCTGTCATGAATCTAATGGCAGCAAACACACCGGACAGACAGAAACACGAATGATGGATTCGGTGCTTTTGGTCTTGTTACTCTGCTTACACTCTCCCATCTCCCCTCCTGCTCCCACCCCTATTCATTTTTCTGCAGTGGATGTATGATCAAGTCCGAATGCCTTCTACAAGGTGTTCCCCTTGAAAAGCCAGCAGGAAGTAAAAATGCTCAGATCCTTGAGGGATCAAGTTCTTAATGGCTTTAAATGACAGTAAACACATGCACATGTGCATGCACGCACACCCCTGCACCCAGCATCTGTCAGACCTTATACCAGACAAGGACTCAATCTGCAAAAAGACAAGAGCCCAGGGACAAGGGCACACAGAGGCAAGGGGAGTGGGCAAGCTTTAGTTCAGTCCCCACACGTAGCAAGTCAAATCAATTAATTGTAACCATAACACTGTATAATCAAATATATGTGCCAAGAAATACAGCAAGAACCTTACATTTCACTACATTAGGTCACAATTACACATGCAGTGTCCCTTCAGAAACACCAACTTCTCTATCTGCGCAAATGTGGGAAAAAGATACATAGAGGTCAATGGTTGGACTTGAGGATCTTAAAAGGTCTTCAACCTGAATGATTCTATGATTTCTCGACTATGTAGTTATACATTTAAATTTACTTACATGAATATGTATTAACAACAGTACATATTCTAACTTTTCCTGATCTAAAACATCTTATCTTGGCAATCTTAAAGCATACAAGAAGGGAAATGCTACTGAATAATGGAGCGATTCCAAGTGGGAGCATAAGACCAAAGAAATAGGGGCCAGGTCAGGAATACTGGAAACAGGAATTCTGAAACAACTTTACTGCAGTTGTTTTCAGGGCTAAACAAAAGCCAGACTTAACACCCCACTTCTTTTATTACAGGTCAGGGATAATCCTGCCACAGTGGTGTATATTTTTATGCCTAAATATAATTATCTCCAAAGAGAATTGCTGTTGAATTTAAGAAGCATGGTGGATGTATGTTTCTACATACTTACACAAGCTCCTAAACTGTCAATGGCAAGAAATACTGATTCATTAAAAAAATAAAAAAATATCCCCTACACATTAACTGGTGTGTGAGGGAAAATGCAGTGACTTCTACTTGCCCAGTTTGGCAACAATGTAAGTTACTGCAACATTTCTAAAGACCAGATGGTTTTATCTGCCCGGCTGCAGAGGGGACAAGACACAAAGGTGACACTCTGGACAGACTGACACGTACTGTCCGGTCAGGCTTTGCCTCTGCAGGCCTACACCCCAGTCAGACCCTTCCTGGTTCTGCAGGCTTCAAGTTCAGTTTGGTCTACAGCCTTTCCAGAGACCTGTCTGCAACTGTCAGCTGTTGAATGACACTTCCTATCAGCAGTCACTTAATGAAAGAGGCTTTCCAAGAGAGAGATCAAATGTCACTCACTTTGCCCTTCTCTTTCGGAACGCCATGCAGGCCCAAATGAGAAAAAAATACGTCGCTATTTATTTTATCTGCCATCTTACGGGATTCCACTGCAGCGCTTTAAACGTGGCCCAGTTTCATCACTAGGCTGTTATACCCCTTCAGCTGGAATGGATTAAGTGAGGGAAGGCACAATAGCCTTTCATCCCACCCCACAGCACCACCAAAAGCAATTCTTGTGTCCTCGGACACATGGAAAAGTCACAGCTCAGTAGATCTGCCAGCCCACATCCAAAGGATGGCTGCAGCTCGCTCTGCTCTGTGGAGCCCCATCCTCTTGCTTTTACTAACAGATTTCTTGAATCAGGAATTATGGCTTGTAAAGATCCCACGTGTGCAATGACTTTTTAAAGAAATGCAGACTATGCTTCACTATCTTAACAATGAAGTACAGCTTTATTCTGCTCTCATTTAAAGTATCCAGCTAAATTGAGATCAAAACGTTGAAGAACCTCATTTGTATTTAGGAACAAACCCCACATTTACTGTGCTAAATGATGCTGTTCTGCTTACGTATGTGTTTGTATGTAAGTAATAACATCATTCACACCAATTCCCTTTATCTACAACAGACTTTAAAGGCAGAAAAATTAACAAACACACATTTGTAGAATCTATTAAATGACATGCTGAATTAGGGTACCTTATACCAGCAGTGAAGAGAGGAAAAAAGCTCTAAAACATGGCAGAATTAAACATTTGGTTCTTTGTAAGATATAACTGTCCTCTATACCACAGCACCAAAGCAGTTTCTTGTGAGCAAGGGGGCAACATCTTAAGTATTATTTCCTGACTAAGTTGATAGCTGGCATTCATTGCAATCATTTGAGGATATCTTGGTATCCTGTGCAATTTCAATTCCTCCATAAAATATCTGGAAGGAAGCCTTCCAGGCTATCTAACATTGATTCAGCTACTTGGTGACCAGCTACTTTGCTATGGTAGCAGTAAATGGCAAAGTCCTGTACTTACAGAACACTAAACACCTAACCTTTGTAAGTACAGAAATAATACGCTGAGCAACTATTTATCTCCTGCCTTGTCTCTCTGGGAGAAGCCCTGCAACTCTCTCATAGCCTGCCTAACAAAAGTTCTGCATGGATTTCTTCCTACAGGGTACATGGGAACCTACTGCTTTCTCAGAAAGGGCCATAACTTGTCATCTTTGCCTAGATTTGTACATCCAGCCATTGGGCTGAGGCTTGGCAGTGGTCAGCACACAAAGTGCTCCCACACACAACTAACCTCAGAAAGGAAAATTCATAGAGGATCCACCCCCATGTAGACTGCAGAGGCAAAGCACAGCTGTCTGCAGCTATCCGAGTGGCTCAGGCTTGGTCATCTTGATCTTTTTAATGACCCTGCATATCAGTAGAATACAGGCATCTGTTCAAAAGAACCTAGCAGCTCCTGACAGAGCAGAGCACACATCAAAGCAGGGTGGGTCAGATTCTGCCCTCACTGGATACTCTCAATTAATGTAACTGAGATGAAATCAACAGAATTATCCCTCATTAACACCACAGGAACCAAGAGGCAGATTTGCACTGTTTGCTTTTCACGCGAACTTACACAGATGTGTTACTTTTTTGTATTTCAAAATATCTATATGCTCTCTGGAATATCTTCCCTTTGTTTTGGCAAAATCAAGGGTAAATTCTAAAGAAGGAGACTGACTAACTTTCTATCAGAACCTTTTGCCCCTGGCATTACTGAAAGGCCAGCAAATGCAAGAGATCTGCAACACATCTCAGGGTGCAAAGAGTTAATCTCTTTTCTTGCAGATCATCTATGTCAGTCCAGATGCTTGGTTGTGAGGAAATATAACCCAAGTGCCTGGACTAGTGCAGCAGACTAAAGAACAAAAATATTTTTGCGTACTGTGCTTATAAAATATTCTATTTGCTGCACGGTACCAGTTATGTTTAGAACCTTCCTTCAAGGATTTTCTTTTCATATTGAGAAAAATAGATCCATACACTCCTTGTTAAAAAACACCCCTGCCTAAATGTCTAACCTCTTCTGTGAAAGCTGATCCTTTGCAGTTGGTCTGCATCTTTACTATGCCTTCGAACTTATATGTTAAAATAAAACCAGGACAATGGAAATCACAGTAAAGTGCCACTTAAAGTCAATGTAAAGTTTATAATCCTTTGCAGTCCATTCTTCTATTATGCTGATGACAAGTTAATTTGGGTGATAAAATGGAAACAAAAAGCCAGGAAGGAATCCTGTTTTACAGAATATTATTCAAACAATAATAGCTTCCTTCGCATAACACTTATTTCATTCCATCATTACTACTATTATTACTACTATCTTAAGCTATGACAGATTGTGAAGGGTCAAAGATAATTTTTATCAATCAGCCTCCCTTTGTCTTTGGCAGGTTTAATCATGTCACTTGGAATGTAGCATGAGGGGCCTGATGAAATTGGAAAAGCATGTGAAGATAAAAATCACTCTCAGATGAATTCAGACACTTCCTGCCACTCTGCAGATGCCACAGTGCTGCAAGCCACCCTCCCAGGAGAGATGATTCACCTGGAAGGAGGGCCAGGCTCTGCCAGATGTGTAGGAGGCTGCCTGAGACCCACATGCTAACACTGTCTCAATTGTATGAAGCATATGCTTTCAGTCAAGGGTGAAAAATGCAGGCACCAGCACATGCCAAAAGTCTTTCAAGCATGGCCCACCAGTCAGCCTGAAGCTTAATGCACTGATCCATCGAGTCAGCAGATGTGTGTCACCACAGTACAAGTTGAAGCTGGTTAAAGCTATAAAAGAGCGAAGTGACCTAATCCAGACATTCAGATCTCACAAAGAAAACCATATTGTTGTCACTTTAGGGGGCTTAATGTGGGACTTTAAGCACAAACACTGAAAGCCTTCTCGGAGTAAAAAGATATGTTGCTGAGAAAGCATAAATCCCAACCCTGAGCTACACTTGTACTGATTTCAAGTTGATCTGATAAAAGCATAGCATGGCTTTCCTTTTTAGTACTGCACATACAAAAAAGAACATCTGCAGATTTTACTGCCAGAGCCATAAATGCTCCTTATCCACTCGGTTGAGGCAGAAGTCCAAAAATACCTGGATAGAAAGTTTATTTGCAGAGTACCACTATGTACTTGGTAGAGCCAGTGAATTATACAACATATTCTTTCACCCCTGGCAGAGAGCTGTTGGTGTCAGCTAAGAGTCCGGCAAGCAGAAGCTGGCTCCGTAATGCCTGGGAACTCCTCCCTCCTTTCCATTTAATAATCATTTAGTGGGTACAGTTTTTCCCAACACACTCAAAGTCAAAGCATACTTTACAACTAAAATATTCACCTTGCTCACATGCAGAACGATTTGTTTAAAGAAACTAGATCTCCTTAGCACTCAAAGATTGAGCCAAACCCTGTGTGCAAGCCCACTCTACTGTCAACAGCAGTCGTTTCAAATAGCTTGTTCAGAGGTGGGTGATAAGATGTAGTTCTCACTGGGCAAACACAATTAGGCTGATGTAAAGATTTTTCTTGAAGTCTTTTTCTGTCTATCACCTGGAATTCAGTTCACAGAGCTTTCTTAAGTATTCCTGTCTGTAATAGCCAGGTCTCTGAAAGAATACTGATGTTTCACAATGACTTCATTGTGCTTTGACATAGCTTTCCCGAGCTGTGGCCTGTGGCAAACGCACACCTGTTCCATGTATGCCCAAGAGGCCAAAAAAAAAAAAAGTAACTTCAAATAATATTCAAGTTTAAACAACAAGCAGGGCTCTTCTGCCTTAGGAAAAGTCCATCCTGCAACCTATTTTAGAAAAACCGAAACCTGGTCATTTAAAGGTTAACTCTTTCAGTAACCATAGATCAGGGTGAAGAAAACCCGTGCCAGCTTAAGGGGGGGAAACACCCACTGTGCATAGGAAGGTTTTTTCCCTCCACTCATTCCTCCATTTATTACCAGTGCTTAATTACCAAGGCTTTCTACAGCCTAAGATCTGGACTATGCTGGTAACTGTGCTAGGAACCACACTTATGAAGAGACACCACCGAGCTACAAGACACAGATGGTACTGCCAGAAACACAAGTACTAAGTAGAAAAAAAAAGTGTGTACATAAACATACACATGTATGCACATATACATCTCCTGCATTACTGCTATCCACAATGAATTTTTTTTTTTGTAGTTCTCTCCTGATTTTCCATTGTCCTGCTCATCTGCAATTTACAGTCGGTCAGAAAGATTTTTGGCAACTGTCTTTTTACCAAAAGCCTTTTGTGTGTCAGGTATACAATACTTTGCATCACCCACAGGATCCATTAGCAAATTTGCCCTTTCACCCCAACAGAAAGTAAATGCCATTTTCATAGCTTCAGAGGCTTCTTCTCCTCCACCAAAGAACATTTGGGGGTGGTTTGAGGACAAATTCTTTGATTCTACCACTGGAGAATTAGTGAGAAACAAACAAACAAAAAAAAGCAAAGAAAAAAGAGAAGAGTTACGAAGTTTCGAAAGAAAAAAAGTAGAGCCCCATAACTATGATTTTTTTTTCGCCCCACAACTCCTCTCATCCATTCAGATTTGCTGAATGCTGCTTTCCCTATCTAAATAACTTTTGTTCCTCAGAGGGGTAAAGGATATACTGTGCGTCCCACAGAAGAGTAACAGGAGGCTAGTAGAGTAATGGAGCTACAGGGTTCTCAAGACATACCCTGAGGTGATCGAACGATTAGTCTTTGACCATCCTGACAATATTGGATTCAGCAGGAGCCAAAGTAACAGTATCAATACTTGTGCTAGATATAAAAGTGTAAACAGAGATGGGAAGGAAGAGATAACTGTGAAACAAGAGAACAAAAAAACCCAGCAGGTATCAAGTTGAGTTTTCTTATAGTACAAGATAAAACATGGCTTTACATTATCCACATGCCACTGAAACCTCATGATAACATTTATTTTCATGGGCTTATATATGCTGCCTCAGTATTAGCTATGATAAAATTAGTCTTCATTCACAAGATACAAATCCATTTTCTGCACTATGCATTATAGAATCATTCACTGCTCATTTCCTTTTTGGGGCTAATACGGAGAAAATATATTAAGAGCTCTTCGGGCTCACCACTTGTTTCCTCAAGTGCATGGGCACTAGTGAGCACAACAGACATACTGCTGGGACGCCACTTTCAGCTCCTGTTCCTGAAGGGTTTAAAGAAATAAGAAATTCTGCAGCACAACAAAAATGTACTAAGTGATCAAGATGCCTTTACGGTATTTTGCAAAAATAAAATGTCATTAAAGAGTTAACCCACTGTATGTGTGGGCGAACTGCTTTCTGTAATTGTTATCTATATACAGATCTTGAGAGTGATGTTGATCTTCTGAAATAAAGAGTGCAGACACAAGTCTTTTTAAACCAGCAAAAATACCAACATTTAAGTGTTGGGGTTTTTTTGCCCTAGATCTTTAGTATATGGGTTAGATAGTAAACCAAAGACTTCTTCTTGCATAAAACATTGTCATTTGAACTTTGGAAAATACATGGCTGCCAACAGAAATCCAATCTGTATTTGACAAAGTACTCCCACGTTTCCATCGCGGTGTCTCATTATACAATTTACACTGGGAATTTACTTATAATGATATTAAAAAAAAAATAAGCATGGCTATCCCTCACTTGCTTCTTCATTCTGCAGCACTGTGTGTTACATCCACTACCAACATCCTCTGGCTTTGCACTGAGGAAAATCTCTCCATCTAACAGGAAAAAAAAAAAAAAAATCCCAAAAAACCCTTAAAAAAATTGGCCCCCTCAAGACCCAGTCAAACCATTTTTGTGTGTACACAGGTTTGGAATTATTTCAGATGGCTCTGAAATATCCTAAACAAATATTTTTACGGGCCTGTCCTAGTTAAAGCTATCAAGCAATAATTCTACCTTGCAATGGAATAACAATGTAGAAATAGGTTAAAGACTGAAAACTAGACCTGACTGCTGCCAGTGTTGGAACCTCTTTTATTACTTTGTTTTTCAGAGCTTTCTTTGTGTATAAATACCTTTCAATACAAATTCAGCTTAACACATATATTCAATGTGACCACATATTTTCCTTTCTTTGATCTTGCAAACCTTTTTTCGTGTACAAGTAACCTCCTCTCACAAAACATGTATCATGGAGGTCTGTACTAAAGCAGGAGAAATGCGCTGTAATTCCATCTTCAGAAGAAGTGAGTGCCAAACACACAGCTGGTGGCCTTACCTAGCCTGAAAAAATCTCTCCTGGCCCATGGACTCCCCACGAACGTTGGCTCATTTCAAAACTGCATAGCAGCACATGGGGCAGAGTGCTGACTCACACTGTAAGATTTCATGAAGCTCCACAGACTGTCTGGAGATACCAGTTCAAGCCTGGAAGCTAAAAAAAAATCACATTTGCATTGAATCTTCCTGGTAGGGGTTTAAGCTTGGAAGAAACACTATGTAAGGGTAGCTACAACACTTCCCCAAAGCAAATCAGTCCCAAAGCGGTTCAGTGCCAAATACCAAGGAGCAGTATACTGATATTCGTAGTTAGATTTTATCATACAGAACTGTGCAGAATTCAGTATCGTTGCTGTAAGTGGCTCTTCTGCATGGCAGGATATAAAGTAGATTTTGCATCTTTTTATTACAGGCTGGTGCCTGCAGTTTTGTAATTCCAGGGTTTGCTTTGAAGCTTCCACTTTTATTCCTTTCAGTGATTTGACAATGGTCATGATTCAGTGTATTCAACATCCTTGGCTCTAGCTGACTTTTCCTTTATCATTTGGAACCGAAGGAAAAAAACACGGACTTTCTAACTCTTTGCATCACACTAATAGACCAGTTAGATTTTACAGCCCTAGCCCTTTTCAGAGGGCACAAACTAATTCCTGCTTCTTCCTCGCACTCCAGAGAAGTGTTGCAATCAGATATAAAGAACTCTCATTTTTCATCCCACCAAAACTATGGCAGTAGACACAAGATGGAGCACTACTTGTGCTGCTCAGGAATGCCAGACAGTATTCAAACAACACTCAGCAGAACCACCATGAGGTATATTTACTCCATATTGTTCTCGGTGCCAGCCAGGCCCCAAAATTAACTGTGATCCATTATTTTATTGAGTTTGAATATGAGGTCAGGATCAGGCTTCCTAAAGTTTTTAAAGAAAATATTTGTTTTTCTTTAACATTTCTCATATACTTTTCCTCTAGGCCTAATGTTTGTTACAGGTTCAATTGATTAATTAGAATATTATCTTCAAACCCATAATTAATCCACATACTCAACTATACTAATTTTCCAAATACTGTATTTATTATTTTTTTTGTGTACGAATCCATAGTCTTACACAACGATCTTGGTGTGTTTGTTTTCTAACCATAATTCACTCCAAAAAAAAAAGAGTACTCTCTCCCCAAGTGTGACTGATAACAACTTGATTTGTGTACCAGTAGTCTGGTACAGACTAATGGATCCTTTCACTTAAAACAGCAAGAATTGTAAAGAAGATGGACTTGCTCCATATTTTTAAAAGGACTGTTTATGGCATAGCGCTTACATTACATTCATTCCCATGAATGAAGCTGTGTTATTTCACTAAGGTTATTTTAAGGGAACCTTCTACACTTTTGAATGTGAGAGCTGCAGTTAGGCTTAATGTATATTCTAGTATTTCTAATAACGTATCTGCATCCCTATATGTATACTGCTCCTACAGTATGTCACAAATTCAGAACATGTGCAACAAAAAAAGCTATGCTACTAACAGGGTTACTCATGGAGCAGGACAGTTACTTAGAAATGCTCTTGTAACTAGAAAGATTATGTGGGAGGAGACAATCTAGCTGCAGTTAAGGGTTTGGGGATTTTTACAGTGGTCTTGGGGGTGAGTGTTTCAGTTTAAAACTCGCATTTCAAAACTTAAGCCTTTGCAATGTCCTTCACAATCCAACTGCAAACTGAGTCCTCACAGCTATGCTGGTCCCACAGCCAGACAAGCTATCCCAGCTTCAATAGAAAAAGTCACTTTTTCCACACATACTACAATGAGGTACAAATTTTGAAGTCGAAGTATTATTAGAGAGATGCCAAAACTGACTTCATTCCCTGCTGAATGTTGACCCTCCAGGTACATTCAGCAACTGCTGTAACTAAATGCAACTGGCCATAGCTGGCATGCCCTGATACTACCTTTGTTCAAACAGATACTCCATGCAGACCGATGCCAGAACACACGCGTGTTCCAACAGCGAAGGCTGTGAAACATCAGGTTGTGACAGCTGGCTTTAAAATGAAAACTGTCCAATGAAATATATGAAAACATAAACAAGAGGACTCTTGTTAGCTCAGGGGATTCAGTCATTTTCTCAATGCTAGTTTTTACTTTGCTGTCTTTATCAAATTTATACATTTAATGCACACATAGATCCACCTACTTAAATTGAACCACTGAGTACAAATTGAAGAGTACCTTCTGTGCAAAGAAATAAAAGATAACATCTCAGCTTCCTTGTTACTTTAATCATTACAACTTACTCCAGATAAAGGGGTCAAAACACTGGCAGTGCCCCACGTTCATGTCACAAATCCAGAATTGGGAGATTCAAGATCACAGTGTCTCCCGTATTTCTGCTTTTCCCTCAGAGATCCCCTGCAGAAACAAGAATGGGTACAGGACACACAACCATCTGCAGGTTTAGACTACAAGACAGTCAGGAGCGGCACAAAGAGCTGCAATTTCTAGAAATGGTTCACTTGCAGACAGCCTAGAGCACAACTGCTCATCTGGTGCGGAAGGATCCATGAGTCCTGTTGCTTTCACTCCAGACATCTATTTACTGATCAGAAAAGGGCAGGTAGGTTGAAGGCCCCTGTCTACAAGCTGATCGTGACTGCAGTTTGGAAACCCATGACACTCCTACAGGCTTCTTCAGGGAAAAGAGCTCAGAGTTAGGTCTACACTTTTCCATTTCAGTCTGTGAAATGAGTGAGATGTCTCCAGGAAACATCAACACACCATTCTTCATTTTGCCATAACTTCCCTGCCATTTCAGTGTCACTTTGAAAGCAAGGCTTTAATTTCTATTACATGCCAAAATTACCTTCACATTTTTCTCCAACTTAATCCTTCCTGTTCACCTTGTATGCTGCGGAGTGCTACAAAAATCCCCAAACAAGGTCTTCCCCTGGGGTGTAAGAGACCAAAGGAAAACCCAACATATATCTGTACCTCTTAGAATACATAATTATTGAAAAAGGACACTCTTAAGCTTATGGAGAACTGTAGTTTCAAAGGAAAAAATTATACAAATTACAGTCTTTTCATTATTTTTTTTCCTAAAGGTGGAGTTCCTCTAGGAAGCAGGGTAATTATTAAAAGGTAGAATTGAGACAACTCTGCATAATTATTATTTCTGTTCCACGAGCCCCTTCAGTACTCCTTCTTCCAGTCATGAAACATCTATTTGATGATTTTTTTTTCATGTGACATGCAAGAGCGCTTTGTCTTGCCTTACAGCATCATCCTAAATGAACCACTCAGCACTATTTGATTCTTCACCTTAAACAAGAATCATATGCATCTCAGACTTCTTCAGTCCACAGAATCACTCATTACACAGTATCCCGCTAAACATGATCCAGGGAAATAGATAGAAGTCATTATTTCCCATCTTTCCCCTTCTGGTTATCCCCATTTCCCTGCTGTCATCTTGATTTTCATTCTGAAAACATAAATACCAGATTTTGAGGATTATTAAATTTGTTTTTTTTTTTTAAAGAAAAGGGAGTGTTGAGATGAAATTTTTCCTTCCTTCATCAGGAATATAAAAGTAAAACCTATAGCTTGTGAATTTTAATAAGGGTAAGTCACATGAACAATTAGTTTAAGGCATATAGATGGTTTATATTTTTAGAAGGAAACAAAACCACTATGTCCTAGCTAACAATTTATTGAATTAGATGATAAAAAAATTATGATCTTTCTATTAAATGTTAATATTTTTTAACATATTTTAGGAGCTTAGAAGGCCTGTTCTGTATACATGATCAGACAATTATTATCCCTGTGTCCTGTAGATAAGAGGATAGTCTACTGGAGAAGTTATAGGTTCTGGTTAGAAAAGGCCAGAGAAAAAATGCAGTTGCACCTGTGAATGTATTAGGGATATGAATGGGGAAAATGGTCAGGTCTACTTATCCACTTAATAGGCTCAGAGCCAATGTTATCTTGTTTGGCTTGAGTCTACAACAGCCACTGCTTTTTCACTGGCAAAGCAAACGACTCTGGAGCTGTTCTACCAGGGACTCCAACAGGCCAGGGTTAAGCTGCTGTTCTCTTTTGGGTCCTAAGGACACAAGGAAAGGCAACCAGCCAAGGATGGGTGCAGTATTTCTCCCACCCAGAACCACAGAAACCCCTGCATGACGGTTCCAGGAGGTGAGAGAGCTGTCTACAGGGAAAATCTCCAAAGATGTTCATTTCCAAAAAAGCCTTCTCTGCAATCAAGCCTGGGACACAAGAAGTTCTTGATTTATATAAATATACAGCTTTCATGACAAAGGAGACCCTTTTGCTGCAAAACCGAGTTGTCTGACAGACAACCTTTACTTGAAGCAGTAAGACAGACTTTATATATGTTTTATGCTGCGACTGTGCAGTGTATTCACTAAACAGTACACTTAAACCTAGATCAGGAATGATTTCTCTAACACTGAAGTAGTACCAGTTACACTGTAAAGATGCACACTGAAATAAATATTAGAGGTCTGTTCATACAGGGCTTGTTCTTCATTTATACAATTTTAAAAATATATACTTTATAATAACCAGTAGACTTTATTTATATAAATATTTTAAATTCAATCAGACATCAATACAGCCCTTATATTTTATGCTTTGAACTGCACAGCCATGGCATGGTTTTGTCATTGTTACAGTAGAGCTAGTCTGGTATTTCAGATCAAACACAGTATGTAGTCCAGATGTGTTAGCTGTCACTCTGTGAGTAAACATTCTGATGGACAGTGTGTTAACAACAGATTATTACTCATGATGTTGCATGACGGTTATAAAAAGTTGGCCTGAGTGTCAGAGATAACACCAGTGAGAACTGCTGGTGGAAGGGGTGCAGACTGGTATGTTTACAGTGATTTCTGTCATGTCCCTCCCCCATTTACTCTTCAAGGGAGAATCAAATGGGATTTGAACAACTCCCCACAGGGACTATGGTGGAAGTGTGGTGTTACTTGATCTGAGGGGCAGGACTCACATTGAAACAGCTATCAAGGAATGTTAGGCAATGCAATATTAAATTCATACCTGTGCTGTTCAGCTATTAACTACACGGAGGTCTGCCTCAAGAGCTAAGCACGTTAATTTATACTGTCATTTATGTGCCCATTTACGAGGATACTTTTCAGGGAAACAGACATTAAATGAGAGGATATCAGTCCATAGAAAAGCAGGACAAGCAATAGTATCTGCCATTTAAAAGTCTCTCTGCACAGGCTAGCCTCACCTTGGATCAGAGGAGACCCTTCCAAGACAGGACCACCATTTGCCTTCTACAAACACATTTCAGTTTTCTTCTGTCACAGGGAATGAGGGTACCCAACTGATAACAAGGTTTTAGGCCTTTGACACATCTCTAGAAAACAGGATGGAGAGGCAGGGCACGGCTTGCAAACCAGCAAACTCCAGTAACCATGGCAGTGGGTACCTTCTGCTGTTCATACACAGCCCAAAATGTACACTGGGCGCAAGCCTGGATGCATCTGAACCTTGTCTCTCAAACTGGAAGCAGTAGAAGCAGAAGCTTTGCCAACAGAGGTAAAGAAGCTGTACAGTAAGTGACAGAAGTCCTGAGGCAAATGCCAATCGTCCTGGCAAGGTGTCAAATATTGCCCCTTTCTTCTAGCCTGCTTCAGCTAACTGATAACTATTAGAGGCGATCCCTACACTGCCCTCATGGCCAGGACTTCTGGAGGCTGAGCTGAATGCAAGCCTCTTCTAAGTGCTTTTTTCTTTTTTTTCTCCTCACTTGTTGGAGTATGACTGTTGTGATACTCTGCTCCACTTTTTCCCCGTGACAACTGAAAATAACAAGGAGTGTCTAATACACAATTATGTTCCTGCCAGAGACCTGGAGTCCCAAGGCTAGATGTGTTACACCATAGAGAATTACAGGTGATTATATAAAGAGTTATGTATTCATATGCTTGGAAATATCGTGAGACATACATGAGAAGATGACATTGATCTATTTTTCTTCCCCATATCTGTCACTATACAACATAAATTTTGACTGGTAAGTTACAGCATTCTCTGGACTACCCAGCAGCAGCTCAGGCCAGTTAGGTTTGATACACAATCATCATCCAAATTCTTAAGGAGCAGTTTTATTTTTCTGGAATTCAACAAGGTGGGTTTTTTTTGTTTGTTTGGGGTTTTTTTGCATTTGTTGTAGTGGGGGTTGTTTTGGGGTTTGTATTTTGTTTTGGCATAGCACGGTAAAAGAAGCTAGTGCATTTTCTTTACTAAAGAGATGTTTCCTAGTACAAAATGGGTTTGGATATTTCAGCTGTTTTCAGTATTATTATTCACAAGAAAAAAACCTACAATCCAACATACCCAGCTATACTACATGAGAAAACACAAACTTGCCACACATTAGAAACTCCCACTTTTAAAATTCACTATGCCACTCTATCACCTTCGGCTAATCTGCACAATATCACTGCATCCAGTTCAATCACAGTGATTTATGCCAACTGCAGAGATGGCTAGTCCATCCTCAATGCAACAAATTATAATTTTAATATTTTGATGAAAGCACAACAAATAAAAACTGTGGAAAGCACAGACTCCACTGCCTAGCATACTAAGGATTAATTTTATTCTTAAAAATTACAGCAATGTATGCTTCTGGTTATGGAGGTGTGCCAGTAGTGCTACAATTAGGGTTGTGCTGTCACTTCAATTATAAACCAAATTTTTTGAGGGTTTACTAAAACTTCAGATTAAAAAGTAAACCTTGCTGCAGGCTAAAATGTTTTGTACAAGATCTCAGCCAGGGGATAAGTTGTTTCCAACATTGTGAAAAAAAATTAATCAGGTGCTTCAAATGTTAAAATTTAAATGTGCTTAGAGACAAAACATTCAAAAAAGAACACTGAGTTAAGAATTCTCAGTGCAGAGCAAGTTGTTTCCTGGTTCCTATCAGAAATAGTATGGAGAAGCAGGACTGGATTATTAGAGAGATGGAATAAGGAAAACAATATTCCAAATATTTGGGTTTTGTGTGTTGGATTGTTGGTTTTCTTAAACAATCACCAAGCAATTTTGTAACTGGGATTGGCTAGTTCAGAAAAAGAACCAGACAGTGACCTGTGCAGCTTTAAGGAGAGAGGAACAAACCACCTTTTTAAAAGTGAAAAGCAGGGCAAGGCACCCACAGACACTGTTGGCTTCCGGCACAGGGCACGGTGAGCCTGCAGAGGCCTGACAGTTATCGCACGCACACAGTGCAGCTCTGGTAGCTCCCGGCCACGGGGCTCAGACTAACTTCAAACCAGAACCAACCAAGGAGAGATGCACACAGCCGAGTGTGGGCTGCACCATTCCAGCCAGCAAGCAGTTTTATGCTGAGATTATTATCCTGCCCTGAGCTCTTTGTTGAAAACACTGTATCTGAGTAAGATCTTCAGAGCTATGCCAGTTAAATCTGGACTCACAGTCCTGACTGCAGTGTGGGCATACTGTCCAAGGCTGAAGCTGAAGCCCATTAGTTAAACACAAATGGTACCACACATCACACAGTAGTTGTTCACGCTGTCTTTGCTCTCTCCTACAAATACTTCTTACAGAGGAGGGATATCTTTTGCCCTTAAAATTTATTCCTTGATCTCACTTGCTGGCAGGCTGGTGACACCGACACCTCTTTGGTATTGAAACAACTATAAAACATATCTACACAATACAAACAGGCCCTTGTCTCTGCATCTCTTGCAGCTTAGAAAGTTCCAGGTTCCACACACTCATTTTTGCCAAATTGGCAGTTGCTAGGAAGCAAAAGAAAAATGCTGGCAATGGTTCTGTGGGGCCAGGGAACATGCAGGCAGTTTTCCTGCAGCACAGGAAACAGACAGGAATTTTCAAATGACTTTCCAGGCCAAAGACATCCTGGGATATCTACTAATAAGGAAGCCAAAGTAACTGCAAGGGGATGATGGGAATAGGCTAAGTAATAATGACACAGCTTTTGTAATGCATTTAAATTGGACACCTTGATTTACTTATCTGCTCTAGTTGGAGTTTCTCTAGAGGCAGAGAAGTTAAACACTGTCAGCCCACACAGTCTCACTGCATAGGAGAAGCAAGCTTTTAAATGGAAGTAGTAAGCCTGAGCTGACAAACAGACATAAGTTGCCACTGATAATTTCAATTAAAGACTCCTTTATGAGAAAAAGTTCAAGGACTGTTCAGAAAATAACCCAATCCTGCATTGCTGCCACAGCAGCAGTTTTTCTTCTTTCACAAAAGGGAATGGCACCAAACAGAAAGACTGTCAGAAACCTGCAAGGTTAAAGGTATACCAATATACGAAAAGGTCAAAAGCCTGTTTTTACAGAGTATCAGGCTTAGCTATTCACTGCTCTGTATTTCTGGGAGATGGGGGTTGTAAAAGAAAAAAAAAATGTCTTATACCAAGACAGAAGATCTAGCAACTGTATCTAGACTGCTGTTTTCCAAAATGTTTTTCCCATAAGATAGAAAAAAGAAATCTCTCTGAATCATACCACACCAATTACACCCAGTCCCCTACCATCAGGGTCTTTCTTCATTCCAGCTGCCCAATTCTTGCAAGAACGTCCATCAGGGTGCTCAGACTACCATAAGCTTCACAGTCTGCAACAGCAGAGATTTTGCTCACGGTGTTCAAGGATCTGCAGGATTTTTCCCCCAACTCCACTTCCTCCACAGTGCTCATTTATAGTAAAATAGGGAAAATGCTGTTGGCAAGAAGATATAGGAACGATTTCCTTCTCTTGCTGCTTTGATGATTTCCCTTAGGGGACATAGAGCAAAGAAAAGCAACATTGGCGGTAGTGGGGAAGATCCAAAAGTCTCTTTTAGGGCAAAGGACACAGGTTGTGAAACAGCTCTCTTCGTTTGGATCTATTCAATACAGCTCAATTGTAAACTCCATGTACCTGAATGCACCTTCTTTTATGTTGCTACAGCGCCTGATGTCTTGTGCAACAGGGCACCACACAACCTCTACTGGCAGAAGAAGCTGAAGAAAATAAAAATTAATCCACCCTCCAATAAATGGAGAGTTACTACAAAAGGCAGTTAGAGGAATTTTCTTCAAGAAATACCAATATTTTCTGGAATTCAGCAATGTGTAGAGAAATTCACTGAAAATTGCTGTCTGTTAACCATTTTAACACTACACATACGGATACTTCCCTTAATCTAGGCTTGGACTGACAAAATATAGACAAATAATACAGATAATTTTGCAGAAAGCAGCAAATATCAGAAGTATGCAGTGTTCCCTTATTAGTTCTTGACTAGAAGACACCCACTGTCTAGCACATAACACAGCAAGTTAATCAGGGATGGAGTCATTCATGGGACTGCCAAGCTAGCGGAGTTTTTTTAACTGTAACACTTTAGGAAAAAGAAAGGCTGTAAGTTCATGAAGACTGCTAACTGTGAGCTATATGCAGAAATAGTGTACTACATCTCACTTCCAAAACCTGTGTTCATTTACTAAATACACCGTACAGGTCCTTTCCAAAAATATATAAAAAAAATGGATTTGGAAAGCCTGTCAGCTCTTTAACAGAAAGTACCAACATGACCAGCACACACTTTTGTTAACTAGTTGCACCAGGAAAGGCCAGTCTGGGGTGGAATGTGTTCCACAGTTCCTAATTCTCTTTGGTCCTCATTGAGACGCACTGACATAAGAAGAAAATATCCATAAGGTCATAAATGGATGAAATATTTCCTATCATTTTTCAAAAGCAAAGATACCCAATTCAAGTTGTTCCACAAGTTTTAAGATGAGCCAAAGCTAACTAAAAGGTTGATCAATACAGCAGTGTTGAGTCAGAAACCCCAATTAACTTACAGTGGTATAAACACAGAAAGAATAATTCAGCTTGTGAACTCATCCCCTCGCGTCTGTTTGTATGGGTGCACATATACACAAGCATGCTTACACACATGAAAAGTAAGTCCAAGACACAGGGCTACTTGAAAAACAAAATAATATTCATGTTTTGGCAAATACTATTTTGCTTACTGGGATGTAAGACCGGGCTGCACTAGGCATATTTTAGCAATAATGATCAAAGCACAGGCTTTCCCTGAAGATTAATGACTGGCTAAGAGGATAGTTTGAGGTCTGTTTACCCCAGCTGGTCCTTAATTCCCAGGAAAAGCATCTGCAAAGCTTATTATTGCTATAAACTTAAGATGGAAGGAGGGGTTATGCTGTTTCGAATGATACGTACAATGACTTTTTAGGGACTTAATGTCTTGTATATTAGCCAGACTGTTTAAACCATCTCTTAAAGAACTATTCATCTTTAAAGTAAATAACTTCATACTTCCGCAGCAGCACACTTCATGTAAGCACTGCAAAATCCTTTACAACCAATTCATTAAACTCCCCCCACACTGCCTGCCTCTATGGCAAGTGAGGAAAGAGATAGACAAGGATCATTTTGCTCTTCATTGAAATACAGCTACATCTGGGTGGAGAACGAAAGCCTTTTAACAGCAGATAGAACTCCTACCCAATATTTATGGCACAAAGCAAAGAATAAATTATTTACTTTAAACTGAAGAGGATTTAGCTACATAGAAAGCAACTGCTTGACCTAACAGAAGCTAATGTGTAAGACTCTTGGATAACATGCATGTGGTTTTTCAGACAGATTGTGAATCTCTTATCCACACTGCTGAGCAGCTACTCAAAGGAATAATTTCACTGATTTAATGGAGGAGCAGTTCCAGTTTGAGTAAGTAGTTTCCAACCTGAATCTTATTTATCACAGTGGTCAAGAATGTCATTGCTCACCAGAAGTTCCCAAATGCCTGCACTTAAGACAGAAATGTTACTCCTGAATATATATGGAATTCTCAGTTATGACGAGCAGGCATCCTAAAGTACAAAAAAAAAACCCCAAAACAAGAACCAGCAAAGATAATAGGCTAAGCCTAAATTCACATCAAATTCTGGATTATTAATAGCAAATGACCCAAGGAGGGGCTATGGATTTTAAGTTATTGTAATGTGGCAAACAACTGACAGGCTAGATTCAAATCTTGAAGGAGCTTCATTTAATTGTATATACGTTAGTAATCATGTTTAGACTTGAAGTAGGCTATATACTATACTTTCCTGTATATTTTCCCACAGACGATCTAAACAACAACAAAACAAGTTGTTTTTAGCATCCTTATGAGAAAAAAAAAAAACAACCAACCAAAACCTGGATGTTCCAAATTAAGCAAGTGATTCAAACAGTCTCTTTATAAAGGATTAATAAACTGAACAGGGTTAATTTATTAAGATGATTCAATGATTGAAAGGGTATTCAGGGCTTGAATGGGATTTACATAAGACACCCGTGTTCAAAAAAACTCTACTTATTTTTCACAAATAAAGCTGCCTTTCTTTGTAGAGCAAGATTCAGAGGAGCGTGCAATAGTTTTGCTACCTAAAAGTGATTTCTACCCACATCTACTAAATTTTCTGTATCTGTCAATCTACTTCAAAAGAACAGGTATAATAATTAATGCAAGTTCAACTTCAGCCTCTAGATTCCTCATTATCAGCTGGTAAGGTAAAGAGTAGATTAAGTGATCAAAACCAACCCAGTGAGAGATGGCATAAAACTGTATTTTTATTTATTCTCATTATCTGAAATGAGGTTCTAGGAAAAAAAAAAAAAGCATTATATTTCCACAAATGTTACGCTCACTTTGGAAAGAAGTGGTGTGGAAAGATCCAAAGATTTTTTAAAACCATCTTCCAGCATGTCTGGAGTTATGTGTGCCTAGATCCTTTCCTGTAATTAAACGGGCCTTTCAAAGCACAAGCCCATGGGCTTTCTGTAGCTAATAGGAATGATCCCTCTCTCTACCAGAACTTTCTAGCTTGTTCCAACTTACCTCCTAAATGAAGGCATCCATAAATGGCAAAGCAGCTGATCTCAGTTTGCAGGCAGGTGTGACGCAAAGGAACCAAGTAGCCTGTTTGTTAGACACCCGTTACCTATACTTACCAGGAAAATCCTCTTTCAACATTAAAAGGAGCCACTGCCTGATCATGACAAGACATGAGTAGCATAATTCATAAGCATAGTAACACATGGTATTTCTTCACTCAACTGTGAGGACACCAAAAGGAAGCAGATCTCGTCTGCTAGTACATGCTTTCTCAAGCCTTTTACTTTCATGCGGATAGCAGGGTGACAGGATCACAAAACTAAAGTTTTTGTTTATGAAAAATTAAAATTTTTATGTTTTTATAAAGATATCACATTTATGAAAGATGCTGGGTAGGTTGTTATTATTTATTTACACATCATTGTATGATCTTACACTTCATCACTTCCTGGTTTAAGCATATATAATGAATCCATGTAGCTACCTTTTTTTTTTATTTGGCATTGTATAGCTGAGCCTTTCTGACTGGCTTCAGGCTCCCTCCAGATGTCCTGACTAGTCCAAATCTACATAATTGAGAGAGAGAATACCTATGATGTTGTGATCCACTTTTTTCTTTTTTTTTCTGTTTCGTTTGGTTGGGTGTTCCCCCCCTCCCCATTTTTACTAGCTGTGTGTTGTTTTCATAAAGTCTAACTTGCTCCATATTCCACAACAGCTTCAGACAGTTACAGCATATGAGCTCTGATGGTACTATATGAGAACATAAGAAAAAAAGACTGTACAGAGGTCTCAACAAATATAACTGAAATCAAATGACCTGGTAATCCAAACAAGGTTCAGACAGCAAAGATAATCAGAAAGATAATCCACTGAGTAATACATATTTGATACCTAGGTCTTCATTGCACTTCAGCTTCTATTGCGTCAGATACATCACCTAGACCTGTGCACAGTTAATAGAAAGTGATGCCAAGACAGACTTCAGTGTACAAAGCAAGATGCCAGAAAAGCAGCTACTTCCCTGCTTTGGAGCTGGTTAATGTGAACTCCCAACTCGATTCTAGCTGCAGAACATCTTAAGGAACATGTTAATGTCAGCAATGTTTCTAAACACAATCCCAGGCTAAATTTCAGAAGTGACTGCAAAGTTCTAAACACATTTGACAAAGCATCTCTAAAAACAGTAATTTCACAGATGTTTCTGAGTGTATGAACTGATTTGTAGCATTCCTATCATACATCTGGGTGTATTAAGATGAAAAGAACTACCCAGCTATCAGTGTGATTAACTGGCAAAAAGGTTTAAAACTCAAAATATTTCGATACAGCACAAGACTGTTTTTTTTGGTTTTCCTTTAAAATAACTGCAAAAAGCCAACAAATCATACACACAAAAGAAACAGGAAAATTATTTAAGTATGGGTTTAAACGTACTCTTTCATATGTTTTTATATGTTTTATATATACATATATAAAAAAACCCATAATATTAAAAAACCTAATCGTGATTGTTCCTCAATAAGGATTTAGCACCTCTTTTGCTCCAGTCAATATGAGTTTAACTGTAATGATAAGGAAGACAGGATTGGGGCTTCAGGTCCTGTTACCGGTTTTATCCTAATACAAACTAAAAAGGAAAAAACCAAAAATCATCCCTGACTTCAGGACAAATATGCTTCATTCCTAGGAATGTCATTCATACCTAAATCCACCAAAATGTGTTTCCCAATTTAGAACTTATTTTATGTGAATCAGGCTCCAATTTCAGCAGCAACTGGATAAGTTAGAACTTATTCAAGCATAGATATCACATTGAGCCTTGGAGCTCCTACGGTATTTTTAAAGCAAGCAGTATTGTACAAATCTGAATTGCAGAAATTCAGTTAACTTTGAAAACACATGACTTTTGTTAAAAAAAATTATCATCCACATAATATGCATGTTCAACAAAAAACCCCAAAACAACTTTTTACCCATAAGCCTTTAAACAAATCATGTTATATCAGGGTTTTTTTTAGATATTAGGTATGATGCAGATACTTAATCACTAACAGCTTTTAAGACTACCATCATGGAGCATAGTAACATTGACCATCATGCTTTGAGAAAGTGAAGCAGGAAAAGCAATCTGATGCTACAAATGTGACTACTGCTTTTGTATGCCTTATTTCTTGAGAGAAAATTAAAAATACTGGTGAAGCAAACAGTGCTCAGTTACATGAATAATAAATATTGCTTCAAGAGACAAAAATAACTTAATCTAGTCTGTCAAAGAAACAACTTTTTACATAGTTAATATTATTTGGGGATATTTTGACAAAAATACATGGTACTAATTTTGTTCCAACTACTATAATTATCGAGTATTTCACTATGTGAAAATAGAACAAAGTAAAGAATAAACTCAATTTTATTATGAAAAAGCTTGTAAACCTATACTAAAACTTAACTTCCCAGAAGTGTTGTATTCTAAGAGATGCCAAACCATGAAAACAATATGCTTACATTTGAATTCTGTCAACATATCAGTTAATTATCCAAACTGACTTCAGTAAGAGACAGTTAATTCCCTGCTTTCTTCATCTACTGTACCCGTTAGATTTATTTGCAAATGAAGGACCAGAAAGTACATTTATTTAAATGTTATTTACAAGCACCTTCAATATGCCACCAATGCAATATATCATCTGTGCAGCCTTTGATTTAATTGTTGCCGTCACTCATTTTTGTGCACTAACACATGTAGGAGTTCCAAACGCCAAAACACTCCTGCCTTTTTTTTTTTTTAAGCTACATTCCAGATTTTGTAACCTGTGTCAAGCTACCTCCGATGCTTACAACTTGTGAACAGAGGCCAACAATGAGCCTCCCCAGACACTAAATCATAATCTTCATGTTTTTCGTATTTCACATTCTAGCCACAGTTTCAACATCCATACCCCGTGACATTAGGGAAGGATAAATCAAGGAGGATGACAGCTCCCTTGTAGAGACTGGTACGGCCCTGGGATCTGCCACACCCAACACCCACAGCTTCTGCCAGATGTCTTCAAGAGTTCTGCAGCTTTAACCCCTTCAGGAGTAACTGAAGGGTTTGTGCTGAACCTTTATAAAGTAACGGCTCTCGTTTTTCCTGAAGAAGCGGGGAAAAACCAACCGAACACACCACCTTTGATCCAGCTTAATAAAACTTTGACTAGCTAAAAGATGGATAGTAGGCTGTCAGTGGATATTAGCAAATAAGTCCTTGTATTTCCTTAAGGACAGGAATTAGGAGTTGAGAGCTAGCATTATGCAGCTCTCCTCCTTTCAAACCGCACAGTGGTCCCACAACGCAGTAAACATTTCAAAACAGTTTTGTGTTGCCTTTTTCAGACCTAGGACACTGCTTTACCTCCTTGGAATCACAGCGCCCACTAACTGCCCTGCAGCCAAACAGACTACTCAGGCCTTAAATCAACAGGATTTCTAACCCAAAATCCACAAGGTAAACTGTACAACTGTTCCTCTGGGATCCGTCTGGCCCCAGGGACATAAATTTGCATGCAACTTCTAAGTTTGTGAACAGTCCCTGGGCTTAAAGTTGCACATGTGCTTAAGTACTTTGTTCAGTCAGGGTCTGAGACAGCGACTTTAAAATAAAAACAGAAGCCATGTAAAGAATAACATTGTTAAAAACAATTTTCCTTTGTAAATATTGTACCAAAGGAAAAACCATAACAAAATAAACACACTGATTGCTAAAGCAATTTATCACCCAAGAGTAGGTAAACAGTAGCTAAATTTCTATTTTAAATGCACAGATTAAATTAATATTTGTAACATAAAATAATAATAAATTTTGACTGTATCCAAGATTCTTTGTGCAGTATTGTAGGTAAAAGTATCTGTAGCAATAAACAGCAAGCAAGTGGTCACAGCTCTCAGCATGGCTGTTATTCTTCCTGTTTTATTTTGTGGATTTGAAAGTAGTATCAAAAAATTTCACTTGTCTCTCCTGTACCAAGTGTGTTCACCTCTCCAGTTTGTTTGTGGTTTTTCTGATAAAAATAATTCAGTAGAAAATACTGCAAGTCTAACACTGATGACAAAGGTACTTATGAATATCTGACTTCCTAAAACTATTTCTAATTTGATTTCCAACGTTCAAAGTTCAAGAAATCAGAATTTCTTTAAACTGTTATAAATACATTTCAGGTTTTTGTCATTTGCTGAAATGACTTTAATTACCCTGAACATAATAGTTTGAGCTCTTGTTGAAAACAAACATACGATGCTCTGTGTTGAACTTGGTCAGAAAAAATTAATATGCTTACAACTATTTTAAGTTTGGGGAAAATGTTACCATTTGGGGGAATCTTTACCACTAAATATTTAAAACCACTTAAAGTAACTATCTACATCTGACAAGAAACAAACTCAGATGCAGTTTCTATAATTCAAATTAACTGCTTAGAAACATCAGTACTGATGGGCTCAGAGGTTTTTTCTCATTTACTGGCATTTCAAGACAGAGAAGTAATATATCATTGTATGGTTCACACCAATATCTGCAGAAGAATTTTTTCCCCAAGTTTATTCTTTATGCATTGCTATACAAGTTGAAGGGTTAAGCAACCATTCTATTCTAAAGAGCAAACTGTTTGCCTTAGGGCCATCTCCTCCTTACTCCTGATGAATTGCCTGACACTTCATGTATCATACATTACTTTTCACTAGGAAGTAACATTTGGTTCCAGTCATGGTGTAAGACCTGACTTTGGAAGTATGAAGCAATATGGGATAGACCAAAAAAGTTTAAGTACATCATCATCTGCTAAATTAGTGTGTCTCTATTTAGGTAAATAGGTATGTTTGTAGTTAGAAAATGGGCACAGACTTGCAGGAAAAAATTCTATCCCTACTAAGATGAATGAAATACCAATTCTGAGAATCATTTTTTCTGAGTGACAAGATGCTTTTCTGAATTAAATTAGAAAAAGAGCTAATGTTATTGAGGGCTTTGCTCTAAAAATGTTTGTTAGATAAGGTAAACACAATCATAACAATGAAAGTTATTGTTAAAAGAGAATCATTGCAAACATGATATAGTAGGAACAGCCCAACAAGTAGCTGGCAGAAACCGACCTAGGTTTCAGCACAAAGGCTTAGTATTGATTCTTTTCTGTGTATTCTGCAGAGGAAAGGAGGTAAAACTGCTCGAAGCAACAGCAGGAACACAAAAGCAGAAACAGTGGCACTGACTTCTAGTTTAGATTTTTTTTGTCACAAAAAAATTTAAATACTTATACAACCCTAGATGTGTTGTCACTTGTGTGCATCAGAACTTGCTCAGAAAGTACAAAGGAAATAATAATAAAAAAAATAAATCTACTTGCCAGTGCTCAAATTTTCCAGGCTATTCAAAACCCAAATTATTCAAAAGAGATTATCTTTGCAGAAGTCTCTAAAACCATAGTATCCAAAGATACTATATCAATTTTGTGAACTAAAAATACCTCAATAAGTACTTCAGAACAGATTACAAAGCTTTGCAAATACTACATGAGAAATCAGTCATCCAAAATTAAATCGGGTTTCACAATTTTTATTCGGCAGGGATTGAACTTGAAGAGTTCAGTTTACAGATTTCTCTTAAGTTTAAATATACTTTCTCTTGCCATGTTGCTTCCTTGCAAAACCCATGCTTAATGGGTAAATTTTATATAATCCTGCATGATATTACTTATCAATATGTATTTTTCAGGATATGTGTCCCCAAGTAAAACGATTCCAGCTACAGAGATTATAATCAGGTGACAAGGCCTGGCATTGTGTGCTGTTCCTTTTTGGAGGGCAGCTCCTTCTATTAACGATATCGCTGATCCTTCTGTAATGTAGTACTAAAGAAAGAATGTAATTTAAAAGAATAAAAGAAAATCAGCAGACAAGGTCTGTCCCTGAGGAAGGAGGACCAGACCAGATGGTGAAGGCGCAGCTCTTGGGTGGAAGTTCTGCTCCTGGATTTGTCCTCTGATCTTAAGCCAACCGAGCCTAAGACAGCAGGGGTTTCATGTGCAGCTCCACTACCAGGGCTTCACACCTCTGACTCTGCCAGCACACCTTCTGCCCTCTCTACTGTGGATGGGAAAAATGAATGCTTCCTTTACCACAATGGTATGGCAAGGGTTAATTCATAAACATTTATAAAGTGCTTGAGACTGCAGCTTTGGCCTGCGGGGTATGCAAGGACTGAACATGAATTTTAATCAAAACATCTCTATTAGATGAAGGAAGTGGCCAGTGTAAGAACAGGTACCAGAACAGAAAGGAGAAAGGATGCTTTTTTGAACATGTGTTCAAAAAATTCTGTGTGGAAGAAAAAAAACCTGCTCCTGCTGTGGGGAACAGAGGACAAAGTGCCTGCTTAGGTGACAGACTTCAGGGGAGTCAAGGGGGGTAGGCATAGAGGGACAGATGCATAAGGGTACAGAGCTCAGGAACGTAGCTTTCTCAAACAGCTGTCAGCAAACAGCTACAAAATACATTTACAAAACAGAAGTCTGATCTCTCCCCAGTTAGCTTATTTAACAGCCTGTTCATTGTTACTAAGTCCAGTGAGGTGAAGATCTGACATGTGAAGTTCCTTCTACAGAGTCTGCCCTTTAAATCCTATAGGATAGCAAATTAACATGGTTCTACGGGGTTTACTGCAGGGTTTTTTTTGCTAAGTGAAAACTTACATTAAAATACAAGTTAGGGAAAAAATAGTAATACAGGTTAAAAAGCTGAAACTTCACATTAATAAATGCCAAAGTCCTTGCACGTATGTGTGCACAATTCAGTTTTAGGTCTTACAGTATGGTTATCTGATTATTCCATTAATAAGAACACAAGAAAACTTATCAAAGATCCTAAATAAGTCACCATTATCCTTTATGGTGCTGAGTGAACCATACCCCCGAGAGGCACATAATGACAAATAATTAAATGAGCACCATAATGCAGAAGGTGGCCAGGTTAAGAGCAAACACCGTTCCTAATTTGAGGACACAGATTTGAAGCGTTTCCTTTTTTCTTTCCCCTTCTCTCCAACATACAACTTTCAGCATTAGCAAGATGTTCATGGTTGGGATCATTGGTGGCATTCATAAAATGCTCAAAACTTACAACCAGTCTTCTTTCCCACCTACAAACTCACTTCGATGAGGACTGGAAAGCTACATTTGGCATCTGACTTTGAACAAGGTGTTTTTGTGATTTATGTCATAGCTTCTTGTCCAGCCGTAGGTTTACACATGTAGCTAACAGACTGCTATGTAATAAATGTAATTGGAAAGTTTGCTCACAAGAGAGCTCAACCTGGACCCAGCCTCACGGTGTTTGAGAAAGTAACGGCACTCCCAAAATGCAAGATGAAATGACTGAATGTAGGAGGAAAGACACTTTAAAAATTCACTCATAACACACAAAGATACTGTTTGTGCAACTCATTCAAACTTGAGCGTCAAAACGAAACCTGAGAATTTACCTTACTAAAGGTAACAAGTAAAACAAAACCAAAGGGTGTTCTGGAAGGTTCCTAATGGTAAGCCTATGACATTGCTGTCAACTTCACAGTCATTTCACATACATACACGTGTATTTCAATAATTTCCTACAACCACAGAAGCATTTCCTTTACTGTTACCACAGCCTTTACAAGGTAGGGATTAACTATCATCTAAACGCAGAACACCTGTGTCCTAACACAGGAAAAGTCAGGTCCTCGCCCAGTTAAAAATCCCAAAGGAAAGCCAAATCCAAGTTACAGGCAGCCTCAGCCTTTCCCGGAGCACGATTCCGGGAACAGCCCTGCGTGCGCCCTTAAGGCGTTTTTTTCCCGCGCTGTTTCCCTGCCCAGGCGCCCACCCCTGTTCGCGCCCAGGAGCCGCCGCGGTGGCTTCGTTCCGCCGCCACTTCGCCATCACAGGCGCTGCCATGTGCGGGGCCGCTGACCAACCCAGAGCGCCCTCCCGCTGGGGTCCTGGCACCTCCTGGTCAGGGACCTGGGGACCTTCCTGAAGGCGACATTTCAGCCGCTGGTCCTCCTGAGAGGCGCCAGCAGGGCTACCCCCTTCGCAACTCCCCATACCCCCGAGGCGGCCTGAGGACGGTGAAGAAGCCTCCCTCCCGCTCCCGTTAACTCGCCGGTTAGGTACTTACGGACTCCATGTCCGACGGGGCCGTGAAGCGCCCGGTTTCGGCAGCTGGTTCTGAGAAGTCCCGAGCGCAGCGGCAGCGTCCGTCCTCTCTTCTCCCAGGAAAGAGGAGCGTGTCCCCCTCGCCATTTAACACCCGCTCCGCCCGGCGGGGGAGGGTGACAGGCCAATTGTCACCTGCGCAGCTGTCACCTCCCGCTGGGCGGCCCCGCTCCGCCCTGCCACACCTGGGAGCGCTTTGCAGCCCCGGTCCGCCTCGGCCCCGGCGAGGGAAAGGCACGGCTCAGACACGGGCAAGAGCGTGGCCTTTCACTCCTCCAAGAAGTGTCTGGTGGGGTCGTGCCACATGTGAGGCTGGTTCCTCTCCCGCACCCACTGAGCCGAGGTGCTGGGGCCCCTTTGGCAAGAGGTGGCCTTTCCTGACAGTCTGTGCCTGCACAGGAGTGAAGTTGCATCAGTTTAGAGCTTGAGCAAGTGACAAGAGAATTAACCTTTGCCACCTCTTCTTCTAGAGGCTTCCACAGCTAAGAGGAGCCATTAGTGTGGTCAGAAATGGAAAAATGACTAGCTACCAGAATTCTCTTTATCTTTCCAAGAAGCTATAATACTCATTTAGAAATGGTGATGCCAAGGTATGGATCCTATGGATTGCTATGTGTATAAAACAGAGACTATTGTATAAACATTGCAGGGTGTGCTTTCCCGGAGCACGATTCCTCTGTACATGGAACATGGGGAAAAGTATCTTAGCAACTTATTGCCAAAATAGGTAGTATCTTTTTAACTAGGCTAAAAGGTATTGTAGTTACAGAAGATCAGTTTGTGTGGACATAGTTACACATTTACAATTTTATTGTTTTATTAAATAATACATACTTAGCAAGGACCTCTGTACAGGACTTAATGTAGTGACAGGCAAATAAGACTTAGATGTTCATATGATGCACAAAATTTGAACCCTTTGATCTCTTTATGTCCTCTGCAGTCTCACTGAGTCTTCATGAAAACAATAGCTGAAGTCAACCAATTATCCACAGTTAATCACATGAGAGTTTACAGAATGGACGTATTAATCAGACAAAAAAGTTCAAATAATGAAATAAGCATATTACATCAGGTGAACTGAGAACACAGGTGAGGATTTTGATATGTGTATCTGTGCTGTCATTCTTTAATGACATTCGTTGTTATAACTATTCAGAAAAGCAAGCAGCTTTGAGGGGAAAGGCTGTATAGATTTAATAATACAAGTGAAGTTAATACTACTTCTCTTTATTTGGTCTTGTAATAAAATCTGGGATATACACAACCAAAAAAAGTTTCTTAAATTAATCTTTTGTAAATGTCTAGCACATGATCACCAAAATAGTGACATTTACTAAGCCATATCATTTCTTGAAGCAAATGGGTCTCTTCAAATTTATAAGGTTTAAAATGCATATGAATAATAAAGATCTTGTAGACAACTAATTTTACACACAACTATCCTGTCTTCTGTCATGGTCATCATGATTCTGAAACAGAATCAAAGAATCTTCAAGTCTATAAACAGGAATTTTGACTCATTTTCTTCTTTTAAATGAGTTGATGCTCTAAAAGCACAGTGCTGAAACACTGCCAAGCTAATAGACCAGCGAGCACTAGGAAGAGATTAATTTTGTACCTGGAATGAGAGTATAGTTTCCATTCCATTTAGCGAAGGGGTTGGAACGTGAATTATTGTTTCCTTCGTGGTACGGTGTTGTGTTAAACCCTGGAGTAGAGGATGTCTCTAGAATTCAGAGTCCGAATTCAGGACTGTGACGAGCTATGGATGTTAGACCACAAGTAAATCAAAACAGGATGTTTGAGACACTTGCATTTTATGCCCAGTATTGTTGAATATTTAGGAATGCAAATATGTTATGAGCACTTCTGTTTACTTTGAAACATGCATATATTAAAATGGAAAGGTGTGTGCTAGCAAGAACAGTCTTCTCACTAGAGAGCTGTGCCTGAGGTGTAGCCAGAGTTGTAATCTCCAGGTGTGTTCTTTCTACTTTTCAAAGCATGCTTGATCAATAAAAAGTACAGAGTGAAGGCAAAGCAATTGATCTACTTCCACAAACAAGGTTAGCTAGCAGTTAGCTGAGAAGATTCAGAGGTTCAGACCAGTTTTGGAAACGGTGCCTTTGTTTTCAAAGAAGTGGTATTAGATTTTCTTTTGTTTTTCTGTTGCTTGCTGATCATTGTTCAGAAGCCCAGGAATGGATTTTTTTGAAAAATGAAACCCAAACCAACCTACAAAGTAACCCAACACAGGCCTTTCTGATTATTAATCATGTGAAGGTATTTGGGACAATATATTGGGTCATAGTACCAGGACCTATATATTAGGTTACCCTATTGGGATTTTTATAATTTTGTCGTTCATTGTGGAGAAATGTATAAGTGATAAGAGGATGACATCTCCTCCATACCTTTTCTAGGGCATCTGGAAAAGAAGGCAAGCATTTGTTTCTTGGAGAAATTCAGTTAGTTTACCAAGCAAGAAGAATGCTGAAGGATTTTTTTCCTAAGCAAAAACTGTAAGTTGTATTCCTGAAAAATTATCAGATCTTAACTGATGATCTTGGTCAGAAGTAAATGGCATAGGACATCATGAATATTTGAAATGTTAAAGAATGATCTGAAGAAGGAAAAGTATTATAAGAGTTGTTCTTTTATGCTGCGTGTCATGTGAGGTTGCTATTCCAGAGAGAATAACAGGGGTAGGTAACCACACCTCAAATTTTTGTGACAAGAAGAGGCATTGAGTCATATGTTTTGCAAAAAAAAATAAATCTCCACAGACAGCAGTTACAGCTGTTTGATATAGCCAGGTTCTACACCTAGACACTTGCACAAGTAAACGAATTTACTGCTGAATCAGGAAATTGGTAAGCCATTTGAAAGTATTTGAGAGATTGTCTGGGCCTAGCCGAGTGCTTCACACTAAATTTTGAATAAATCCAAAGTTCATGGTTACTTTTTTTATATTCGGCTGAGGAAGAATGTGAGGAACTGTAGCTGTAGAAGATTTTGTCAGAATTGCTTGGAAATTTTTTCAGTTGTGTAGAGATTCATATTACACAATGGTAAATACAAACCTGGATAAAGTATTCTTATTTTCAGGTTCTTGACTCTTAAGTATGATCAAATAAAGATTTGAAGTGGAAACACATAGACACACAAAACTTAAGACCAGAGGTTTCATTAGCCTATATTGTCCAACTTCTTAAATAACAGAGATCATTACCTTTTATTCTCCCTCTTGTGTTTATTTCATTAATAAACTTACTTCCTTCACCCTCTGGTTATTTTCTGTTCTCTGGCCGTGATGACTTCACTCCATCGTTGTCAGTCAGATACTATTACATACTACATGGGAGAAGCAACATTTGCCCATGATTTGTATAAAATTGTATTAGAAAAAAGAAGAGTTGTACTTACTAGAGGAATAAAGGGTACAAGGTAGTTCTGTTGTGAATTAGTTAGCCTTGTCATATAATACTGTATCACAACTTTGTAATAAGCATTAGCTATAATGTTTGATAAACAAAGCTTGCAAATTATTTGCATACTAAAATCTTTGGAAAATGTATCTAAGATAATCATGGTTCTAACCACTGGGAAAAAAAAGTCATGTGATTCATGCTAGCGGCACATTGTTTTGAGCCCCTGAACAATCTCAGCATGAATCTTTGATAGAGGTAGGATTTTTATCGTGTCAAGATACAAACACAGTAGAAGGAGCAGTATCTCAATTTTATTTTTATTTTTCTTTGTAAAAATTTGACTGATACCACGGTGACCTCATACAGCTGTGTTTTGTGCTTTTGGCGTTTTGGCTCACCGCAACTGGTAGACAAGAAGGATGCGTGTCCAGCTGTAAAGAAATAAGCAGTCTGATCATATTGCTGAGAATGATACAGTGCTGTTTCACTTCTGGTTCATCTTGTTTCCTCCTGTACCTTTGCTGTGGGTGAATGCGTAAGGTTATGTTATCATTCAGTAAACAACTGGTCAGCAATGCCACGCCAGCTACCCAGTCTGTGTATGCCAGCTACCCAGTCTGTGTATTAAGCCAGAGAGATTCTTCTCTGTGCACGGCCATAACAATGGTGACCATGGTGAAATCAGGAATTCACCAAAAAAACCCAAATTCTTGTTTGGTCATTCTGTGGTTAGACCATATATAATGCAGGAAAAAAAAAGGTAGCATAAGAAAGAAAGTATTAATGAATGCTATTTTTCATTAAGGTATGTGAATATATGCTTTTCAAGGATATTAATTTGTTTTGGGCAATCTCCAGCTAGGTGCATTAATCCAGAGGAATTAGCAGGAGGCATTTTACATGTCCATTGCTGTGTACATGTGATTATCCTGACCAGTTTTGTGGCAGTCAGGTCCATGGCTCTTATCCTTTCTGCTGACTGTTTCTGTAACAAACATAGCAAGAAATTAAGCTACAGTTTTGCTTTCTTGAGGTTATACAAACCAGAAATGAGACTCCATGAGGGCTCCTCTCTGCCTAGGCAGTGAGATGGCTCCTTCAGAGCTGGCCAGTGGTCAGTGTAATTCCAGTGGTGAAAAAGAAGAAAGAAAGTTTGACTCATCATGACATAATAACTCATGTAACACTTAATGAGGCGAACCAGGAGTTTTCTGACTCTGCAAGAGCAGTGCATATCAAGCCCTCACAAATTATATGTTCTCTGTATCATTGTTTTCTTTCAATTTGAGTTTTCTTTAATAAAGATAAATTGAGTTTTCTTTAATTACAGACCTGTTAGGTTAATTGCATCTGTAGGAAAGATATTTGAAAGATTTTCACAGATTAGGAGAAAGAGTATCTGGTAAAAGCATCCTTCAGCCTGATTAGTTGTATACACATGGTCTAGGAAAAAAAGTCATGCTTCACTAGCCTTCTGGAACTCTTTGAAGATAACACTGCCAAGATAGGGTACAAAGTGGACATTATATTTTTGGATTTTCAGGAGTCATTTGACAATGTTTTACCCAAGAGATTGATGCTTAAAGAGAGGGGAGTGAAGGGGCAAGGGAAAAGTTCACTCATTAAATTGAATAGTAGGTCTAATCAAGAACAACGAGGAGCTAAAAATGTCATTTTTACAGGCTAGGGAGATGAAATTTGTAAGGCTGCAGCACTTCTGTATATCAAGATAACTTGTTTACATAAATGGCTTGGATGGGTATACTCTTTTGTAACTAAGTAGGCTCATTATAATTTATTTGTAGTGCTAAAAAGCCCTAACAGGATTTGTAATCCCAGCGTGCTAAACACAGTATATGTAAAGATACTGTCCCTGCAGCTATAGAATAAAAGTAGAAGGGAAGTGTAATTTTCCTGAATAACTAGAGGAGGTTATGAGGCCTGAGTGGTCTTGATCCCAGTCACAGAGTATCTGATGAATGGATATGTTTCCTTAGACATGAGACCAGATTTCTGATTTGCAGATAATGCTTCACAGGAAACAACAGTATATTCCAAAGAATATCAAAGTCCAGAAAAGCAAAGATTGCCAGCCCAACAAATGTGAAAGGCATTTCCAAATAAATCTAAATTCTAACCAGAAAAGAGATTTAAAGTTTATTCTAAATATATCTTTCAGCATAACTTATGTATCTGTAAGAAATGTAATTTTTTGTGTATAAATGACTTTGAAGAACACATTTAGAAGTATCTCTCCATGATGTAAAAAATCTTGCAAAACCCAGCAACTTTCCTAGTGAAACTTGCTTGGATAAAATATAACTTTCTAAGTTAAAGCTGTATCTTGATTATTTTATACGTTACAATAAAAGAACCAAGCTGCAGAGAGCAGTTATTTTGGCCCGCAGCACATATATAATGGCACAGCAGTGACAAATTGAGTGAGTGTGCGAATCACTGCTTGGGGTTTGAAATATTGAACTTTGGAAGATGTGAACATGACCACACACATCAAAAGGATATTCCAAGATGCGTGCTGCCTCTTTCCCTGCATCCACTTCCAGGCATACTAAACTTAACATCATAAGTGGTAGATTAATTTTTCAAACTAATTGCCTATATTGGAAAAAACCCAAATAAAAATATCTTTTTGGACAGAGCCCTGGAACAGGCTGCCCAGAGAGGCTGTGGAGTCTCCTTCTCTGGAGACATTCAATACCAATCTGGACGCGTTCCTGTGTGATTTAATCCAGGTGATCCAGCTCAGGCAGCAGGGTTGGACCGGATGATCTTTCAAGGTCCCTTCCAACTCCTGACATTCTGTGATTCCATGATTCTGTGATTCTGTGATCTGTCATGCATTCCTATATGCTTTTACAATATACCTGGTTTGAAGAGGGTACTCTTTTGAAAAATGAGACCTTACCTTCTGCTTTGCTTTAGAGTGTCTAAGAATCCTGCCTGACTAGGGTTCTGATACAGGATCCAAATTTACTCTTGCAAAGGAGACTTTGTAAGACTTCAGCATAGATAATCCCGATTTATTGTGCTATGAAATGGATGAGATTCAGATCTGTCTTCTTGAAAAATACTTCTCCTCTCTTCTCATTCTGCTTATCTTCCCCGCACTTTACTGAGAGTTCTTGGAACGACTCAATGCTCTTCTTTGTATGTCTGTTGTCCTGTTGCATTGTGCAAAGAGACACATAACTGGCATGTAACTGTAGGAGCAAGTCCCTGTGAGGCAAGTTAGAGTGGTAGTTTGTAGTATTTCGTACTGCATGATTATTTTTTAGAGTGTATGCTCTTACATCTTGGTAAACATAAGGTAATTTCAGGTGGTTTGCTGCTCAATGAGAATGGGCTAAGCAACCTTGTACCCACCAGAGGAAGACTGCACTTGTGAACAGCTACCATGGATTAGCTAATGCACTGTAAATTCTTTCCCTTTCTTCACAGGTAGTGCCTGGAAATAACTTGTTCTGGTTGCTATGCCTAATGACTGAGTGATTTCGGAACTAATCCATTCGTTACCTAAAAAAGCTCTTCTTCAGATGGAGTTGTGCAGGTTAAGGACTTTGGTCTTAAAGACAGAGGTTCTAATCCTAGTTCTTTATCAGTGTGATTAATATAATTATGTATGTTTGAGACCATCATATTCTTTATGCAAGATGACTGCACTAGGGGCTTTTATAATGACTCCAGTATAGATCTTAGCCATGCTTAGGTTGGAAATGCCACACCTCTTATGTGGCATAAATAGGTATCTAAGTTAGAAAAGCTGCTTGTGTTATGTCCTAAAGGAACATGAGTCAATCAATAATTAAGCCACAAAGTACTGCCTGTTGACATGGCAACATGTTCACAGATGTGACGTGAACTTAATGTCCCTCTTTCATGTCTCCTATGAAAGTAAAAGTCTCCTAAGCCCAGTAACAAAGAAATGGAGCAGGCATTGCCAGGGGTAAAGGAGAAAATGGTAAAAATAGACAATTTATTTTATAAAAATGTATGCCTTTGAATTTTTTCTCTTTCAAATCTACTGTATAACATGTCTCTTAAGTACGAGGACCTTTCCCCAATCAAAAAATCTCCAATCACTTATTGCCAAATCCTTTTTAAAAGCATGACATGAACTTCCTTATGGATTGTTTTCATGATTGCTTCTTTCCCATGTACTTCACCCCACCCACATTTTTTTATGGAGCTGAAGTGAACACAACCCTTTCAGGTTACTTTTGTTTGGGCAAGACTCTGTCTAGCTCCAAGAATAACATCAGCTTCTGCACCACAGATTAAGGGTTGGCATGAAGGTCCAAATGTGGGGTTGTCATCATTGGTTGATGCCTGTTGTTCTGAACACGAAAGAAGCAGCACGAGTTTGTGTGACATCAACTTCCGTACGTTGGGATCATTTTTGCTGGCTGTTTCTGCAGCTTCTCTGCACGTGCTCCCACTCTCACATTCTCTTTGTTTGCCAGTTACCCTATTCTCCTCTTGGCTTGCATCTCTTTCTTCCAAGTTTTCTGCAGCAGATGTTAGTGGGCCTCGCCAACATGTTTTCTTTGCCACATGTGTTGCTAAGTGTGTCACAGTGGGTGAGGTTCTTTTTAATTTTTTTTTCCAAGGCATCTTTTTACTTCTGCCTCAGTCGGTCTCTTGATCTTTCACACATTAAAAGTTTACTACTTGTTTTTTCCTTTGGGAGCTTGGTGTCCTCCATGCAGAGGACATGTCGAGTCCAGCAAAGCTGCGCTTTTATAAGATTGCTTCAGCACTGTTTGTGCAACCACTTTGCAGAACTTTGTTATTCATGATTTTATCTTGCCACTTGATATGCATAATAGCTTGAAGGTGCCGTTGATTAAATTTTTCCAATGCTTTGATGTACCAGCACTAGCATTTCCATGTTTCTCAGCTCTAGAGTGAGCTAAAAATTAATACAGAAGACTCGGATTTGGTCTTATGTCTAATAGTGTGCCAGTTTCAGACTTACTGGACCCAATTTTCCACCTTGGTCTATCTAAATATACAAAACTAATTGATGTATAGAAGCCAACTCTTTTGAAACTCACCTTAGGAAGAAACATTAGATGCAGGCTTTAAAATCCTCATCTTTTAATCCTTGCCCTTTAAGAAATAAGGTACCAGTTTTGATAGATTAAATGTTATAAAAGTACAAATCTCAGCTGCAGGCTACCACACAGCTGGGCAGACTGTATGTTTGGCGGACAATATACCCTTCAGCAAGTATTAATCCCAACCTTCCAGACATAAGATATGTGGAAAACTAATACACAAGTTCATTGATAAAAAGACAGACTAGATTGCTGAGACAGCAGGATGACCTCATATTTATCAAATATGTCCCTTTTTTCTCTTTTGCCATTTTCTTTTTAATGTATTTTATCCAGTGTTCTATGTGAATTCAGTTCTCTGAGCAGGCAAAGTTTTATTTTTAAACAAGAAATCTCTTTCTGTTTGCATCACTTTTCAGATCATCTTTGAAAAAACCTGCTCCAGCAATATATTATGGGTAGGATCAAGAGCAACTTAAGGTCCTTAAGAGCATTTTTGGGTCTGGGCAAAATGTGCAGCTGAATGACATGTCTGCTGTGCCCTTAATAAATAAATTGCTCACTGGCTGTATTGCTTGCAAACTGACAGCCCTTAGGCAATGCCCAATTGTCCTTTGTAACATTTGAAGAGCAGGTTCGGTTGAGCTGGAGAAAAGAGCCCAAATCTCCATTGTAAAACACTGACATGGCTTCTACTCTTACTATTTTTATTTACTAAAAAATAATGTTCTAACCTCTTTAATTCGAATTCTTCTGTGAATTTTTAACACACAAATCAGCTCATAAACCTTACGATACATATAATTTACAAACAAAAGCCAGAGATTTAATGGGATTTCTGCAGGCACATTATAATTATACCTGAACAATAGTCAACAGGGAAGGGAATGATGGTAGCACCATTAGGAAAAGAGAAGTATGACTGCTACCTGTGCAAGACTTAACTTGATGGGAGCTCAGCTATTCCCATGGCAATTCAAAACACTGAAATTATACTGATTTAGTACTCGGTGTGCAATCATGACACCTGCACTTTTTTTTTTTTTTTTAAAATCTTACTTGAAAAGTATCACATTGGCATAAGTCGGTCTCATTTCTGGAAGAGATTTATCCCAGGCAATAAAATTGGAAAGAACAACCCCTTGTGAAAGAAATGAATATGTGCAATACCTTTAGTTCTCTCTCCAGCACACGCAAATTGTTTAAAAAAGAATAAAATTACAGTGAATTATTATACTATTGATTGTATCCAGATCTTTTCTAAGCTGTAAAGTATACTTTACTCTGTCCTTTATTTTTTAGGAAGTTTCATTAATTTTGCAAATTACTCTTTCTCTGCTCCATACACATGGCTTAAATAGCCCCATCTGCTGGCTGAGCACCAGGTAAGGAAATCAGCACAGATCTTGGAAGGGCTTTTGTTCTAACAGGGCTTTCGTGAACTTGCTACTGAAGTGTACAGGTTTTCCCTCAGTGAGAAAAACTAGAAAGTTGGAAAAGTGCTTTTTATTATGTGCATATTATCTCACAATGCTGTGGAGCATTTTGTGTTTTCAAAGTTAATGATTTCTGCCAGTGTCAGCTTTGTTAAAGGTAAATACACTTTTTTTTTAAAAAAAAATGCTTTGTTCCTAATAAATAAAAAATACTTTACAGTTTGTCAGAATAAAAAGGCATGAAACTATAGAAACTTGAAGAAAACATCAGTTTAAACGTAAGTGGCAATGCTCACAGAAAAAGGAACTAAGCAAAGTTTTGATTTCAGGGGAAGTGCATCTGTAGCACTGAGGCTATGTTGTGTTCTGCAAAATTTGCCTTACTGCTACTTTTACCTAGGCATCCATTTATGTTGAAGGTAGGGTACAAGATGGAAGAGAATCTTGCTGGGATTCAGTAGGCTCATTTTCCTGTTGTGATGTTCTTTTAATAGTCATAGAAGCCACAAATCTCCCAGAAATTATAAGCAGGGCTTCATTCACCCCCCTCATTCTTTAAATGGAACTATTCTGCACTACTTTTTTGGGGAAAGCTTCAGTTATGTGTGCAGCCATGGTTCCACTCATTCTACATGGATGTAAAGGAGCAGTGTATAGGATAGTAAAGGAGTATGAGCATGTGTTTCTTGTGTATCAGTGGAACTGAACACAGTTTGGTATTGCATCTGCAAATTGTACTGAATATGTTTTCTTACTATAAACCTGTGATTTATCTATATATTAATAGTGCAAAAGCACATTAATATACTTAAATGTGTTAAAGAATTGAAAACCATCTTTACTTATGACAATATATTCTCTACCAAAACTGTCAAAGGACCTGGGAAAGGCAAAGGAAAATTCTTGAAAAAATCCAGTTCTAGGAGAGGATGTGTATTGGAAGAGTGTTCCAGGATGCAGATATCTGATGCGGTCACTCTGAAGAAACTAAAACTTGAGAGGGAAGGGAAAAGAATTACTGAAAGTACCTTTGCTGCAGTCAGTAGGAGAGCCTAAACTGCATTATAATTTCTGCTGCTGTCTATTGCAATAAGGATCACTTTAATTTTTTTGCAATGTGCATCAAAGATAACTTTCCTGAATAAGAACAAAGTTTACCTTTTCCCAAAATTTATTCCAGTGATTCAAGACAGAGAGAATGATTTAACAGAGCTTAAACAAGCGCTAACAGAAGAATAAGTTAGTGCAGCCATCCTATTAATCTGTGGATTCTGATCTGTTAAGATACTTGGAATTTTTTTTTAGGGCAGTAAAGTCTATAAAATCCAGACAAGTCAAAATTGCTTATGATATGTTGGGCTCACCAGTGTAATAGTCTACATACAAACCATTACTCTACTGTTAAATTAATGTTTACAGAGCCTTGTGAACTCAAATTGGTAAGTAAACGTTATCTTTGCTTGTAGCCTGGTCTACAGATACAGAGGAAATGAGTATAGGAAATAAAGATTTCTTTCACAAAGGTGAAGTACAGGATTGCATCCCTGTCCTTTCAAAAGCTCTCTCAAAACTCAGTTACTGAAATTTTCAGAATACCCAAATGTTTTGGGTGATTTTTTCTGAAAGTCAAATGGCTGTGGTTCCCTTTCATGTAATTGCATGTGAAAGTATCAGCTCGTACCCTAGTTCTGTAATAAATAGCACATGACTTAAAGGACCGAAGGATTGCTTCCTGCTGAAGATCATGCAAAAATACTAGGATACCATGGAAAATTTTCTGCTGATGTCAGTGCAGAAGATACAACACAGGTTGCCCTTAAATGCATTAAAACAACACAGATGATTTTCAAAGAAAACCTGGGAAAGACATTAATTGTATGTCCAAGATCAGCATTTTCCCCTTAGTAGGAGTTTTCATGTAATATCTTTCTTATTGTGCAAGAAGCTGCTCTTTTTCCTTCCAAATGCATTTAACATAGTGACCCAAGTAAATCCACCCTGATGCAGCTTTACCAGGTGCTGTACTGTTTCCCTCCTGCAGAGGTGTTCTCTAATGAACACATGTTTCTTGGTCACAGGTAGTCTGCTTTATGCCTGACTGCATTTCTTTATGGCTTTAAAACCCAAAGCCTCAAGGCACAAGTGCCATATGTATACGGGATGGAAACCTGATCCTTCAACGGACAGCTCAAGTGATTATGAATTACTCACTTGTGAAATCCAGCAGTGATATAACCCAAAGGAATGGAGGATCACAAACCCACCAATTTCTATTAAAAAAGAATAGTAAAATTACTCACACAGTTTTAAAGTTAATAGGGATTTGTAGCAAATTTTCCTGTATACCTTGAGAAACAGATAGGTACATACAAGTCTTAAATAATTTAAAATTTTTAAACATCACATAAAGTCACATACAGAGATAACCATCAAAGAAACCATTACAATCAGCAGGCCTTAAACTTTGTTTTGGTAGGATTGGCAGCTAACACTGACCATTTTTTCTCAGCAGAGATCTGGATTTATCTTTTCCTAAGACTAGCTAATCCTTGCTCTCTTCTTCAGGAACTGCATTCACATCTTTTTGCGTTCACTTGAAGAACAGGTGGCTCAGATCAACCCAACCTTAATCCTAGCGCGCCTTGAATTTACTGGAACTCTATTGCTCTTCCAGTGGTCTTAGAAGTTTTCTTTCTTTTTTCTGCCATCACTATGATTAATAATGATCTTGACACACAGACACAGATGCATGCATATTTACATCTATATATCTATATATATATAGGTGCACATAGTAATAAACACAAATAGAAAACATAATAGGTTAAGATGTTAAAACCAGAAATCTGCATAAACCAGTAGATTTTTTAATCTGGTAAGGTAAAATGTTGTATTTTCACTTAAAAAAAAAAAAAGACAGAGTTGGTATTTTGGATAGTGTTGCTAGTCAGAAACAAATGCTCTTCATTATCCATTGATTAAAGGAAAGCAAATTTCCTAATCTACATTAATTTACTGAGCAGCTGGGCAAATCTCTGAAACTTAAAAAAAAATTATTACCAAATGTTTTGAAATATACTGTGCTTTGCCTGTCCTAAGTCTGAATGCTGTACAATTTGATTATCTGAGATAACCAATTTGTACTCAGAGCCTATGACAACAAATCTCTTGTGACTCTCCATACTTAATAACTGTTTCTAAAACCCTAAACTGCCCACTATGAGTTTTGAGTACTGAGACCACTTACAGACGCTTTTCCAAATTATGACTCATTACATTAAGCCTTCTTTTCATGAAACTCTGCTTAACTGTGCATGTGCTGATTGTTTTCTTTGTCATCTGACTTTCAGACTGGTTACTGATCTCCTTTGATATACTGTACATGACATCCTAACAAAACCAAGTCTTTAATCAAAATGATGAGGATTCAAATGTGTGCCACTGTCAGACAGCAGGGTAAGGCTAACATGCAGCAGATGTGTACTTGCAGGTCAGATGGAATGAATGGATTTAAGTCACACAGTTGGTACAATCTTTAGTTTAATCCTAGATCTGATTTTAAAACCCAGGCAGAACATTTCCACAATGAGCTGCATTGGTCTTAACTGTCAGCTGGCAAAAGACTGGCACACATATTTTATATACGTGGGATAGACCTGACAAGCCTTGAAAGTCTCAATCTAGATAGCAGCAGGAATTCATTGCAGGGAAATGGCTCTGTGACTATGTTTTTTTTTTATTTATGACAAAAATCACCTGCATTAGTAGTTCTGTGTAATATTTTCTCTGTCATGCTGCTAATCTACAAGATTTGGAAAAGCAAAAGGCACAGACACAGACAATTGCTTCTAACTGATTTCATTAACGCGAGCACAAAACAGTAAGATTGCATAAACAAAATCTGCAGCTGCGAATCAGAAACAACACTCCCTGGTTAGTCAATTAAGGACCAGGAAGCACCAGGAGCAAATATGTCAGAATATGATCTGGTTTAATATAGTTTAGAGAGGAGATTGTGTATTTGAACATTTAATTTTGTAAGCTGAACTATTCTCAAGAAAACAATTTATAAACTGTGGGATAGACTGGCATATTTTCCTCCTACACATATGCAAAAGTTTTAATCTTAAAACAGTGTCAGTCTCACTGAGCTCAATGGGATTTGCGGTGCTCTAGACTTTCTAAGAGATACTTTGTTGCAAACTAGTTTCAAAGTGACTGATGTGTTTAAGCTACAGCATGATTAATTTTCTCAGATTTGTTAAGGGCATTGAAGTTACGGTAGTAAAGACTGTTCGGGGCATTGATATTTGTCAGGGAAAGTGTTACCAGATAGTACTCTAAATTCATTATAGGGAAGTACAGTAGATGTAATTTAATGGACTGTAAAAAGAAAGAGGCAGGTTACACTCTTTGTTCTGCTCTAGGAAAATAGACATTTTTATGCACTGTAGTGATATTTATTTAATGCTGTTGATTATGAACTGAAGAGTCTCATCCCCCCATTGCTATTGGCACATACAAAGGATTTGTGGATTCAAGCTGTGCACTGGGTAATTGTAAATTCACTGAAAGATCCCCAAGAAATACTGATGGCAATAATAATGCTCAACTGAATAAGCAGTTAAGCACATCTTAACAAGTTATCATGTTGGTAAGTCCAGTAGAAATCTGAGGTGGATAAATTAATCAGGGACAAATTCCTGAGACCTACTCAAGAGCTCTGAGCAGAATGTATCTTTCCAGGGCTAAAAAGGAACCAGAAAGCTAGTAGGTATCTCCAGATGTTGATTATTCTTGAGTAAGAGCTTTTCATATACAGCATTTCCAACAGTGTCACTGGTGTGTATGTCTGCTCATCGCCAGCTGAAGCATCAGTCCTTTGATGATTATACGTAGAGGGATTTAGTTCACAGCAGTCCTAACAGTGCTCTAACATATACCAGACAATGAAATGGCTTTTGTCAGCCACAGGTGTGGGTAAATGTTACCATTTGCAGCCTAATCTTTCACTGAGAATAGATTTTACTCTTGGACAGAGGTGAATGAGTCCGCTGAGGTTAATGAATTCATGAAAGTGAGTCAGAGATGTAGATCAAACCTCTTGCTTTATTCTCTTACCATATACTTGAACCATTTGTACAGTCATTACTTTCCTTTTACTTGGAGAGAATAGCATAATGAGAACTTTTTTTAAGGCACTGTAAGAAAAGTATCCCTATTGTTTAGTCATATAGCATAATGGGTCTGCCAAAGCATGAAATTTGTATACAAAATGTCTTTCAGGAGCACACAGAGACTACAGGGCCCAGTTTTGTACTCAAGAGCTGCACTCAAAATCAATAGAACTATTTTCAGAAGGAACCCCATGCACGATCAGTACCAATTCCTTTGCAGTGGCAGTGCTCCATACATTGCTGTTCATCTGTACCCTGGGATCTTTGGGCAAAGAAAACAATTCAATTCTGCATTTTTCCTTATGCTACTGAAAGAAATTTTGTTTGACTTTTGTATGAGAAAGGGTAACTACTGAAACTGTAACTTTGCCTTTGTGATCTGAGAACATTTTCTTCAGTTTTGTTCAGCACATGGAAAACAACTGGAGTTCTTGGTCAGAATATGCACCATGATCAGAGAGTAAAGTTTACCATGTAAATATACAGTTCCATGGTATTGAGGATGGCAAATTTATTTCTGTCTTTAAGCACTGTAGTTAGGTTAAACAACATAACCTAATAAGACAAAATATTTACATTTTGCTGTAGTGGTATTCTGCTCCATAGTACTTATATATACTATCATAGAGAATTGTAACACGTCTCCAGATAGTCCCTATTTTATGCTATTAGTATACTCTGCTATTTGGCATACTTGAACATCAGGCATCTGAAGGTAACTTAGGCTACCTGTATATGTATTGTCCAACAGCAGTGAACATCAGTGGAAACTCCTTATTTTACTACTGCAGATATTTTAAACCCAAATCCTGTTCTTGGTGACACCTATTCAGCAGTACATTTTGTAGCAGGGTTGACAGAGTGTGGTCAGTGTAGGATTTGCCTTTACATTTCACCACTGAAAATTTCTAGTTTAGGCTGTTAGTGTTTCACAGAGAAGATTTGTCTTCGCTCACACTCTTGCCATGCTTGGTTTCTAAAATTGAATATAGGCCCACTGACTTCTGACTGAGCATCTAACCTAGATATGGAATTCTAAGTTGTACATTCTCTTAAAATTCAAAAAGGAAGAGCTGCACATTCTTGATAACCACCAAATGCACACCTTCCCTGTGACAAAGAATACTGTCATAAGTTAACACCTACACTTCGGCCTTTTCATCTTATATCTCTGTACAGCTCTGCGATAGTAGTATTGACTGCCTCCTCTCATGTACGTTATGATTATTCCATCCAGGACCTCAAGCCTTCCCCATGTGCTTTCTTGTCCTCTCTTGATCTCCACACACAGTATCCTGAAGTCTCATTGCTCTGCCTAATTACTAGCTGGGCGAGAGACAGCATGTCCTGTGGCCGGTTATGAGCTGTATGTGGGCTGATTGTCCAGCTGGTAAACCAGACTAAACAGAAATTTTGAGTTCACGTTGCAAGTTTTTCTTTAATGAGGCCAGTCATCTGTCTAGTCATCAGTTTTCATGTAGCTGGTTAGAACTTAGTATCTTTGAGATCTCTGCTCTTCTATCAAATTTGTTTGAGATTGACCAATAGATTCAAAAGTTAGTGGGAAAGACAGAAAACACAGTTGCATAAGCTTGGGATGATCAGGTCAGGAAGACAGTAATGCTTTCTGAATACTAGACTAGGCAAGTGTACCACTTAGGTGTGTGCTCACTGGACTAAACTAGACAAACAGATTCAGAGATCAGATAGTTTCCTAAACACTGTAAATAATGCTATCCCAGGAGTGGATCCAAGGAGTCCTGCTTATGTCAGCATACTCACATTGCCTCTCCTTCCACATTTTGTATCATGGAAATAAATTTGAATCTAGGGCAGTCTCTAAGGTTAATAATACTAGCATCTAGGGGAAAATTTTGGCATTGTGAAAATGTGTAGTGAAATCCCCATATGCTACGTTTGGGGACGGATTTTTGAAGTAGTGTAATAAATTCAGTTGTTTTGTTTAGTTCTTGGTTGAATGAGAAATGTCTATGGAGTGCTGGCTGTTCGATTGGTACATATTTATCCTTCAAGTCGGCAGAATATATATGGAATTTTATTTAAAGTTTGAATGCTCCTACCTACTTGCTCCCTGAAGGATTGCCATCTTCGAATGACTTCTGTCCTGCCAAAGGGAACAGGCCAATCTGTGTATACAGAGCATGTCACATGAGTTCTTTCTATAAATCCAGTGCAACCAGTGAACACTGGTTACAAATTTGACCCACAAAATTATATTTTTCCATATACATTCTGTAAATATTTTGAAAATGCTCTTTATACTTCTCATTATCATCACAGTAATGTAACATCTCATGCTTGAACTTATTCTATTGATTCACATAAAGTTGATTCATATAAAGATTCTGTCTGTGAATATCTTTATGAAACAAGTATTTGGTGCCTTGATTCACCAGTGTAGGAGTTACAGTCTCAGTGCTGTTCAGAGCTTTTTGTTTTTTTCCATTTCTGATTGTCAAACTTAAAAATGATAGGATTTCTCACTAAATTATGGTGTTTTGCTAGACATGGAGATATAGATGTATGGATACATATATGCATGCATGCATGCATCAACAGCTAGGATCGAGTCATAGAATCATGGAATATATTGAGTTGGAAGGGACCCATAAGGATCATCAAATGTTTGTTCAGTTCTGAGGATAGCATATGTCCTGGCTGGAAAGAGACCGTAGACTGAAGTTCTTTGATACATTATTTCTAATGTCTTTGTAATGGCTGTATATGTATATATGTTTTTTCACTAAAACCCATAGTATTTATGTCATAAGAGCGTTACCAAAGAGTCTCTTATACTGAAAAACTTGTGAAGATCCTGAATAGTGAAAGCAAAATGAATGATTGCCTGCTTGCTTTAATGAACAGCTAATTCAGATCATTTGAATTTGATGTTATTGAGCTGCTTCTCTACAGTCTTATATGATTTGTATTAGGTAATTTGAAACAACATGAATATACAGATATATTTACAGGATTGTTCCTGTAGCAGCAGGAACTATGGTTAATTCAGTTGGAACTTTGTCTTTAATACAGTGTTTTAACTAGATTAACTTACACTCTTACCTAAAAACTCAGGTAGGCTTGCTAGTAAATTCACTTGACTAAATTTGTCTTTAAAATTGAAAACTTTTTAAAGTTGAGGATTTATATTCATTTATAGAAGTGGTAGACTTCTGTTTACTTTGCACAGTAATTAATTAGCCAGATTATAAATAGGAAACATTTACTAGTGTTCTGCTATCATAAAGCAGTTTGCAAAGTCAGCATTACATAGTATAAAAACGTCAAACAGAATTCCATCTGTCTTTTGTAGTTCCCCGATCACCAGATGTGCCTCTTTCCCTGCCTTTCTTCTGGGGAAAAAAAAAAAAAAAAAGTAAAAAGAGTTTGTGATCTTCTTTTGTGCTAAAATATTTCCTTACCCAATTCTTAATTTTTCTTTTTTAGGGTATAATCATAGGCAGATCACAAACTTGAAGGTGCATATACTGGACTCACATAGAGCCTCTGAAGCAGAATGCATCCATTTCTTCAGCTTAGTTTATGTAGACGCAAATTAGGTCAAATGTGTGAAATTTAGATTCATAGTCCACAAATTGTCCTTCACAGAAGAAATCTAATGAAAGCTTTCTAAATAACACAAGTAATTAGACTTATTTGGTAACATATGTCCTGGATTTAGCTGGAAAAGTTAGCAGATTGTGTTGGAGTCTGGTTTATATTAATGCAGATAGAAGGCTGCTGTCCTAGAAATGTCTTCCCGTAACAACAGCAGGATTTCTTTGGGCAACCTATATTATGCTATTGGACTTTATAGTAATTGATTTCTGAGATCAACCCCACAAATATATCTAGTGCAATTCTGTGTAACAGAACTAGACTTTAAGTGTACCAGTCCTCTTGAACGACTAAGGACAAAACCCCTGAAACTGAAGAACATTTTACAGACATCACGACAATTCTTTTGCAGCAGTTTCCAGAGGGGTGCTGAGCAATGCTTGTAAATCAGCACCATATTTTTAAGATTCAGGAATAAGTACCTGTGTTTAGTGCAACCAAGAAGATGAGCTGATACTTCTGCTGGATTCCAGCATAGGACTAAATTCCCTGTGCCATCCATTTTGCTTTGCATCACTTCCTCAACACAAAGTGGACAAAGTGGACGCTCCATTAACTGGCAGCCTGTGGTTCACAGTGTGTTGGAGAATCCAGGTGGTGCAGCTCTGGTGAAATGGCTTGTATAGCCCCTTCTTCTCAGTTTCAGTGTAGATGTTGAGCAACAGAGGGTGGGCAAAAGCAGGGGCAGATGAAGGTTTCAGTATAATAAGCTCACAGCTTCCAAAATACTGTGGTTAGGTAAGAATCTCAGCTTTCATTTGAAAATTAAGTCTTAGAAGCCATAAAATAAACCAAAAGTAAACCAGATATTAATCTTGTGATGTTTGATCCAATTTTGTGTTTTGGGGAACTGTCTTCTGTTTTTTAAACACCTGGATTTGGCAAGACTGATATCATGCCTGGAACAACATACCCAAAGAGTTTTCTTAGTATCATTATTCTCTTCCCACTCCCTTTCAGGCAAAGGAACTAATTGAATAGAATATTTCAACATATTTTTGTTATTGATGGTGGCTAATGGCCTACTGTAAGCAGAAAGAATATGTCCAGAAGCTCAAATAACTGAATAATGTGCTTTTTCCAAACTAAGTGATTCAAATCTATAGTAAAACAAAATATTAAAAATTAATACCTCTACTTAAATGCCTAAGTCCTAGTTTGTGATTCAGTATTTTGAGATACAAGGATGGCATAACTGTTGTTCTATTGGCTACCTGTTCTCATACTTTAATGAGTTCCATGACAATATTAGGATATTTACATTAGAAATATTTTATATGGTAGTGCAGACAATGTGGGTAAAAACCTTACAGTTCATGTTTTTATACCATTTATCAGCTTAAGGAGAAGAAAGAGTATACATTTATTTAAAGTAGTTAGGCTTTAAAGACTCAGAATTCTCACATCCATTAGACGTAAATCTTAAACTGTTTTCAAGCAATTAGCAGTTTAACTGAAGTAAAGCATGCATCTGCATTTTTTTTTGCTGGATCAGTATCACATTAGAGGCAGATTTGAATCCTTTATGTTTAAATGTCCTGAAATTTTACGATGGTAACTGATAAGCCCAAACCAGAAAACAAAAATATTGCATAAGAATTTGAAATGGAGAAAAATACTTTAAAATCCTATGTTTTTGAATAATGGAATCCTATTTTGATATTTGAAAATAATTCATTTATGACATGATTTTAAAAAAAGAAATTCCTTTAAAACTTTACAATTTGTCTTAGGATTAATTAAGGAACATTTTGAAATACCTGTTCTTTTGTTAAAATACACTCTAGAGGCTTCTTTGAATCTTACTATTTAGTGAACAGACCAAAGAGACTCACTCAGAAAAGTTCGGGGCTATCAAGTAAAAAATTATTTAGGGATTTCTTTAAATGTCTGTTATTCAATCAACAGGCTGGAACTGCTTCTCCATCATACTAATATATAGGGGCCTCTGTCAGTAGTTACTCAGCTGTTTTGTATGAGAAGGTATCCGTATGCTAATAGTACACTATCAGTTTATGAGTGGAAGAATTTCATCTGCTCTGAATGGCTTTTAATGTGGTAGTACACCATGCATGTCTTTTACTGAAATATCTGGTTTAGTTTCCTTTTTTTTTTTTTTTTTTACACACTCTTATACTTGAAGAACTAAATGCAGTAGACAGAATGTTAGTATTGAGATATGGAGCCCTTTCTTCTGGGTCAGTGGCATGAATTTGACCCTGGTTAGTAATAACGGAGAGTCATTGTCAGCTGGTGACTGTTTGGTGGCCTACAACATAGAAGTTGGTGGTTTCACTTTGTGTAATGACCCATGGTTGCATACACATACACACAGTCTTCAGTTAAAACATGTGCAAATAGCTTGGAAAATACCATATATCTCATGATTGAACTTCAAAACTCAGGCTCAAAGGTCATTTGTGGTGGCAATTAAGAGTGACAGGCTTTATACCCTGTCAGACAGAGAGAGCAAGGCGCTCACCAGCATTCACACAGGTTATCTGCTTCTGCTTGGACACTGGTATGAATGCATTTAAGGCAGAATAACACAAAATAATATGAAAGTACTAAACTCATTCTATGCAAGACAAAGTTATAAAACAAAGTCCTTAGCGGTGTGGAGTCTGTGAGTAAAAAAGGAGTGAAGCAGAAAGTAAAGGGGAAGAAAACCGAGGAAAAAATTAGTGAAAAGGGAAGATACAGAATGGTAGAATAGATATTTAGAGAAATATAAACCAGCAAATAGACTGTTGGCTCATGCTTCCCAAAACACCTGACCTCTCCCCCTGCTTGGTTTTCAGAATTAAACTATTTGCTGTGAAAAAATGGTTATGTAAGAGAGAAAAAAAAAAAATCAGCAGTCTTCTTTTTCCCTTTTGGCATGTGAAACACCCTGCTTGTTTCAGCAGAGTGTCTGTTATCCCTTACATTATGTATTTGTTTATCTACCTCACCAAAGTGAAGTTTCCTAATTAGGCTGTGTAGACTAAGAGAAGGGGCTTGGTTATGATGATGGATGGTGGTTTACTACATCATGAGCAAGCAGCATGATGACCAGGAAGTTAGCAACGAGTGAAAAATAAATAAGAAGATCCCCAATGATGTGAGATGAACTTTAGAAAGGGTTGGGAGGGCTTTTGGAGCAAATACGTGCTGGGTCAGGATTTTCCACAAACTGGTTCACCCATCTCTACAGTTACTGTTAAATATCTGTGACATACATGAGTTGATTCAATGGTGAAAGGCTTAAAGATCAGGCTGGGTTGACATTTTTCTTGTAAGGCTCAATATCATGAAAACATTCGAAGTGTAAAGAGCTGTAGAACTGGCTAGTTTCACATGTCATACTGATGCTGTGTGGCTTTGCAAAAGAACTGATACACTTTGACGCTCTAGGCCTGAAGCAAATACAAAGCGTAGGACTTCTGAGCATGGTAAGAGACCGTGAAGCAGCAGCATAGAGCACCAGGTAAGATCAAATTCTTGGCTGTCTTCCATTTCCCTGTCACACTGTGTATGCTTAATAAACTGTTTTTACAATAGTGATAGGATATGACTGCCACCTGCATGCTATGTAATGTGTATACTCTCAACCAAGAACATTTAGCAGCTGCAAGACATAACTAGTTTAAGCCTAGAATGCCTGGATGTTCTTAGGTGAGCTCACTGCTTTCTAAGCTGTAAAAATGCTTAATCCCTATGTCACTTTATATTATTTTGTAGTTAATATTGTCAGTGAGTTGACAAAGGCACATAACCAGGGGCTGAATCTGGCCTATCATATGATTTTTCAACTGGAGAAACTACAACCTCGTAAGGGCACATATTGTGCTTTGTTTTCACATTGGAAAAGTGAGAGAGTAGATCTTGTCTTCAAGAGCTGTAATTGCCAACTCTTCTACAAACATATGTTAGCTCTCTGCCGATACATGATAACCCACAGATGCTAAGACCACATTTTGGTTTAAGAACTTTAAACAAAATAATGGACTGACTGTTTAGCAATACATTCTGTCAGATGCTTTTGACTGGTGCTTGGATGGAAAGCTCTTTGGAGCAGGAAATCATCTTTTATTTGATAATTATATGAGACCCTGTTCCTAAGTATAGTTCTACTGAGAAATTATTATCACACTGTTTGTTGTTTTTTAAACTTAGAAGAGTAAAACACTGTGCTTACATTATGTCCAAGACTTATTAAGACTTAATGTATAAGAGTACCTTTCTCCTCTTTATTTCTCTTCTGCTTTCCCATTATGGGTCTGTGTTCACTTTTCTTTAAGCTTCAACTACATTACCTCATTAACTTTGTCTCTGCTTAAAGGCAAATCTTCATGCAGTAGTTAGCAGGGGAATGTTTGTATGTGGGTCTTCACTTCCTGCTCATTGTGTCTTGTCCTTCTCACAATAAATTTGGCAAAGCTAAGACTTATTATATATCAACTATATTTTTGTCTTTTGCAGTCCTTCATTGCTAAATAAGAAAGTCTTCTTTCACAAATATAGGAAGTATCTTGCTGCTTTCCAATAGGTAACCACAGATACTTTATACGTAACCATTGATTTTCTATCCAGGGATATGTAGGAGATCTTACAAAGAGCATGAGTAAGGACGCATCTAATAATGTGTCAGACTTTTCCTGTTTCCACACTTGAATGCTCAGTCCAGAATACTGATCCCTGCACCAGAGAACAACCACAGTTTACAAAGTCAATATATACTGTATGAAGTAGCTGTATAGTTATGATAGTTACCACAGGGAATGGAACCTAAAATTTTTAGATGCAAGCAGAGGGCATAGACAGGATCTGAATTTTCTCTGAAGTAGGCTCAGCTAGAGGAAAAATATTGATTTTCACCACAGCCATCCTTCCTTCAAAAGTTATTTCATGTTTGAAAGGAATGCATGATGCTATAGAGGAAAAGAAAAAGGGTGATATTTTATCTTAATTTATAATTTTATTTTATTTACAGGTTCCAGTTATTTTATGTGTTTTCTTCCTTAAACAAAAGAAAAGAAAACAGAAGATTTTCTTTGTTTGCAATGTTTGATGCACACCGCATTGGAAATTATTAATTAGTATCAGTGGTCAGCCATGGCAGTCACACTTTCTTCCAAATAACTCTTTCAGTCATCAAACAAAAACGGTAAAAATAAATTAAACCTGAAAAGTTCAATTTTTTTTAAAGCTTCTAAATGTTAACAAACTTCTCTGAACTGATTTCCAAGTATTAAATCTGAAAATAACTTTTCTAAGGCTACGTGCAACCTGCCAGCTTCAGTTCATGAGGACTTTGCAGGCTGAAATCAATTGCTCAGTTTCAAAACCCTGTAGTCAATAGTAGGTTTTACTAGGAGAAAGGCTGCTGGGCTTTGTGGGCTACCATTCAGGTGCAGAGTAAGGTTGTTATTGAGGTTGGGTGGTTTTTCAAAGAACACATGTATGCAGAAATGCAGGTGCTCTCCTTTCAGATGGGGCAAATGAAAAGTGGAGGAGGACATTGAAGAAGTAGACATGCAGATTATATTCTCTAAGCCCCCTGGAAAATCTGGTTTTGCCTGTGTTCCTACACTCATCTTTTTTTCAATAAGAGCAATTGACAGCTTGATATTAATGAGCATTATGAAAAAAAGAAAAAAGAAATAAAATCAGTTCAAAAAGAGTATGCTGTATAATTTTCATGCTATGGCATTTACTTGAGATCATTTCCTCTTTTAGAAAACTAGATAGAGTTGTTGTATAATAAAAGCAATATCGGACATCGTACCCATATTAAGATATACCTGCACTATATTTTGTTTTGCCCCTATGAATTCTAGTATTATTTCTGTCCCCTTTGAAAGAAACTATAACTTCTTTTTCTTTTTTTTTTTTTATCTTTAAATTTAAACAGTCCCACTCAATGTTCTTTCTGCTAATTCTTCTGAAGAATTTCTGCCTCAAGGACAGCTACAGTACACTCATAAAACATGTCAAGGTATCAGCATTCCCCAGTACTCCAAACACTCCAAACATTGCTGTGTGAACAGCTGAGAGTGCATTTTTTAATATTCACAACTAAAAATACTTTGGCACTTAAAAGTGCCCAGTTTTGCAAGCCTTCCTTGGCCAGGACACTTCTCAAAAGGTCAGTGAAATTCTAAACCTATTGGGACTGCAGATTCAAAATAAAAATCTCAGGGATGTACTTCAGGGGATAAAAAGCCAAAGCAATAATTGAACTATGAGAAAAAAACTCCACAAACTTTTTTGATTTGGAAAGAAAAATGGCATTGTAAAGAAAAAACCTACAAATTTAAAAATACTGACTATCGTAACACAATTCTGTACTTCTAAGAGAGAAATTCTTTATGCAGGAAATACCTGCATAATTAACATTTACTAAAGTGAAAGCCCATACTTGCATTCTTTGCCAATTCCAAACTTATCCTGACTTAATGTGAACAGAAATGCTCTAAAAATATCCAACTTTCTTATAAAAAATAAGCGTAGAGTTTATAATCACGTAAGAAACCTTAGTAACACAGCACCTATATAAAATTAGAGTCATGTGAGCATAGATAGTTTGAAATACGCAACAAAAGGCCATGGATGTTAACAGAAATTAAAATGTGATTTCAGCAATGAACTTTGGCAGCTTCTGCTGAAGAAAACCCAGTGAGTCCAGCAGAAGGGATGAGATGAACTAAATGGATGGTTACTCGTTCCACAGTAGACTCTGAAGCAAAACAATTCTACGTGAGCTGAACATAGCAATGTTTTCAGCCACTGATACTTAGAACACTTAATGCTTAATATTTAGAATATTAAATATTTGCATATTATTAAGTGGGCAAATAGTTTTCTGCTTGTTCAGCTGTTAATAGTAATTACTGATCCTTAGAAACAAACAAGCCAACCATAACAGCACAGGGATATGTACACTAAGACTGTCTCATAGAGCACTGTCACAGTAGTAAGTACACAAGAGTAATTTTACGTATGGCAATTTGTTAATCCTAAAATAAAACTGTATGGAACACTAGGGGAAAAAATCCGGATTTTTAATTATCTCATAATTTGAAATGGATTTTGTTATTATTTGTTCAATTTATAAAAAAACACCCCATGTTTAAATGAGGTGGGTTTATGTGTAGTTCATCTTACTATACTTACCAATATTAGAGACAATGAGAAAAAAGCTTTCCTCTTTGTTCTCAATTATTTTTGTTTTGTGCTCACCATTGCAGTCTTGTTCGAACTGAAGAAATGAAGGATGCACAGGTAGTAAAGTATGAGGCATAGAATTAAATTTTGTATTTACTACACTTAATTAAATCACTTAACCAGGACGTGAAAGAGAATGTTACTGTACTCACAGCACACAGGGAAAGCATGGGTCCAAAATTTTAGATTTTTTTTTCATCTCTTGAAGCCAATCAATCTAGCCAGGTGAAAAAATGCCAGAGGAATGAGCCTTCAAATTGAACTCTTCATTCTTCAGAGAAATTCATCACGGAAACAGTGCTGCTTTATACAGTGATAGGGTCTTACTATCACTGTGTAAAGCAGCACTATATTAGTTCTTGTCTACTCAGTTGTTCAAGAAAATTCTTAGTGGAGACAAGAAACTGAAATAGGAGAGGACAGCCACAGGAAAGCTTCATTATTAAGGCAATTGGAGTAACTAGTCTAATCTTAAAATCCTTAATCTAGTCGTAAGATTCTATTCCAGAATAAAATGTTAAAAGCCCAGTGTTCTAGGAACAAATCCATTGTAGATTCACCTGGCAAGCAACATGGTGTTCAGTTGTAGGATAGGTTTCTGAACCACAGTGATTTCAATGCCACAAAGAACACAGACTGTTAAGTAAGTAGTAGAACCTGGCTAATTCACATCAGTGGTTCAAAGCACCGATGTCTCTGACTAAAATTTGTAAATTAGTAAGTTATCAAGCAGCATGGCCCATTTCTAAAATTTTCCCATGAGTGTTAATGGTATTTGATGTTTTCTTAAAGTCTGTTCCTGCAGGCTAGTGTGTAGATGCAAACTTCAGCTTCCATAAANAAAAAAAAAAAAAAAAAAAAAGTTCTAGCCTTTATGGTTAGAGATAAAACATGAAAACATGAGCCAACTGAACCCTAGAGTATCAAAAACCAGAAGGCAAATAAGCAGAGACCCAACATTATTTATTTAATTTTTAAAGATTTGGCAAGCATCAGGCTAATCTTTTGATATTTGATGGACCACTTTATGCTTTTTAAACACCTGTAGTTAGCAATATTGAACTGGCACAGTATGAAACAGAAGAGCATTCCAAATATCATTGTACCTGATCCTGATTTTGCAAGTCGATAAACACCATCCAGTGGGAGCTTACGGCACTGTGCAAGTTTGAACCTTTATTTAATAGATGCAGTTTAATATTAATTATTTATTAAAATATAGTGTGAAATATTCCTTTTTTTTCCTGTATAACATTAAAGTAATCCTTGTAATATGAAACCTGAACACAGCTCTCTAATTTAGCACAGCACACAATTATATAGTTAAGCACGTGTAAAAATGCTGAATCAGGTTTTTTCTTCTGAGCGTGCTGAGAAATAGGGAGGAATTTCCAGATTACTTTAAGTTCCATTTTATTATTCATTTAAGAATAATACATGGCAAAAATAAAAAGGACAGTGGGGTCCAAAATGTTTGAGACACAAATCTTCAAAGCCTCTGACTCATTTTATTGCATGTGAGACATCGTCAAGCTCAGAATACATCCATTAAAAAATTATGAAATAATTTTCTGTCTGTAGATTCCAATTTGTGCAAATAATGATGTAACATTTGTAACAGATTTGGTTTTCTGAGACTTGTTGGCCTGGTAGGATATGGCTCATTTTCCTTCAGGATCATTGCAGGAATCTCAGCTAAAACCTTATACCTGCCAGAATACAGGATTAGACAAATTGGCAGGTGGTAATAGATTCAGAAGTTAAAAGGAAACAAACTGAGCAGCAGGATAAAATCAGGGCAAGGTAATTAACATTCTGTTTATATTTTCAAAGAAGAAACAACAGGAAAGGAACAGATGCTGGTTCAGATTTGTGGACACTCCCAGGAATTTTGTGCTTTAGGTAAAACAGTAAGAACTGCCCAGGAGCTGTGGGACTCAACTGGCCATTCTGGTGAAAGAGGTCAGATTGCATCAAGAAGCAAGAGGCATAGAAGGGTGTCATTTAATACACATCGTTGCTTCCTGCACAAATCTTTCTCAGCTCCAGATGTGTTTGTGGAAAAAAAGAGAATTACCACAGAGCAACTAGAATTTAGAAATTATAATATAAATTAAAAGTGATATCAGAGCTATTGGGAGTTTGTTTAATAAGGCAGAATTTAGTCTGGCATCATACCTTAACACACCCGAAGATATATAGTCAGCCCAAGAGCTACAGGGAAAAGCAGAACAATCATGCAGCAATCAGTCATTTTTGAAAATACCACATGGGGCATATGGCAGAGAACTGAGATTGTTCTATCTACAGTACACACTGTTCTTTTAAAGGCTGGTTCAGATGTCAGTTTGATGGGAAGGGATTGGGTTGGTATCAAAATATGTAAGGTTTTGGGGACCCTATCAGATAAGAAAGAGAAAACAGATATAAAATGCTGTCCATGGTGAGGGCTATTGCAAAATTCCCAACTGTCCAAGATGGACGGGTTCATTAGTGATTAAGTGCCCCTGCAGCTTTGCAGAAGTCAAGCTTTAATTTCAGCCTCTTGGCCACAGGCTTGATCTGGGGACTGTTGAAATCTATGTAAGTTTATTTCAATAAATTCCTTGAGCTTTAAAGCATACCACTGTTCAGGGGATCTGTAGCCTTTCACCTCTAGTCAGCACATGAAATACCTATGCATCTGGTTTTCACTTCTACACAACATTAAAGTATTTTTTCTAGTTTATTTAAATTATATCAGTAGTTTCATTTAGGCCTGTAAATATTTTGTGGTTGTATCTAACTAACAAACTTGAGGTGATTTCATGGCTTTTGTTCTGTGTGGCTAGTTAATACTAAAGCAGGTTTGTCTTCTCTTCTAGAGGGACAAAAAAAAAGTTTAGATGCCATGAAAGGAAATGTTGAGACAAACACCTTCCAGAATTCTCTGCAGACTCAAAGGTGAGTATTTAACCTCTAATTTCACATATATTCAGAGTGAAGCCGTGGACAAAAGAGTACTGTGACACAGACTTTCAGTGAGGTGTATGAACACCAGGTAGGGCATAAGGCACTTGGCTAAAGCACAACTATGGGACCTGAGAGAGATGTTCAATACCCATTTTTTATATCACTTTCTAGGTCAAAGCCCTTAACCAGTCTATAACAATCCTTTCACTGGTAAAATGTGGATTATATTCCCGTATTACACTTTCAGTTAAATATCACATCATCCTTAAGATCTGCAAATGCTTTGGAATCAATCAGTGTGAGACCTTAATGAATTGCAACGTAAAACATAACCCAAACACAAGGTAAGAAAAGTCAAAGCCTTTCATGCAGTGCTAGAAATATCCAATATGACTCACTTGGAATAGAATTTTAACTCCAGCATATTTCAAACATATATGCAGTGCTACTGTTAGGCCATCTCAAGTTACTTATGACAGATTTAATCTACTTGCAATGGATTGTAGCATGGTGCTGTAAGGCTGTCGTGTCTGAAGAGGGACCTATGATTTTTATTATGTTGTTATTAATATGGTGTAGCATTCATGGCAAAGGTTTATTTAACATGAACAGATTTGTTTACTAAGGCGATAGTGTTTGTTTGCTGTTGTCTTTCAGTGGTTTTTTCAGTGCTAGGTGGTAAAATACATAAAATATTTCAGGACTAGAACTTTTAGCTATATACTTTGAAGTTTTGCTGAGGATATTTTATATAAAGCTGAACACCGAATTTTAGAAGTATTCTTTTCCTTTTATACTTTCTTAAAAAATACAGAACATAAAGGAAGATTAAAACTAAGTTCCATTTGTACAAATGATTTTTAATTTATTGTTTCTGTACGGTGCTCTTGCAGAGACCAAATATATACATTTTGCATATTATATTCTTCCAGAATTACCACTGCACCACTGGGTAGATAGGGAGAAGAAAGTGGGGCATAGAGTGTGGATTTACATTTCCTCCCCTTTATTTTGATAATTTTATCAACTTATTTTTAGCTGCAGTGTATGTAACTCTACAGTCTGTACTGTCAGAAAAATTTTATTGAAATCAAGTTTTGCTATTTGTGTAGTATAATAAATTAGAAAGACAGTAATCTGTCACTAACTCAGTTCTTTCTAACCCAGTGACCCAAATCCCATTGAGTTTCCTTGAGTTCAGAAGTACTATTTCACAGAAAAGTCTGTACAGTTGTGCTAATTCTCTTTTTTTATTATTTTCCATGTGAAAGGTATATTCCTCTGCTTGTTTATGTATTCTTTCTATTTGTTTGCTTCTGTTCTAAAGCAAAGGTAAAATAATAATTCCTGGATTATCAACACACCTTAGTTGACTTGTCATCTTCCTTTTACTAAACTTTTCAAAGGAATCTTATAATAAAACTTTCATTGAAAGATGAAGTATCAGGGCATCATCCTACAGCATAAGCGACAGATTTAAAAGATATTTGCCCAACTTAAGCAGCGTAGCGTAACAACAGGCAGAAGATATTTCACTCTGTAAATTGGAAGGAAATCAGTGGAAGCTAATTGATTTCTAAAATAAATTATTATAATTATTATAAATAAATTATGAGAAGACATACCAGAGCTTGTAAATAAACCCAATATCCCTCTAGATAGTTCTAACAGGCTAATCTTAGGAATGTATGTATCAGTCAACAAGACTAAGGATGCTGTAACATTAGATGGAAGGAAATCACCTGATATTCTTGGCACTTAACAAATATTATTTGATTTATGGAAACTGAATGTCAGCACAGACAGGACTGCACTTCATACAGTGGCAAAATAACCAATATGCCATTCCAAAAAGATGCATTTTACACATCCAGGGAAACTGCAGTTAGTTTCCATCTTGCTGGAGGTCAGGAAATCTGAAGCTCATGGAAGTAGTACAAAGCAGTTCTGTATTGAATCAGCCTTTCAAGGGAAGTTGAAACAGTAGGTGGTATCAGGGAGATTTGAAGCCCCCCTTGAATCAGATGTTACTGTATTCGTTTGCTGAACAAATTTTCATCAGTTTATCTGGAATTCTATGTATTGATTTAAGTCATGCTTCAGTAAATGTTCAACATGACTTCAATGGATGAGTGAGTTTACATTTATGGTTGCTCATTTTAGTAGCAGGCAGTGCTTCTAATCCCTGTGGAGCTGCTATTAGCCATTGGTTGACCTGAAATTCACATGAGTTGGCTTTAATTCAGAGCTTGGTTTGCTTTCCGTGGTTTGCTGCTTTGGGGTGGTTTTGACCAGTGACTTAAGCCAGTTTTTCTTGAGTTTTTCTTCTTATTCTTGAGAATATGTTTTTAAAAAAGGAGAACAGATTACTTCATAATGACTGACAGCTTGTAGAAACAGTATTAAAAGAAGCTTTTCTGATGTAAATAGAATGGACACTTTTGCCTTCAGACTCACATGGTCTCACTAGAACTAACCTTCATTCTTTCTGTATGATCTCTGTTTTGAAAACACCTAAAATTGTCAAGATGAGAAGCTGAGAAAAAAGCAATGGGCAAGTAAGAATGATCATACACTGGAATAAAACCAGGAGCTACTCATGCATGTTGACCATGATATCCAATGCCAGTGCTGTTCTGTAGTGTGCTGGCAGTGTTGTTCTTTTTCTCATTGGACTCTAGGAGACAAGGCCAATGCAGCCCTTCAGAAAAAAAAAACCAAAACCTTTCTGAATCCCTGAGCTGTATTGACTGTATCTCACATTTGAGTTTTCCCCTCTAAGAGGTCATACATCATTTCACCTCATGCAGTCATTGTAGCTAAAAGTTTTGTTAAATGGGAATTTGAGGTAATCCGAAAGTAACAATGATTTTGAAGGAAAAATGAGATTACAATGAAATGAAATGTTTTCCTAACACATGTAGAGTTCCTTTCTTTTGAGTCCTTAGCTTAATGACAAGCATATCTTACATCTTTTGAAATCCTTTTTTTCTTCCCTAACCCTTGCAGTCAGCCTGCTGCTGTTGCAGGGCTACCTGGATAGTAATCCTTTTTCTGGCCTGGTGTCCTATTACCCATTGTGGATTGTTGGAGCCACAGGTACAGGTCCATCTCCTCAAGTGGTTTTCAGTAGCTACACCCAAATTTACAAAGCCTTTGTAGTGAGAGAATGTTATGATTTGATATTCTATCCACAAGATTGATCACCAGACCCTTTAGTCATTATCAGCAAGTGCCTTTTAAAAATTTTAACTGTTTTTCTGAGACGTAACTTGTTGCAGACCATGATTTGTCATCTTTGTCTCAGGCATCTCCAAGCCATGTCTACTTACTAAAGCATTTTTCCATCTCAAAAGATAACTGAATTACACACCAGCTCTAGAGCCTGTATGTACAGTCAAGTTACTGTCAGGTAATGACTGACACACATGCTGCTGCACGGTTAACTGTACACAAAGCCCTCTCCAGCCAAATGAGAACAACAGCAGAGATGGGAACTCACTGTAGTGGGATGACCTTTGAAACTGAATTGACACCATTGATATGAGTGATGTGGAATCTTACTCCCAGACTATCTTAGCTCCCACATAAACCATCATGTATAAGGGCATTCCCTGCTTCCCACCTGCCAGACTTCACTCCCAAACTTTACTAGATGTCCATATCCCCAGGGCCCTGCCTGCAAGGCATTTTTCTGCTTGTTGCTAGCTATGACACATTTGATATTGCTTGCCTGCTTATAACAGTACTTGCCAACACTCCTTGGATGCTAACACAGGGTTTTTTTTTTGTGCTCATTTTCTTTACACTTTGGCCAGAGTGGTAGGAAGGACCAGGGACCGGAAGAGGGTGAGCAGAGAGGGAAGCAAGAGTGTTTTCTGTATGGCCTTTAATGTGAAGTTATTTTGTTCATTGCCTGTGAGGAATACTCTGAGTGTCCAGACAGTGTAATTAGCTTTCAAAGTTACTGGAGGAAACATTTCACATGTTCTTAATAATGTATGCTACACTTGGTTGGGATAGAGTTAATTTTCTTCATAGAAAGACCTTACAAATTTAATGTGACCTTTCTTTTTAGTATTGTTTGGGACTTGGCACTCTAACTTTTGATTAGACTGCAGCAGAGTTGAGCTTTATATTAGAAAAATTTATGTCTGTATGTGACTTGTAGAAAAGTACCTGTGAGCTTTGTGCAGCCCTCAGTAAAGGAAAGGTCTCTTTTTTGTATGTTATGTTTAACAAGCAAACACATTTTCTCCACTTTTCTAACAAGGAAATATTGCTGTTGAGTTGAAAGTCAAAGGTATTTCTGGAATAGGAAATATTTCTCCATGCTTATATTTCAGATTTCTTTGTATTTATCTTATCAAAAACTATTGGTGATGGGACAAAACTGTGATTTGCAAGACCTTTTAGCTTTAGAAGATCCTAGTCTGTATTCCTCATGTGTGAAAAACTCACTAGCTGGCACTACAAGGGGAGAATCTTAATGCACTTCTACAGGTTCCTTCTGCACAGCATTGGCTTGCTGTGGCCTCTGCCGTTTATACTAGCTAATCGAGCTCCACAGGGACTGAAGATGGGTAAGTAGCTATTCCACTTATCGTGTACATGTCCATATAGAAAGATACATGGTTACTCACCATGGAGATGGACAGGAAATAAGGGTGAGGGTAAAGATCTTTACCTCATTAGTAACATTACATTTCCTATAGTGCATGAATATTTTTAATATATTAAAAGTTAATAAGACAGTGTTAGCTTGCAAGACTTAGAAAGAGATATGATCATAGTTAGATGTGTCTAGAGGTTCAGAAAATGTTACAAAGATATTTAAAAGCATATCCAGAACTCTTTCCTTCATATTCTTTATATGTCAATCAATAGTATAGTATTCTTCCTTGCTTAAAGTCTTTAGGGCTGCAGTTAACATAAGAAAATTAATGCTCTGCATTATATTGGTTATTATAGTTGTACTTTGAGGCCCTGTCTTGACTGGGGCTTTGAGCTAGTACATGTGGTGTAACACACTTAGCAGGACTGCTTCTGCTAAAAGAAATTGAAATGTGTCTCAACAAGTCTCACAGAAGTCCTAATGCATCCATTTTATAGATAAGGAATTGATAGCTGAAATTATGCACCAAGTTAGTAACTATGCTACAATAGAAGTGAATGAAAACTTTGTTGGGGAAGGCTCTGTTTATCATTCCTATAGGTATTGTGTATGTTTTGCAGTGGGCACACTGTCAACCAAAGCTAAGTTTAACATGCTCATAAAAGGTACTTTGTTGGCATCTTTTCCTTGCCATTTTATCAAAATCACTGTAGCTCAGCTGCCATGGCTTCAAGTTGCTTCTTCCATATGTGAACAAAGTGCTGCTTGTAAGAACAGATAAGAACCAAGAATATATTTGGCACTATAATAATGTTTTCATCCTCTTATAAATAACTCTTTTGCATTCTTCTCTCAAGTTTACACACATACCTGGATTGCATTCTGTTTAACATTTATATTTTCTCCATTGTTTAGAGAAAATATATAAAGAGGAGAACTTTTCAATTAATTGCACTTACTCCAAGAGTTATAAAGGTCAGTGACTTCTCAAGAAGCTTTAGAACACTTGTAAATGAGTTCTAAATGCTGCTGTGTATTTATGTACCTGGAAATATGAAGGAAAAAATAGAATAACAATGATGTTGAGAAAGTGGATCCCTCAGAGAGTAAAGATATAAGGAAGTATATTCTCAAGACTAGCACTGTTCAGTAGACTCACAGCCTTAAGTAAAACATTGACTGCACTGCAGTCTTCCTCCTTGCCAAAGGTAATTTTTCTGGAAGTTTTCAAGGAAAATCCAGCAAGGTGCAGTGCCGCCCGTGTTATATTCAGAGCCTGATCAGCCAATGCTGTTTATTTTTTTCAGCTCTCAGCAGTAAACACACTTCTTGAAACTAGCTGAACTATGCTCCTTGCATGGCTCCTAAATGTCCAGTAGGTAGCTGTAATTACTGTGAGGGTGGAGAAGATGATTATATTCTCTTTACTGTCTCTGTTGCATAAAACATCAAGTGGATATTAAGTTATATTTGTTCTTATGTGGGTGATTTTAGATAGTTGGGCATGGAGGCAAGAGAGACAATTCCTGCAGAACTTCAATAGACAGATTAAGTCCTGTGATCAGACTTCTTGTGGGACTTAAGATATTTATTGTAGCCTATCGTGATGCTACCTTCACTGTTTTCTGATAGATCTAGAAACTTCTGATTAGGCTGTGATGTTTTTAATACTGAACAGACAATAGCACTAAACTGTTTTACTGAAAAAGTCTTTGTTAAGCAATACCCATGAAGTGTACAAAAGTTTTAATTTAATCTTTTCTTCTTAGTGTTGACATGGTCTCTTGACTTATTTTTACACAGTTCCCTGGAGTTGTGCTTACTCAGACTAGAGACTCTTACTGTGTGTCAGTTTTGAAACATTTTCACTAGGCTAAACAGTTTGAATCCTGAGAATATGAGATACGGCCTCACTACCAGAGTAGTTTTTCACAAACACAAACACTTCATAAAGTTACTTTCCTTTTTTAAATTTTTTTTTACTTTATTTGTAATGACTGTGTTGGTCTACATAAAAATGCAGAAGTAGTTGGAATGTTTGTTTTATCACCAAGTTCATATAACTTTGGCTATAAACCACTTTTTCCTCTTTTTTTTTAAAGTTCTAAGAGAGCACAACTGATTAGATGCATATTTTCTGCCTTATACAACAGATCGCACCCAGCTGCACAGCTTTTCTCAGGTAAGTGAACTACTATATATTCTCCTCTCTCTTCCCTTGTCCATCACTCTTAATTAATAAGGAAAACCAGACTTCTATCTGCATGAGGCTTGTTTTAAAGTCTGTGTGTAAGTCCATGGAAAATACATATCTAGTTATGAGGATTTATCCACTGGGGCCAGACAGCACAGATAACTCTAATAATGAATTTGAAATAGGATTTTCTTACTACACTGAAAAAAATTCCTCAGACTCAAAGATAAATCAAAGTCAAGTGGCACCCTGGTGGACCAGACAGTCCGTTGGCAGCCCAGTCACATGAGAGCCTCAGAGGTCACTACCCCAGCATCAGTAGAGCTGGTTGTAGAGCTCACTGTGGAATTTCACATCACAGCTAAATCAGAATTCTTAACAACCTGGCACCCAAATTTCACATGCTGCCAGCCTCAGTCCTTGTGTGAGCCTTGCTTTCACTGCTTTGCAAGTTGTGCCTTTGAGTTGTAAAACACACACAAACATTACTGCTTTGATAAGCCCCCCCAAATCAGTTTAGAACCAACATTACAAGACTGTTCTAAATGTGCTAATGTACAGGTAGGTGACTTTTATTGCAAAAACCTATCCTGTCCTCACAGCTGATCCTCTGAAATAAGGAGGAAAGATTAACCATAGTGAAATCTTCATTAGTTATTTGCTGTTTCTCTCTTTCTTCCAGTCTATGGTACAACAAGGGCCATTGCAGAATTTTCTTCAGAAGCAAACATTTTAAAATCATTAACTGCTTTTGAGTGAAGCATTTGCTTCACATGAATTTTTGGGGTTTGTTTTTATTTTTTTAGGATGCTTTGATTTCTTATAGGGGAACAGAAGTGTAGGTCAGATGCTTGAACCAATTCCCACACACATTCCCTTTTCTTTACATCTATAAATTTGGTTTTTGAAAAATTTTCTTCTGAAAATAGTTTTTTCCTGAAATTTCTGAATTTTTGTCTCATGTCCCTGTTCTAATGCAAAAAGAGTCTCCCCAGCCAGTCCATATCTCTCAGAAGTCTCTGAAGGAAAAAAGGCTAGAGTGATGGCCAGTCCTCACTGCTAAAGCAGACTGTGGTGCATTGCAGGAGATGTAGTTCGACAGGAATGTTCAATCTATACAGGAGATCAGGAGCCAAGAAATACTTGAAATCCCACGGCTAAGCAGGGCTCTGAGCACCTCACTTAATCTATGGTGTGACCACTCCCCATCTGTAAATTGACATATACTTCCTTGTTTCACAAAGGCTTCAAGAGGATAAAAATCTGTGAAAGTTATGAGATTCTCAGATACTGTGATAAGTCTCAGGATAAACAAATATTGAATGCAAAACAGCACCTTACATGGTACATATTCAAGGGCATGAGGAATGAATTATAAAGATGAAGAAAGAGAGCAGAACAGTGAGAATATTAAGAAGCCAAAGGGAGGAAGGATAGACAGTAACAGTGCAATTCAGGCAGCATGACTGGAAGCTATGGGAGAGTTACACAGAGTCCTAGCACACTTGGAGTTCATGTTGCAATCTTCTAAGTGTATCTAAAGCAGACTGAGCCAATGGCTTACTAAATGGAGGGTTTTTTGCAAAATTCTAATGTTGACATTTTTGTGTAGTGGCCAAGAGTAACTCCCAAAGAAGGGATCTTGCATTTAGAGCATGAGTAGATATATTAAATCTAGGTTTTATTTAACATCTCACAATAGTATTTGGGAGGGTTGGGGGGCAATATAAACAGGTTAAAAATCTAATTTTCTGTACTATGAACTATTTTTTCTTCCATCAGTGTGAAGGAAAAGAGCAAGTCTAGATATATACACATGCACTTGGTAAATAAACAGGGAATAAGGCAATACATCCTCCCTTAGCTGCCCTTTCCCATCCTTTTTTTGGGTGAGAGTGCATATTATGAAACTGTGTACTGCATACTGGGATTGGACTAATGGATTATTTTTCTGACAAGAGTATATAAAAGATTAAACATTCACTAATTAAAATATATATATATATATACTTTTTTAGAACTGAAGGGTAAGCAATGTGGATAGATAGAGAAACTGCTGCTGTTTTGTCTAAAACTAAAGAGTGTGGTCAATAAGGAAGAGGAAAAGCTATATGGCACAACTTTTGTTGTGTGAGGTGATGAAATTCAGAGGAGAAAATGTAGGATACATGTAGAGAAAGCTCTCAAGACAGTAATATCAGGTAGATGGTTTTATCTTCCTACTGGAATGGGTGGAAAGCCTGCTATTACAATGAAGAGTGTATGCCCCTTTTGTTCCAGAACATATTGGATGAGATACATTCTGTGCAAAAGGAGATAACTCCCAGCTAAGCTTTCAAAAAAGGATTTAAGCATTGCACAGTAATTTATACTGGCTTTCTGCAGTAGAGGTTGTCAAAATTGCCACTGGTCATACCAATGACAAGACTGCACTCGACTGCAGTGAAACAACAGTGACTTCAGATTAGGTGTACTGATGTTGCAAAACATCTTTCAGCAGCAAGGAGCCAAATGGCTTAATGTGAAATGGGAGAACCCGACACAAATAACTTGATATGATTTGCTGAGGAAAGTCACAACTTGGAGACACTCAAAGGTGTCTAATGTTCGTGCCATTTTAAGTACCTGGGCAGTCATAGGAGCAGGTGAATAGTTTTGTATTTTTCTGATCTCTGCAATGATATTTTCTATTGTAAGAAAAAAAAGGGTATTCAAAAATTAACTGTCTGAGATACCTCTGTGATGCTGGCTGAGATGTCTCACTTTACATATACATGCATTGCAGGCATCTTCCTCTCCACAACCCCCCAAATTACATCGATACTTATAATCTTCAGAAGCAAATTTTAAAATGCTATTCAGATGCTGTTCGAAATCCTGTTAGGCACCTCATCTGCATTTCTGTTTCTAGATACCATATAAAATCTGACACTAGAAGCCTAAGTGACATTTAAAATAGATGCTCAAGAATGTTGTATTTTTTTATGGTCTGATCTTCATGAAAAGTATCATAAATTCCAAAACACAGTATTCTGGAATTTGTCATCAAAATCCTTCAATGTAGACATGTGTAGGTTCTAAATGGTATGATGTAATTTCTCATTACACAAAGGAAATACAATAAGGGATATACCTTCCTAGGTTCTTTAAATAGGTTTTAGTTTAAGAAGAAGATAGGTATATAGAATTAAGTTAACCTCAAGCCTTATTTTCCCCACATGTGTTCTGCATAGTGGTTTTAACTGTAGGCTTCCCTTTCCTCTTAAAGCAGGCAGTGGAAGATCACTGCCATCTACAGAATGGAGATAGTATCACTAATATTAGAACAGTCTATCTCATGTTGGAACATTTTTCTCTTTGCCTTGAGCACTTACCTCCTCAACCCCTCTTCCCCCTTAAAAAAAAAAACCCACAGCACCTCTTAACACACATTATTATCTCTGTAGCACCCTGATCATAATCACCCTCAACAAATGAAAAGCACAAATTGAAGGATCTTAGAAGCTCTATAAAGTTTTAAGTCAAAGTTGAAAGGAAAAAAAAAAGAATCACAAATATGCTCTCTGTTACCTAGTATATATGTCACAATTTAGTGCACATGTCAGAATTATAAATGGCTTCTTACAGATTTCTCTGCAGCTGAGTAAAATAACAAACTCCTGTGACATCTGTGTAGATGGATTGAGTAAGTGAGTACCTGCTTTCCATATATCAGTGCCTAGGTCATATTTGCAAGATGACCTATCAGGAAAAACAGGCAAGTAAGGCACTGTAGGAAGAGCAGAGGAAAAATAATAAAATTCATCATTTCTCTCCTGTGTCTTCCATATTCAGATAGATAGAAGCTTGTTAGTTGTAAGGAATACTTTTATCAAACAAGTCAGATATCAGTTATTAATATATAACAGCTGTCACTATTTTAAAATCTCTTCCAATGTATGCTGTTTCACTGAATCTTTGGAATCAGAGCACAACTGACACCATTTTTAAATATTAAAATCACAGATTGGGCAAATTAAAAATAGTTCAGTGCCTATATTAAGGTTAATTGATTTGTCACCTTGCATAAAATATCTATCTAACATGTTATATTTGACACAGTAAAGAAACTGATAGGCAGCAGGACCAAAAAGAAGCTAAGAGGACATGATTGATTTCTCAGTGGTGTATCTAGATGTAGGATTGGGGTATTTAATTTTTTGTAAAATAGGATTTGAAAATTTAAGTCTGCCAGAGATCACACAACTGGAATAGCTAGGTTAAAAAACCTAGGGGGTGTAAGTTAAATGAGTAAAGCAATCTGCAACTGCAGGGGATTTCAGGTACTGTCTGCCCGGATATTCTTCTTCATGCACTGGAGAAATGCTTCTTATTTACTTCCCCAGGTGAGAGAAATTCCCTGGCTTGTTTCCCCTGCTGTCTGTATATCATCCTAGCAGCCAGAGTAGAATTTTGCTTTGATTTGGTAGTCCATTACACCGTGATAATACGATTGCTTCAAGGAACATGTTCTGGTAGGTACGACATGCTTTTACGTGTACTAGAAGCACCAAACAACTGTAAGTCTGTTGCTGGAGAAGTTCAGGCAATAAAAGCAATGTTAATCTGGTTGATCGTAGGGAATGAGAGGTCTCTGACTCATAAAACCTTTGCCATCATTGTTTTGCAGGATCTTTTTCCTCTTTAAAATCCTGTGCTCATGGAATTGCAGAAGAGTATGGCTTCCTTAATATCTTTCAAAAATTAAAACCTCAGTTCACAAGAGCAGCTTTCAAAAAATACAGGCTGAAAATTTGGGCCCCACCAAAGTCACTGGAAAAAGTCCTGTCAGCTTCAGTAAGGTCAGAATTTCATTCATGATATTGATTCAGCTGTTACCTTTAAATACAACAGTTTTCACAGTTTCTATGAAACATCAATGTCAAGTTTGTTTATTATTTTAAACTACACGATTTCTTTAGAAAAGTAAATATCAGAGTACCTTTACATTTCAATGAGCAAGCTGGGAAGTCTGGCAGGAGGCATGTCTGTATTTCACACATTTTCAACATAGATTTAATTGAAATAGTTATCTGGTAACTGTGCTTTTTTCCCCCTTTCGCTCTCAAAGGGCATTTCGGTACATAGCCAGAAGGTGGCATTCATGCTTAACTGTTAAAGGAATAATACAGGCTGTTTCTTTACAACTGAGGGAGGAGAGAAAAAGGTTTCTTAGTACAGTGGCAGTTACTCAATTAACCGTGTTGCTTAAATTAATGCAATAAATTTGATTTATGTATGCTCTGTTTTACAAGGAGTGGCAGAGTTATCCAGTAGTAAACATTAATCATCATGACAAGACAGCAGGGACTTGGCAAGTTGCATTCACCTTCCCATGAAGATTTGATAGCAAAAGTCCTTGTCTTCAGTTACGTCATTTTGTTCCTCCAAATAAGCCAGTTTCCAATAAGTCGTTGACCACTATAATACCCTCTGTTATCAGAACAGTTAGGAAATTCAAGGAAGAAAATATTGAATTTTATCCAGTCAATGAATCTTAATCAGATTTTTCAAAGTCTGATCATTCCCATTTGTGATCCAGTCGGTCTATGGAGTATTGCCATATTTAACATCTGTGTCACATCATGCCTTTCCTGTTGCCTCATTGATCAACAGACAACATGTGATGATTCCCAGATGTTAAAACATGACAGATCCCAAAAGACCGATTAAATTACACTGAAAGCAAAACAACATCCATGCTTTAAAAGTTTTGTTAAAATCAGGTATGTCTGAATATTCACAAATGTGCTACAAGATACTTACTGATATTCAAATTGCTTTTAGGCATCAGTCACATTCTTTGAAATGTGCACTACACTGTGTATTATAAAAGGACACTCGGTCACAGAGTTGATATGACTTTCTGTCCTGTAATATGAAACAAGTTAAAATAGAATTAGGCATATATTTATACATATGCAGAGAAGATAAAACACTGGGTTTTTTTACTTTGTTTTATTTTTTACTCTTTGTCTCCTATTACAAAGTCTGTTCTTTCAGTTTTTTTTCTCAGATTTCATGCTGATTCTGTATTTTTCCCCGATAAAGCTGAATAAATTATTCTTGAAGAAGCTTGTGCATTGCATTCTCCGAGCAAGGCAAGGTGGCAAGTGTTGTTTTCCCACTGAAAAGTATTATTATAAGGATCAAGACTAACTAAAATGATACTTTGTTCTATAACTGAAGAGCAGTTATGTGAAATTCTAGAATGGATTCAAACAGTCTGCACCATTTATGATACAGTAGTTTTAAAGAGAAGGTTACAGGCTTTACACCTTCCTGAAGCTGCCATTACTCTTCTAGCAACATTTCAATTTCAAATTTGGCCGTGACATTGCCAACAATGACAATGTCATTATTTTATGATGAACACAGGCAGCTACACGCAGGATGTTTGTTTCGCTATTTTGTCACCGGCGAAATAGCAGGGTGGAACTCAGGTGCAATTTGGTTTTAAGTCAGAGCAATATTTCTTCATGGTGCCACACTGACTCATTTTAAGTTACAGTGTATTTTGCCTTACTCTTTAATAAGAAGGAACACAGCTGCTTTAGAAAGGCCAGTAAAAAGAGGGATTTTCCTTAGGTAGTTATTTTTGATACACCAACACTTGGTTTTAAGCTTAACCTATATAAGTTTTCAAAATAGGTTAATTTTTCTTTCCCCCCCCCCAAAAAAGAGCTTAAAAATTTTGCTTCAGAAATGGCTACATGCTTCTATTTTTTTTTTTTTTTTTTTTTTTTTTTTTTTCAATATATAAACCCTTTGGTTTTTTTTTTTATTTTCCAAGAGATAAACCCTTTGGGTTTATTTCTTAGCCTTGATGAGTACATTTGTGGGTTCATTCACAACCCAACCTTTCCTCATGGATTTGCTACCATGCTGCTGTACTTCTATGAAGAAGTTCCACTTGGGAACAACCTGCTGCAGTTGCCCCTCGCTGTCTGGGCTCCTGATTAGTCTGCATCTCCCACAGTGCCATATGCTACTCCTCTAGCCAAATCCACACAGAGATTTCCATTAGGACAAACAGACCCACTGGAAGGAAAACATCTTTTTTTCAGTGGTTTATCAAGTTAAAAATCTCAAGCATGTTTGATATAAATATGCCCTGGGTATCTGGGATTAGTACTAATACTCTTATCGTTTCCATATTTGTCTCTACTGTGAAGTAATTTTTGACATTCACAATCTTATTCCAATTTACACATGTAACATATATCTTGAACAGTTAGAGTTGTCTGTGAGCATGGAGTGCCTAGCTATAGGTTTATGGTAAACATTAACAGGTTTTTACTGCTATCAGAAACAACAGAGGCACCTAAAAGCTACAAGATCTCCAAGCAGGGACTGTTTAGGAGTCCATCCACTAGTGTTATCTGCAAGATTAGGATTTCAACATTTTTATAAACTGCAGTGTGACAGTGCTGCATACACAAAATGTAGATTGTTGAGTTTTCAAAATTAGTACCTACTTATAGTATACAAATACCTAACTTCATCTAAACTGTTTGTATGTCTTTTAAAAGAAACATGTAATTAGAACCATATGTATTGTTTAATTGCCTAAAAAGGTCTAGCAAGCTTTTGTTTTGTTGGCACTTACAGAACAACAGCCAGATGTTAAGGAAAGTGAGGACAGAAGGTGTCTACAGGATCATGGAGAAGTACGTGGAATATGTGGAATACGAATACAGGAAGGAGACAAGAAGAGAAGCAAAGATCTGGATACTGGTAAAGCAACACATATGGAAAGGCAGCTTGAGAAGAGCAATCACACACGCCAAAAATAATTCACTAGCTACATTTAGCTAGAAGATCTGGGGAGCAGACATAAGCATCCTAAACAAATGAAATAGGTTAGCCAGAGTGTCTACCGGCCCCAGGGTCACATATTCCTGCTCTAACTGCCAGCAGCGTCCGAGTGGAACGGGGAGCTTTCCAAGTGCTGGCTGTTTAGAGAAGACTGTCCTTTTCCCTTTTGTATGAAATGTATACTCCAGTGCAAAGCTGTGTCAGAAATACCTGAGCTAGTTTATCTGCACAAAAAGTGCTGATGTGCTGAAGTGCTGATTATTTATGTTCTAGAAGCAAAAGTATAGTGTTAGCCTGCTCCTGTAAATTAGCATATTTTTGTATCACCAACTTAAAATAATAATAATTTAAAATATTTGTTTTGAGTACATAGAAATTTTCCTTACTGGCATGGGCATTATTTGTGAAGGGATTGTCTTCTTTGTTATTGGGGTAGTTTGCATTTGGCATTGCTTTCCCAGTGTCAGAAAATTAATGAAATGGATTAAATTTGTGGCCGGTTTAATCCAGTGTTGTAGCCCTTTGTATGTCACTCTGGAGTATTATGTTACACATTGTTACTTTACTTGGGTCAATACTCAAGTATCACTAGCACAATTGATTCAATAACAACAATGTGTTGGAGCCATCATCCATTGTTCTCATGCATTTTGAGATTTCTTGAGTAGTGGGACTGTAATTATTTTTTCAGTACCCAGACATCTAGAACTTTTGCCCGAAAGCCCCACCTCTCCCTGACTTGTGTCTCCTTCTCTGGAGACATTCAAGACCAATCTGGACATGTTCCTATGTGATCTACTCTAGATGATCCTCCTTGGGCAGGGGGGTTGGACTGGATGATCTTTTGAGGTCTCTTCCAGCTCCTAATATTCTGTGATTCTGTGAATGTGAAGCGTTTTTCACTATGCTTATGTAGAACTATGGCCTAGCCTGTCTTCTGCTTTTAATGGTTATTTTTAATAGAAGCCTTTTTTTTTCCACCATGTCAGCATTTATCTGAACCACTTCCCATAGTTTTTGTACTGTTTCTAAATTCCTTCCTTTTACAGACTGAATTAATAATTTTTCATAATACTTAAAGAATATCAGGAAATCACTAGCCTTTTTTTCTTTTATTTTTTCCATGAGATATAACTATGCTTGTGATTACAGAGCTCTTAGATATTGCTTTGCCAGCATATAAAAGCATATACAAGATAAAATATTTGCTTGTATCTGAATACCAGTCTCTTTTTCAGGGTGTCTTTACCAATGCACTAACACATGGACCTTTCAGGTTGGCCCGCTAATTAGCTTTTCACCTTGTCTTTATTATTGAGCAATTAGGCTATTCATTTGGATTTATACAGGGCATTTCTCAGTGAATTCTTATACCACTTCAGCAGAGACAACATGGCTGCTGCCCTCGGGTTACAAGCAGGAGGGGTGGGGGAAAGAAATTGTAGACATATAGTCTTACTGAAGTTCTTTATCTAATCCAATTTTACAGCTTTCAGCCACAATGTCTCCATAATCCATCAATTCCCATCCACAGTGACTTGCTTCAAACTCCTTTCTTTGCTTCTAGTCCACCATTTCTTGAAGCTGAAAATTAGCCAGAGTCTTCTCTCCCTAATTCCATGGTACACTAAAAGAGTGCTTTAATACCTTTTACAGAACTCCAATTCCTTATTTTCTCACCTGAGATCTCACAAACGCGTTAGTAATTTAAGCCATACCCAGTCTGCCCTGAAGAGTTAACATTTTGCTGTCTGTTTCAATTAGGAGGAGAAATTGATGCTGAAATGAGTGGCTGTGGTGTAATCATATTTACTTCTGAGGAGTCTGAAAATCCTCTTTCCCTAGACACAGTTTGCATCAGATAGCACAATGACTGCTGCTCTCCTTCAAATGTTACTCAGTTCAAAAATCTAAGAGGACTTCACCTCAGAGTTTGTCTTCCAGAGCAAATGCAGACTGGTGCTAACCTCTTTGCCTCCTCTTTTGTCTCTTCTGTAGAGACTAGAAACTCCATGTAACTCCTGCATAGGTCTGTCTTTATGCTTTGTTTCACAGGGGTGCATAATTCTTTCTAGCAGGTGAGACAGGGGTTGTTTTCTCCCAATTTATAACAAGATAATCCAAAGTTCTTGGGGTTGGGTTTTTTTTTTTTTCCATTTTCCTCTCTGTTATTATAAAGAAGTAACTGTTACACGGTCTGGAAATGCCTTTCTCGACCCAATAAAAATGCATGGCAGTGAATAACACAGAGAGCCCTGCCGCAGGCTGCAAAGGTTCTCTGCTTCTCAGCCCCATGCATAGGTTTCAGTTGAATCATAACTCCCAAGTGATCTTGCAGCCAGGATGGTGCAGTATATTGCAGAGCATACCTTTCCCAGTGTGGTCTGGAAAGGCCTTACTGGTATATAGCCACATCTGGTACTTGGAGCAGCCCCTGGCAGTCACATTTAATCACACATCCTAGGCTGGCCAAGCAAACAGGTATGTCCTTCGTCCAGCCTAGCTCTTCCCTGGGCATCTGCACTAGGAGGGAGGTGGTGGGTGGGAGACTGTGCTTGTCTGAGCCTCGCACAGCACCAGCACAGCTGTGGAGTTAAATTACTAAGTGGGTTTTGCTCTGATGTGCAGCACCGATCAGTTCTGTCCTGGAGCACTGCAAGAGCTGTCATGTGTTAGAAGCTGCGGTGAAATTACGGTGCGTGTTGATCCATGAGGGGTGAGCGAGCTCAACTAGAGTTGCTACCTGGAAGCACAAGGAACAAGACCTGCGAAGAGAACATCGGAGCCTCATTAAAACAAGGCAAGCCAGATGAAACCAGCTGAAACCAGCGAGCCGACGGCCAGTCCTGGTGCTTACGCACTCAGGGCAAGATGCCGCAGCTCGGCGGTGCCCCCACCTGCCCGCAGGGACCCTTCGGCCCCACGCTGCCACCTTCCCGCGGGGCGGGACGCGGCGCAGGCCGCCCACTCCCCACCGTCTCCATGCGACGTCGCGGCGTGGGCGTATTCTAGCGCTCTCGTTTGCATAGCCGCTGTGGCGGCCAATGGGCAGGCGGCTTTGGCTGTGTCATTTGCATGTGCCGCGGTGGCGGCCAATGGCGAGGCAGCCGCCGAGCCCGCTCGCAAGGCGATGTTTCCATCGGCGCGGGGCGGCGGGGCCGTAGGTGCGGGTGACACAGCGAGAGGCCGGGCCGGCCGCGGGAGCCGCGGGGACCTGCCGGCCGCTCGGCCTGGGCAGCGCCGCTGCCTCGGGCAGCCGCGGGGGAAAGATGTCGGTGGCGGGGCTCAAGAAGCAGTTTCACAAAGCCAGCCAGGTAAGGGCAGCGGTTCCCGGGGCCGGAGCGGTGGCGCGGCCACAGAGGGGTCTGTGCTGTTGGCGGGTGGTTTGTCCCGTACCCGCACGCCGCAAGGTGCTGCGACCTTCTCCTCTTGGCATCCCTCTGGCACCTCGGGGAGCGCCTACCTGGGCTGCGCCGCGGGGTCCTCCCGTGGCTTGCAGCCCCTCAGCCTCCCGCGTCGGTCCTCGCAGGAGAGGGCTGCCTGTTGCCGCCTTCTGCTTGGGGCCTTCTTTTAGTTATTAATATGTGTCATTTAGTGCTGTGTTTGCAGCTGTACTCTGAGGCCTCGACTCCCGGGTACTAGCTTTCCCCTGAAGAGTTCATCGTGTTGCTGTTCCACAAACTACTGGTTTATTATCCTACCTGACGTGCCATCTGTTTGTCCTGTAGAGGCTATCATATGTTTCTAGAGTTTTCCCTCTTTTTCTAGATGCTGTACTCCTACCTTTTCCCGCATGAACCTTCATCTTGTCCTGCCCTCTTCCTCTCCTCTTTTATAACACGATTCTCTTGAATGTTTCTGCTGATTTCGCTTAGGGGAGAGAGAAACCCCTTTCCATCAAGCAGGTGGGCTGGCTGCACTACATCACACAGCAGTGCCGACCCAGAGCCCTGCGGTTGCTTGGTGCCCTCAAGAAGTGGCAGCAGTGGGATTCCTCTCACCGAAGGTGTTAGATGTCTCAGCTGCTTTGCTTCATTGTTCCAAGCCTGAGAGATCTGTATTTCTGATGGCTCTCATTAGAGAGAATGGCAATTCTGACATTAGTGTCTGTAACCTATCCAGTCAAATTGGACAGCTGCTCGTCATAGTGACAGTGGAGAGCGTGAAGGTTCAGTCAGTGGTTAGCTGTCATCTTTCTAAGGCCTCCTTCAGATACTGGGCTTGTCAGAGGCACAAATGCAGAATGTACACTTTGTTTGGATACTGAGATGTAAATATTTGTATCTAGTGGTTTTTTTTTTTCAGTAGTGTTCTTATTTTGTGTTCCGATCTTGAAATTTGTGATGATTCAGGGTCTTCTAGTTAACTTTCACTTTTTCTTTGAGGAAATGTGTAAACATATACAAGGACAACTTGCTTGTTTTGCAACTAACTTACGCTGGCTTTATTATGGTGAGTTTGTAACTCATGAAGCAGAAGCTATTTAACTGAGGAAGTCAGAGAGGTAACCACAAGTACTGTCTTGTCTAGCAACTACAGGCTGCCTAGATGTCAGGTAAACAGAAAACATTAAAGAAGAAAAAAAAGAGGGAGGAGATCTGATAAAGGTAATGGCAAAAAGGAACAATAGAATAGATTGAAGTTGACTCTACTGTTATTGAAAAGTGGTATGGTTTCCAGTATTCATTGCAGCAGGGAACACGATGCATAACTCAGATAATTTTCTTCTTCTCCTCAGTGTGGGGATAAAAGTAAAGTTTCCACTTATTTTCAAAAGCAGGACTAAACAAGGAATTTATAGTTGACTGGAAAATCTCATCAGGGAAAGAAATACTGCTAAGAAGGAAACTAATGTGCATGAAAAAGATACTGGAAATGGATTTTTTTTCTCAGTGCTTGAGGAAACACAAGGCACTTCTTAAGAGCTCGATCTGGAAGAATTCAGATAAGATATTGGTCAGAGTAGTAGTGGAGAAAATAAGGAATAGTGCACATATATTGTTGATCAAAATATCAAGGTGTAACTAAGGGATCTATTTCTCTCAGACAGAGTTACAGTCATGCCCATGCCTATAAAGATACAAACTAAATGGTTGTTGTGACAAAAATAAAGCAGAACATGTAAAATGGAAGTATTAGGACTCCATCTTTCAGCTAAATTCTTTTACAAAATGGTAAACCAAGCAAATACAGAGCATGAAAGTAATTTCTCAACAGAACAGTTGTTAAATCTCTCAAGTACTGTAGGATCACTTAAGGAGATGTATACCTTTGTGTATTGAATGGATGAAAGATGCCAAGGATAACTGTTAACACAGAGACAGGCATTGCTTGGGGAAAGGATGAAATTAATTCCTTTAGTCTTCCCAAAGGAGAATAGGGGCAGATGACAAAACCTGGCAAATTTCCCAGAGGACACTGAGGAATACTGAAGGGAATGAGACTGGTGCCAGGACATGTGATTAAGGAATAAAAATAATATTTGAAGGCTGACAGAACCTAAAGACAAAAAAAAAACCCAAAACCCTGAAGGATGAAGCAAATGAACAAGACAGTCTATAGTTAACAATTAACTCAGAAATGTGCATAAATGTCAAAGATGTGACAAGATCCATATATTTTTCAAAAGATACCATTTCCATAGCAAAATAACCTTCTACTCAACTGAAATAAACCACAGTTCTAACTGAAATACATAGTGATATAGATATATAGTTATAGAAAGATTAACTAAAATAAAATAAATGGAGTTGCTCTATATCTCTGTATACTCTAAATGAACCACTTAACTGAAGTTGCAGAACTTGTTTCATTTTTGTTTGGGCTTTTTTTTGCAGAAGAAGTGCATTTCAGTTTTTTGTAAAAAGCCTTCCTTTTCTGCATGCCTTCATAGTTTGTGTGTTAACCAGTGACAATCACTTTTGTGTCTAGACTTCAATTCTAAGCTTAGGGTGTACAGGAAAAATAATCAAGCAATACTTAGAATTTTATATGCAGAGTTGAGGTTTCTGGGATGTCTGTCTGGTGCATGTCAGCTTGGTTTATGCTAAATTATAGTTAAGTAAACAAGTATTTGCTTTATAAAAGGCCAGCAGCTAGCTTTTCATGATTTATAATGCTCTCATTAAAACCAGGCATGACACACTATTGAAGGCTTGGTTGGTGCAGTCTTCATGTTTATGTTTGCAACCCATTAATTCACACTATGTGTTTTTGATGGTTTCATCCTAAAATTTCTACTCAACTATATATATATTTCTTCTCTACTGAATATAGCGCATGTGTGTAGGCTTTCACCTGAGTGTCTGGTAGTGAGATTAAGAAAGCTCTTGACTTATGAGCATATGTTGGAATTACTGCAGTAAATTCTACACCTCAGAGTCAGTGACATTTTAACTATTTTTCTATATATTCTGATATATAATGTTGCAATTCTGCTTTGTTATCTGTACTCTAGTAATTGCTTCCTCTGGCATCTCCTAACTGATGGGCCCAAAGCTTATGTATAACCTGAAGGTTATATATCTGTTATGTAACAGATAATAACTTTCATCTACCCTAGAATTTTCTTTACTATGCTTCTTATTTAGGCTATGAGTTGAAATTAAAGCACTCAGGTAGACTGGAATGAGGCTGATCCCTTGAGCAGAACTCCTCTGACTAACGAAATTCTAAGCAGAACCTGTGTGGCTTCTGACCACCTCTTGTTGTCTGGTAAGGGAGGGCTGCCTGCTTCTCAGGGCTGATTAACTCATATGCAGGTCTCAACAGATTTCAGCCTCTTTTCCTCTGTTTTTAATGTATTTTCATGTAGTTTTTTATTTTTAAACTAACCTTCAGGGGGTTCTGTTGATGATGAAACTTTACCTTCTGTCACTTTTGGCCTCTGACATACCTTATCTGTTTTCCTGTTTTCAGTTTGAAACCTTTTGATGTAGGTGGGTGTATCTTTGCCTACTGCTTTGTAGGGCTTGTTTGGTGGTTGGGCATGTGGGATAACCCAGATGGTGGGAGGACTGCATCTTCTGATGCGTACTAAGAGTATTTTTAGCATGGTGTTTCTGTTCAGAAAAGCAGTAAGTGTAGAGAGTGAATAAGAAAGCCTTAATAGGCAGCAGATGCTATTATAATTTCTGCTGTGCTCAAACTGCAGCCAGTCTGGTATCTCGGTGTAAAGATATGTGATTGTTCAAAGCAGTTGAAGGCTAGTGAGGGAGAGAACCTCCCCTGGAGTGTTTTGAAAGCTCAGCTGTGATACTGGCAGATGAAATCTGCTATTGACCTTGAATTCCCATCGTTTGTGTTGTTTGCTTTTTGGTTTGTTTATTTTTTTAATGTATTAGAGCTAAAGTTTGTGCATAGCAGCAATCTCATTATCAACAGCTTATAGTGTATTTCTTAGGCTTGACTTCTCATTAGTAGTAGAAATTAATACTTCCTTGAGGAAACACATAACTGCCAATTATCAGGGATAACTTGATTGTAACGTAGGCATCAACAGTGTTAGCCTATGCTGACAGGTTTCTTAAACCGCCTCCTATTGTCCATGAAGAAGGAGAGGCTCCAAGAGAGTGGGAACTGGGAGCTGGCTCTATTGTCCATACATAGAGTCAAATGGCAAGCAGATTTTTCTAACCAAAATCTGTTATAGCTTTTTGGCTTTCTGGATGTGGTTTAACATAGCATAATAATGTATGTGCTCTGTGCCCTCATCTCTTGTGTACCCTGAGTGGTGTTTGTCTTCTTCAAGCACTGCATCTTTTTAAGCAGTGTTTTCAAAGGCCTTTGTCTATTTTTTAACTTGTTTTTTAACTTTTGGCTATCACCAACAGTTGTAGGGATGCTGCTGCTTCTCTTCCAGATTTCTGCATTTACTCCACTGATTTATGCGGAATTTTGGATCCAATCTCTTGGAAAGAAGACCTATTCAAAATCAAGACCACCTTGTTCCCCAAACAGAAGAAATCGAGCAATTGGATTTTGTTGTGTGCTTGTTTGTCTGGCTACTTTTCTTCTGTTACATTGTATCTGAATGATCCTAGCCCAGACATAACATTTGAGCCTTTTTAAAGTACATGTTGATACTGAGTTAATAAACAGAACTTTATTTACTCAAGGTCTTGCTAGCAGAGGAAGTACTTAAGTAAACTGAGGAAGAGACAGGCTTTATACAAAGAGAATCTGAACTTGCCAGAGACACGAAGACAGACCCTTTATTGGCTAAGTGGAAATCTATTCCTTTTCCAGTTGGATATGAAAAGATAGAATCTGTAAATTGAATTGGGCATGATGAATCCAAGGCCTTAGTAGAGAGAGCAAGTTTCTATCCCGTTCCTCATTTATATTAGATAATTTACATGTGTTCTTTTGCAAATCTCACAGAGTTATGAGAGTAGGACAGTGGTGAAAAGACCATTAGAAATAAGTTTATTGCCTGAGACATTTTTGAAATGAATAATTATTCTTCTAAGACATGTTTTAGAAAGGAGAGTAAACCCTCAGCCACTGGTGGCAAGGGAAAAAAAATCCTTTAGTGTTATATATATATATATATATATATGTAGGTATCTAATTATACAGTATTGTTGTCATAACTGTGTCATGTCTGGAGACTGTTACGCAATCCAGTAATTATAGAGCTATAATGTAGATGATACACTGTTCATCTTAAATTTGTTAGATTATGTGAGGAGAGGCTGAAGGTCTGTGAAAACCTTTGAAGACTTATTAGTTCATGGAGTATTTATTGGGTTCCCTTCCCTTCCCTTCCCTTCCCGGGAGTGATGTGACCCTGTGGCTCAGATCAGCATGGATTTTGGGGGGTAAGGGCGGAAGGTCAGGTGCAGTAAGGGGACAGTAATGTGCACTCCATCTCTTTCTTTGGCATTAGTAAGGCTAACTCCCTTTGGAGGTACATGGCTGATGCAGTTGGGTGGCCCAGCCTGCTCACCCTGAAATTTCCTTTCTGTGACCAGAGCAGGATGGAACAGGAAGATATTTCCTTGTGATATGAAGATGATTTTCAATATTAAAGTATATCTGATGGATCTGGGAGGAGGGGGAAACTAGCTCTCATGCTTTAGGTTCATAGTTACATTTACAGTTGTATTTATCACATCCTAAGTAGCTGCCAGTAAGGCATAACTGTAAGGAAAAGAAAGTTTGAGTACTTCAGTCAGCATACAAACTGGCAGCAGACAGCAATATTGTGCTTCTGCAGCCTTGAACAGTGCAGCTCTGGAAGCCTGCAATAGATGGATCCCCATGCTGTAAACTGGGAATCTAACAGAGATGCAGCTACAGTCTGGAAGGAGTTTAGTTGTATTTTACACATAAAATATATGTAAAAATCTGAATGGTGTTGCGATAGAAAATAGTGTAGCGTAATGGAACGAATGCTGAACTTTCTCCTTGAGCATATCTCCTTTTATAGATTCTTGGCTGTGCTGAAGATTTTGCCCAGGCATCCTGAAAGTTGGAGTGAGAGCTGGCGCTGTCCTTACTGGTGCCTGAGTCATCGTGGCACATGCTGGGTAATATATTGCAGTGCAGTCTCCTGAGAATCCTGCAATGCTGAAAAACAAATAGACAAGTGAAGCACAGCAGCGGCGTTGCATTAACATTTTCTTCAGCATCATTTGCTAAGTTTTGCTTGAACAGATACACTTCTACCAAGAAGTTCTGTTCCTATACAGAATTTGGGACAGGTTTTGTAATATACATATAGGAGGACAAATTCTGCTTAGTTATACCAATAGAAATCTGGGATGACGCAATGAAGGTTCCCTCCGCAATGAAGTTTCCCCCAGAGGAATGTGCAGCAGAATCTCATGCATAAAACCTCAGTCCAAGTGCTTGCTTCCTATTAAGATAAAGTTGCATATATTCACTGGCACAATATAGCTGCAGTTTCAGAATTATGGCTGAAGAGCAAACGTGGGGTTTATATAACATTTTTTCCTGTTGTGCCATCCAAACACCAACACTTTCTGTAAGTGTACGTGTAATTCATTTGACAAGATACATCCTTCATGCCTTTTCCTAGAACCCTATAAACCCCAACTTTGTCTTAGTGATACTGTGAAGAACAACCTGTTTCTTTTTATGTTAATGCCTCTTTTACCCCAGGGTACTATGACAGTCTAGTTCCTGCTGTGCTGTGTTCCAACAGTTAGTCTCTTTCTTTCACGGGCAGGGAGCCACTGCAGGAGGTTTGAGAGTTAAAGACGTTGGTTTCAACAATGCTTTCAGGAAGTCCAGTTAGAAAAGGGCTAACCAAATGTTAGATTACACTATTGAATTGTCTTTTGTGGTGCCCTGCTGGCCTATCCCTGCCTACCTGTTTCTTTAATGAAGTTATTAAGTGTTATATGCATTGATGGAATAATTTACCAGTTAATTTCTTGCAACATCCCAAATAGCAGCAACTCTGTACATGGCACACAAAAATAACTTGGTTTTGCAAGCTTTTGATTCAGAGAACAATGCCAAGCCTCTGATGAGAACTAATTCTGATTCTGTGCTACCCTAATTAAATTACATTTTTGATACTATACCTGTGTTTAATGAACTGCACCAACGGCAATGAAATTAGCCTGGTTTGGAACTGAATATGGTTATAAGGGTCCAGGACTCAAAGGAAATCAAGGGCTTCTAAAATTCCATTTTCTATGATTGTCAATGTTTCTGTTCTTGAGCAGTCAGGTCACAAGCCTAAGGTGAAAAGTGGGAAAAGTTTTTTAAAAAATTAAAAATTTAACAAGCAAATGAGAAATAAAATATTAAAAACAGATATAAATGGTCCTGAGTAGTAACAGCCCTTTATTCCTTGTGAGCGCTTTGCTAATGTGGGTAGATCTTGCCGTTCCCATTCTTTTTTTAACAGATGCAAATAAATAAGGTACTTGAAGGTGACATGATTTCAAGGTTAAGGAGCTGGTCAGTGGCAGAATGAAAAGTAGGTTATGGGTTTCCAGACTGTAGATGCAATATCCAGTCATTAGAAAATCTGCTTTCAAACTTTGGAGTTTGAAAAGGTGTGTGGGAGAACCACGTCATTTCACTGTGGGTTTTTAAAAATTCCCTTTTATTTTGCGTAAGATGTATATTATGTATAAAAAAATCATAGATATGAGTTTGGCTTAAAGTTTCTGTATGGATATGGTGCAATTCTACTGAATCAAAGTTCAGCAGGGCTGAACATGGTATTTTCACTTAACCTTACTGTTATATCACACTCCTCTGGAACTGGCAAGCAATGTTTTATTTTCAGAAAATGATCTCTTCCCTACACAGAATAAATTGGGGGGGGCGGTGAAAATTGCTAGTGCTGTAAATGAGACATGGAATTGGAGATCAGAAAGTCATTGTTTTGATTCAGAATTGTGAATTTTGGTTTTGCAGTCCTGTTGAGAGTAGTAATTGAAATTTGACACTTATGCTGCCTGCGTGGTCACATGCTGCCAGAATGTCACAAACAGGCCAATGCTTTGTCTTCCCTGCAGGGAATGGAGCACCTGCCAGCTTGGCTTCTGGGGCACAGTAGGTGTGTGCATGGTGGGAGGGGAAGAAACCCCTCTAAAGTAAGTTTTTAATCAAAGGTTGTAGCTTTTCATCAGTTCAGAACCAGCAGTCCCAATCTGCTGTCTAGAAATTCCTTCTGAAGAAAATAAGATTTTTGAAGATGTAAGAATGAATTGGTGTAAGATGCTTGGATGTCTGCCTGGAGGCACTGGAGCATAGCAACTGTTACCTTTAAGATTATCTGGTTATCATTCTATGGCTTTAGCATCTGAATATTCCCTACCTGTTTTATCCCCTGTAAATTGCAGTAACCACCTAAAATTATATATTGTTGGATGTGGGGGTTTTCTGTTTGCTTTTGCTGGAGGATAGAGAGAGCAAGTGAAACTTCTTCACTTCACTGGTCTGTCTTACAGCTCTCCACATGCTCAAAGGCTACCGATAGTCCTCAGTGGAACTTTCCCATCCTTGTACTGTTTAATGTAAGTTTGTGGTTCTGCCTGTCACAGTAATTTAAAGGGAAGGAAAACTTCTGTGGTGAACAGCAGGAAAGAGGCACACGAACACTGGTGAGTGGTAAGGTTAGGCAGGCAGGGAGTTGCAGAAATACCTTTGTGTTTGTGGTTGCAGAAGAGACTCCAAGTTAAATACGTCGTCAGTGGATGCTCTCTCTGATCAGTAGTTATGTTCTACAGGTTCTTATCAAATTTGGTTACTACATTCAGTCAGGTACAGGAGCACTACTCACAAAGGGGCTGGAGGCATGGGTAAACATCCGAGCTGCTCACCTGTCAGACTTGTAAGTAGTAATATGTAAAGCAAGGATATAAATAAGGTGATGTAAATGGGAAGAAAAACAGAAGCATCCACAATTACAGATTTGGCCCAGGCTAAATGTCTATGCTAGTGTAAGGTGATCTATTTCCCAAACACGTTGCATTCTTCTTTATTAGTGTGATGAAATCTATAATCTATGTTCAAATCTACATTCAGAAGTCAGTATTGCATACATTTGTCTGCTGCAGAGTCAGGAAATTACAGCTGTGTCCATCTAGCCCAAGAGCTGTTGTCTGTGCAGGACAAATGGAGCAGGTGTTTGCAATGCTCTGTTGCCATCTGTGGGTAAATGGGAGCTCATGAGGCTTCAGTGGGTGTTTTGGATGTGACTTCTATGTGGTACAAGAGTATTTTTTTTTCTTGTTTCCAGCTTCTTTCCAAAGGTGAAGCAAAGGACTTTTTTTTTCAGGGTGGTTTTATTTTTGCACAAAACCTGTTCAGCAATTTGAAGTATGCATATATTTTCACAGTTAATATCATATGAGCAAGATCATGAAATGCATTGAAATTTAAAAATCCCTAAAAGTCAAGCCTGAATTACAAGGTTTCTTTATCAGATATAGTTTCCTTGCTTCTTATTTTGCCTCTTCTGACATTGCCTTTGTGGAGGTGCTGTTTAGGACTTCTTCATTGGTTATTGTACTTCTGAGTTCTGTTCAGATTAATGTGAAATTAATGCAGAAATTAAATTTTTCTCTGTGGGATTGGACCCTGGTGCCAAGAAGAAAGAACAAGTTGAGACCAAGAAGTCTTGTGCCATTGATAGCTTGCATAACAGATTTGTGACTTTGCACTTGGCACCTCTTTGTCTATCTGCACACTTGGGAAGCAGCCAAAAGACTGGTACAGCTCACTCTATCTGGTGAACAACGCTTGTTTATACAAGGGGGAAAGATGCACATGAATTTAGCTGCTCTTGCACAGATGTATCAATGCTTGTGGAGATTGCTTATTATATCACTTTCACACTTCTCAAAAAAAAAGGAAAATATTTTATTAAAAAAAAAGGAAAAGTTTATGAAGCCAGCTTTCCAAACATCATATTATGTGATACTTAATTCAAAATTATGCAAAATTGGAAAAATTACAGGTTTTGAAAAGCCAATGGACTGTCTTTGCATCAGCACTTTGGCATCAATGAAGCACTGACATTAATTCCAGTGACACATATTGCTATTCCAGCAGGTGACTAAAGTAAGTATGTGGTCTGGCCAAAATTACTGTTCTGGATTGGTGCAAAAAACCCCTCCATTTTTGTTATTTCTAAATTTTGGTGTTGTACCAACTCTTGGCAATTTCCTTGTATGTATGTTACATAAAATACTGCTGTGCAAAAGCCTGCCTGTAATTCTTTTCCTCATCTAGTATTCTGTGAAGCTTTCATCTTTCTGTGTGTTTAATGCTATTCTAAAGATGCATTTCGGGCATTCACAAGAATTGCTTAAAGTAGTGTGCAAATGTGACCCAAAAAACCCCAAGAACTCAATTGCTGTATGTCCATAATCCAAAAAGAAACTGTAGAGTGAATTAGGTGCTGCAGACATTGTTGAAACTCCTGTCAGGGTTTTAGTTCATGTGCCTCATTCTGCATGGCACATCTTATGAAGGCTGAAAAATAGAAAAATAGAAAAGCTTGCTTTTCTTTGTACTTACTTTCCAAGTAGTGATTTAAAATTTTGGAAAACTCTGTGATTGTGTAGATGATAAAATTTAGAGTTGTATTATTAATAACAAAGAGCACATTTCTATATGTATGTTCTTAAATATTGATCAAAGGCATATGCTAATTAAAAGGCCACAGCAAAGTCTGCTGCCTTGCTATGAAGAACAGTGAGAGCAGCTGAGTTTGTTAGTCATGGAGATTAACCCTTCAGTGATCCCTTCAGCTGTGGGTAAAGGTTCCTGTTCCAAAGACTTGGCATGTTTTGCTACTGGTGGATGTACTGCCACCAAAGCCATGCACTGGTACAGGGGAGGATAGTGCCTTTTGACCTCACCTGTGCTAGTGCTGAAGAGCACATTGATGATTTGTGTATTGTTTTGTGGGCAAATTATGATTGGGAGCTTTTCCTCACTTTCTCTTTTACTTGTTTAAAGATGGGACTCAGTAAAGTTTGCTAACAATGAAATACAGGCAGTTCTGTGGGTGTGCTGAAGGAAGTTCTCCATCCCCATGGATGAAGTCAGTGGTCCATTTTGCAGTGCTGTTCTTTCCACTAGAAATAATTAATTGTGCCTTGTGGAGGTTCAGGGCAGCATGTGTCTGTCTTAGAACTGTGGTTTGTGGTATTGTGTGTAACACCACGTTGCTGCCTAAAGCCACTAGTATGTTTTGAAATGGAGTTATGAAAATAAAAGCAAAAATGTACAGTGACTTCCTTTCCAGACAAGTCACAGTGAACATACACAGTGATGAAAATAATTATTTTTGTAACTTTTCACTATAATACTTGGAGTTTTAAATTTTCTATTAAGTGAATGAAGAAAGCATGGATTATTAAAAACTTCCAGATACACAAGAGTGTTTGAGACTTGTTTGTTCCATTTAGGTTTTGCAACAGTCAATCAGCTCAGGTTGCATAAGCAAAGAAAAGGTAGTGTAAATTCTTTTTTTTTCTCCTGGGTATCATTGCTAAGGACCTCACATGAATCCCAGCAAAGTCATCCGTGTGACAGAGCTGCTGGGAGCATATTGTTGGATTTTTCAAAATATTTGAGTAGTGAAACTGTAAAACCATTAAAAACTCAGTTGCCTTTGTAGTGGACCCAGGAACAGGAAGAGTGTTACTTCAGTGTTCTGATACTCAACGTGAACTTAAGAGTTGTGAAAACTGTCAATTAAGATGGCTTAAAAAAATAAACAAGGAAACAAGCAGAGGAGGCAACAAAGTCTTGGTGATTCAAAGCAAAGGTGTGCAATCTCTAAACAGCAAGAGCTGGTGGGTTGCCTTAAATAGCAAGGAACAGGGATTGACTGTGTCAGAAGAATATGGGAGTTTCACAATGTACTAAAACCAGTGGAAACTGCAGAACTGACTGCTCAGGAAAGTAGGAATGATGCCTCTTAAATCAAAATAATGCGCAGTAAAAAGTAAGGGTAAAAGGAGGAGCTGTCAGTCCATTTTCATCTACAAGGCTAGTGTAAGTGCTAAAAACTGTAAGCAGTAATGTAATAACATTGAAGGACAAATCTCTAACTTGATTATGTGGGAATGGAATTCTGTAGCAATTGCAAAAGCTGTTTCTGAAAGAGCAATCCGTAGAGATTGTCACTTCTCATGCCCACAAGGTAGACTTGATGGTAAACATCTCATTGAAGCAGTGATGAGCAATAGTGTGTTAATGTTTGAAGAAGTTAATTCTAAACCTGATCAACCAAAAATTATGATTTGGACTGTTAATGCATCTGACTTTATACAACTTCTGTTGCCAGTCTTGTTCTCCTTCGTTGGTACAGCTCACTTTTGGATCTTGATCTTGACCGCATTTTTACAGATAAAAGACTCACTAAAATTGCCACTTAAATTCCTCGGCAGTGCCATAGTTTATTTACTTTAGATAAATACCTAGATGTATAGTAACTTTTAAAATCTAAAACCAGTACTCCTAACTGTTCACAGTAAATCTTTTAATGTTAGCAGCTCTTGACCTTAGACCAATTCAAGAATATTCAACCCAAATACATAAGCTTTGAGTTTAAAGCTGTATATCACTATTAAAAGTGCCCACATCTCGTCTACTTTATTTCTGTTGTGCTTGGTCTGTATTGGAACTTAAAAATATTTGCCAGCTAACATCTGAGACCCAAATTTACGACTTGTGGTGTTGAAAGTATAATGATGCAGATCTGACTTCAATAAAGATGATGTAAATTTATTCGGACTTTATAGAAGTCAGAATTAGGTCAGCCCAGAAACTGACAGGGCTGACTGGCATCATTTGTGATTGAGTGAGCTTTTTGTTCTTATATGTGGGCACTGAGGTTGTGCTTCAGGTGTAAAATCAGGAAGAGGTGTTAAGTGCTCGGTGTCCTGATGAGGAGGCCCGATGTACTTGGCCTTCAAAAAAACCCCAATTTCCTGAATTGAAGTACAGTTTTAGACCGTACCTGTTTTTTATTTAAATGGGATTTCAATGAAGACGTCTAATAAGCAGCAATCTCTGGTCATGGAAAATGCAGGATGGTGACTGGCTATTCATGAATTATGCAGTGTTTTCAAGAAAAAAATGTTCAAACGTTTGAAGGGTTTTGGTTGCCGATTCTGCATGTGTAAGCTATGATTTTTGTGTTGACTGATCTCTCTTACCTAAAGAACTGAGGTTTAGTTTTTTGTTTCCAATGATGTAAAAGAAATAATAGGCGTATGTTACTTTAACAGATGAATGTTGCACTTGGCTTTTAACAGCTCTCACCAAGTGTGACTGCACAGGCCCCGGCTATAGGGTCACACACAGGGCTTCGGTTTGTGCACGCTTGAAGTATTTGCTGGGCTTTACATCCATGCGCAGCTCTGGGACTGGTCACATGCTGGAAGCTGTCCAAGCCTGCTCCCTGGTTCAGGCCTGTGCTATAACCAGTGACATAGTTAATGCTAGCTTCTGCAAAGGCCAGTGGGAACCATCTTGCCTGGCTGAGCTAGGGACATTTAACCTGGGAAAAGAGCAAAGGATCTGTTTTCTGGGCTTAATTCCAGGGCATTGTGCTGGAACTGGTCAGATAACATTCTGGGAATGTGAGGTGCCATAGATTCCTCTTAGAAGCTAAGATCAGAGCAGTGTGTGCTTCCAGGACTGTGACTGACACTATGCCAGTGTTTGCTAGGGTAAGGCAAAGCATACATTTTCACTAGACTGAGTGACAGTTGCTGTATGTCATGTAAAGAGGGCAGAATCAAAGAGGTAGCAAATAGACGAGGTAATGTAAAGCTTATGTATTTTAAGACAGAGAGGTCACTAAAGAAGTCAGGCTACCTCAGTGGAGGTGTAGGTTTGTCATAGGCATACCTTTCCTCCTCATGTGCAAGCATTGTGTTTATGGAATTGGCTTTAACAGCTGGATGCTATCGGACTGAGGATGCAGTTGCACAGCAACTTGCATGACCCTAAATCTAGGCTGTTGTAGCCCTTCTCTACCCCCAGAGTAAGATCCTGACCGCTTCTTTGAGTCGGCTCTGACTCAAAGTCAGTGCTGGTGTGATCACACACTAAGCTGATAGAGGCAGCTTATCCCTCTGAAAACAAACCCCCCTAGAATGTGTGATAAGCTCTCACATAGATTAACTCACTGAAGAGCTAGTACCAGTGCAAGGGATGTTGTGGGAATGTCTTTACAGGCATGAAGAGGATTTAGAGAAGGCTAAGCAGCATGGAAAAATACCTTAATGACTATTAGACTGATTTGTAGATGCTTTGCATCTCATTGACATTCTGAATGATTAGCCAACAAAAGATCTATCGGCTCCCCCTTGGGTTTAGTGGTGATTATCATGGTTATGATAATAAAGATTTCAGGGCAGACAAAGGAGACAAAAAGGCCACGTCGCAGCCAGCCTGCGCTCTAAACAGGGCAAAGGAGTAAAATGGCGGTCAGCCTGGCTGTAGGTGGAAAGAACGTTCCTGGTGAAAGCAGCACCACAAGACACATGACCTGCACATCCTGGGAGTGATAGGGCTTCCACAGTGAGAGCTGGGAGTCTTCAGTCAGACTTCAGAGAAAAACTGATGATGCTGTTAAGGGCCCTCTCTCCTCCACTCCCCCTCCCTTTATTTCAGCTCTGACGAGCATCGGGGGAAGGAAATTCTGCTCAGTTAGAGTCGGGACTAGTGTGACAAATGAACTGAGATACATGTTAGGGTAAAGTTATAAATGGATGTTAGAGATAGCAAGAAGCAAGGTAACGATTAAAAGAATAAATGTAGTATAACTTTTCATGTTGTTCCAATACTCTTTGGGCAAAACAGAAAGTTGTAAGGGACCACTTTGATGATTTCTCAGTATCTGTAAATGCAATCTTTCACTTCAGTCATGAGAGATACCTAATGTAGAAACAACTTAAATCACACAGGAGTAAGAAAGAAGATAATATGAAAGGTGCTTGTATTTACTTGGAAAGGAAATGTATCAAAGGGGGTTGCTTAAATCTCTAAGGGTTTTGTTTTATAGTGTAATCACCCTTTCTCATCTTAACAGTGGGCATATATGAACTTGTCAAAAGGAAGCCACACCTTCCTTATGAGCACAGAGAACAACTTTAGAAAGAAGGATTGTTTTAAGGCCAAATCAGGATTGTATTGCTGCCAAGTGAATTTTTGCACCCAGAGCTTGTGGAGGGAGGAAGAAGTGTTAATGTGATAACAGCCAGTGGAACTCGCTCTGTGTTTAACTTGTCATTCACAGCTCTAGCTCCTCTCCAGGCAGAGGAAAGGGCATGAAATATCACCTGGTTGTTATACCTGAAATGAGATGCCTAAATGGAGGCAGGAAATGGTGCTGGCAGGGCACATACCCAGCACTGAGTCTTGCTGCTTGTCTTTTGTCACCCAGCACAAGGACTGCCTCTGTGTGATGCACCCACCTCCACCACTTGTCTGCAGTGCACATGCACATCTTATCTTGGTATATTCGGGCTGGATAAGCAAGTGCCAAACAGATCATCATTTGGAAAAAAAATCCAAAGACCTCACTTCTCAAGGAAATTCAGAATGTTCTCTTCAGCAAAGTTTGGAACTGAGCAAGGAGACAATGAAATTAGAAAAGTGAGGAAGGATATTAACTAAAGATTTTTTTTTTCATGGCCCTTAGATGGCTTTTTACTTATGTTTTTAGGATGTACTCACTTAAACAAGCAGCAAGGTTTTAAATGGATGAGGGAACAGTATTTTAGATTTGTAGAGTGAAATACTGAATTAAAAGAGTAATTCTGTCTGCATGGAGCTTTACAGTTTCATGTATGTCATTGTACAGGAAATCTTAGATGAGTTAGTTTGAATTTTTGTCAGAGACTTCAGTTTAAACATGTTTTCTCATTAAAATCACTTGTGTCTTCTGAGAAGCAGACTTCAGTCTCATGATACCTTACATAGTCTTTTAAGTAGGCTTGCAGAGCAAGTAGTGTGTCTGCCTCAAAGTTTAGATAGGCTAGTTAATTACATATGAATTCTTAGGAAGAGGCTTTCTTTGAGATGTGTACAATAATGACAGCTTTCAATTAACTCATTATAAATACATGTGTAGGCATCAGTGTTGAGCTCTTTGGGAAACAGTGGAGGTTTGTCAGGAAAATGCTCAAGGTTTTGCAATACAAAGTAGTTTTTGTTGTACAATGTGTGTGCTAAAGAATAGCTTTAGCAGACAAGTTTGACTAAAATGCTCAGTAATGCTGTGACGTGTCACTGCCTGGTGCGAAATGAGTCACTGTCTATAGAAATGCAAAGTTGCATTATAGAGTCCAGAGTCTTGGACTTCATTCATATATGGACAAGAATGTGCTTTGTCCATGATGACATTTTTCTTCATTGTCTGCAGGACAAGCTCATAGACACCATGCTGAATTTTGGTGTATCCACCACCTCATGCTAATGATCTGTTTGATTTGTATCATTTGCCTCCATTTTCTGTGGGCTCAGTATCCTGCAGTCCAGAGTGATTGCTCATGTTCTGTGGAAACAGCTGCAATGAGTAGGAAAGATACTTTGGAAGGACCATAGCTAGGAGTCATCCAAGGACAGTCTGACATCTTTCTGTGTGGAGATCTGGAACAAGTTTGGAGAAAGCACGAGTGATAATTACTGGAGCTCCATGATTTATGCAGTGGCATGGGGATGAAGGCTTTATTTAGGAATAGGGTTTTGCTCTTTGGAAAAAGGCTGGATTTTTCCACAAGTAAGTTTGATTTATTGGAAGAAGGAGTAGGAAGTATGTAGAAATCTCATAGAAAACTATGAGTTTGCAATGGGATGGGCTCAGTTCCTGGAATGTACTTCTCAGAGGTTTTGCTGCCTCCAAAGTTCAATAGCTGCCAGGGGCATTGAGAACAGAAGTTCTGTGGTGTAAAAATTCCAGCGTGAAGCCTGCATTGCTTGCTTTTTCATCCCATTGGCATGGTCAAGCAGTTAAAGTGAGAATCTGGGTGTTGGTGGAGTGCATTGTGCCTAGCTAGGTATCTGGGAAGGATGCCAAGTGTGGTACAGATTTCAAGTTTAAAGCATTTGAGATGGCAGCTCACCATGCCCAAAAGAAAGACTTGAGGTGTGTCTCAGAACTGCAGCACCAGAAGCAGTGTCTATGCCCAAGTTCCTCTGGGTTAAGAGCCTATAGGACCCAAAAGCGAAGCCCATCTTCAGTAGATTGCCTGGATAGAAGCTCCATGAATCACTGGGTGGTCCAACTCGTTTGTGAGGGACTGTGGGGGAATGGGGTGAGGGGGCAAGACTCATGTTTGCATTGTTCTTCATTGGAGTTCAGCTCTTGTGTCCAGCACGGCTCGGAAGACCAAGCACCAGGCGTCTGCCTTGAGATGTGGTGCTTGTTCGCTGCGCCTGGAATCGAGCTCTGTGCTGTCACAGCTGCTCTTTTTTCTTTCCAACCTACAACATGCCTTTCTTTTCATGGGATTCAGCAGCTAGTGTTTAAGCTCTGTGCTAATGGTTAAAAAGGAATAAAGAATGTGTGTAATTAGGAAGCTGAGAAAGCTGCTGTATGTTACGGGAAAGAAATAAAAGGCAGCGCTTTTACAACCACAGTTGAGGGTCTTGCCAAAATTATTTGCATATGGCTACTGACTGCTTAATATTCTGTCAAAGCTTAGTAAAGAAAATCATCTTAAACAAGTACTGTATGTGCTCTAAGAGACAGGACGTAGCCTTTTAGGTTTGGAAGTGGTGCAATCCATTCCTTTAAATGTTTCTGGCTAGGATAACGTTTAAAAGGTCTGCTTGCTCCTAGCTTGTGTATTTGTCTAGTAACCCTACATTGGAGAGCTGCAGGGTCTGACCTGGAGCTTAAATCAAAAAGTGTTTTTGCTGCTGACAGATCTGCAGGCAGGAGGAGACTCAAGTCCCATTGAAAAATGGAGAGATTTAATACACACTGGTGACATTTTAACCAGTGACAGACTTCTGACTGGAGACCTTTACTCTTGCCAGTGAGTGAGGACTCAGGGTGTGCTGCAATTTTTTAACCTGGCATTGCAGTACTTTTAAGCTGGTTGGCAATTGGCTGTTCACAGTTCACAGAAGTGGTGATGCTTATCTGTTGTGTTCTTAAGTTCAAGTGTCCACGCATGTGTGGGAAAGAGCTTTTGCAATCTGAAGGCAGAAGGTCAGATTTAATGAAATAGCCTCATAAACAGTGTGTAACTTTGTGACAGAAAGCAGAGCTGATAGGAAGTAGCTTTTCAAGCAAAGCTTTTTTGCAACTCTCATTAAAAGCAAAAGTAGTTATATCTCTTTCTAGCTTTTATTGTTATCTGTTTCTCAAAATAACAGCAAGTACATGATCCTCCCTGGGGCATTTGCTACAGTCCTAGGACTCTTCATTTTTTTCAGCCTTGAGTTAGGAACTATATAAATAAACCAGTCTTGTGCTTTGATAAAAACCACGAGAGGGTACCCATAACTGGTTCCTGAGCAGAGTACTGAAAAGAACAGAAGTATATGCAGCTCTTGCTGGGGACAGAAAACAGACTGGCAGGGCAAAAAAAAGGAGGAGGAGGCTGGCTTGTAAGAGAATGTTTAGAGTGGAAGGTTGAATGAGTTATCTTCATGTGTAGATGCACAAAGTATCTGGTAATCTGAAATGTTTCATTTTCTGCCTAAGTATAAATTTTCTGAGCAATTCATTAAGTCACTGGTAATGGCTGTTGCAGCAAACTGGAACCAGCTGGACAGTTCTTTAGTTCTCTGAGTTGGGCTTAACATCAGAACTAACATCGTGATTAGACCTTTTCCTGGTAAGTTTTTTCTTTAAATGACTCAGTTATGAATTGCTTCATAGAGCCAATATATACTGATGACAGGGCAAGAGGGGACACAAGTAGAGGCACCTGGAACAATGCTGTGAGGACCTAGTCCTAAGAGTATGGAATTTGGTGATGGTCAATACACTTACCTTTCATGAGCAATCCATTTGGTTTTAAGAAACAAAGAAATTCTATTCCTCAATGCAAAGCACAACAAGCTCTCGCTCTGCAGCTGTAAATCTTAAGGTATGAAGCCAGTGACATAGTAAACACACGATTTACAAGCTCTAGAACAAATCATTAGAGCTAACCTGTCTGATGGACATGGCACTGCATCAATGGGTGCTGTTATTTCAGATTGACGGGGCTGTATCAATCTATATCAACTGCCAAGGTGGGAGAGAGCTTGGAGATAAAAGCGAAGTTCATCTTCTCTGTTGTTTGAACATGGGTTGGTTAACTCAGAAAGGGTGAATTCACATTAAAAATAGACTTAAATGCGAGGAAACATGCTCTAAATGAGTTTAGCTTGTGTCAGTATCCATAGATATAAAAAAGCTATTAAAAATACATATATGCACTAAAGGTTCTTTTGATTTATGTACATTCATTATAATTTAAAAAAGAAAACAAACCAGAAACTCTCTGTTTATATTCAGGTTAGCCATGGAAAATTTGCATCGTGCTAGTGGGAAAACGAATGGCATACTTGGAGGTGCTGTCAAATGTCAAATGCAAACAATTAGAAGAAAGAAAAAACTTCTTTTGCTCTCTGCTTCTCATTTCACTTTCAACCTCTTTAGGAGACCATTCCTAATCACATAGAAGAAAACTGTATGCAATTCTGTAAATAATGAGACTTTAGTTTTTTTCTTTTCTACTCAATGGAAACCGCCCCTGGCCTCCAGGCTGGTTGAGATAGCAGTTAAACGACTGTTTTCACTGTCAGGTAAGTGAATAGTCTGTCCAGGCCTTAGCTTTCACTCCTGTGTGTGTACAGATGCAAACTGATATCCACAGGTCTGTACTAACAGGTTCTGCAGAGTTAGTTCAGTTCATCTCTGGTTACAGTATGTCAAGGGAATTACACTCAGGGCAGTATTTTCTATGGCAGAGATGCTGCTGTAGGATATGCAGGATGTCAAAAGTTACCAAGGCATTTGTCTGCCTGAACTCCAACATACCTCTAAGGAAGGAACAAACAATGGGCAATCTGACATCCCAATCAAGGTACAATTAGGAAACATTGGAAACCCTCTAACAGGCATCAGCATTTGCCTCCCTGTGCTTCCTGTATCACTGTGGGCTGTGTGACTGACTGGAGCTGTAGGGAGTGGGAAGACTGTGTTTGCAGGGGCAGTACCCTGTGCAGGGAGAAGATACAGAAAAAGGAACTTAGAAAGAAATTGGGAAACAGTAATTGACTCATCTTGCTTACAGAATACCATAGCTGAGCAATGCTTGGTTTGATCTCAGATCCCTGTGAAAGCACATGTGTGCCAAAACGCAATGGAGCCCATTATAAAAACTAAAAACATACCTACACTGGATTTAATCTCCAGTTGCTTTTGGAAGGTTGATGTAAAATAAAAACCATACAAAAACATGAGCCCTATGCAGAGGCAGTGAGGCTTTCCTCATTTTCCTGCAAGGAGGAAAACCAACTGTGTTTATCTAGGCTTGGTTTTGACTCTTGGTCTGAAGTAGCAATGAAGCACTTCCCCTTGCATCCAGACTTGCACACTGGAGAATTGCTTTCATCTGACATTGGAAACCTCAAGTCCTGTAGCAGGGCACATTGCTCGAGTGCTGTGCTGGATAGTTTGGCCTTAGCTCTGTTGATAATTTTAATTTTCCTCAATCTAGGATGGAGATGATAAATGTATGGTAATAAGTCCAAATGCCTTGCTGTGATTGGAGCCAGTGTCTGTGTTTCACACCGCTGCCTCTTGATTCCATCACTCTCCTGCTGACTTTAACAGATAAAACTTCTTTGTTTTGAAATCTCCGTGGTTTAGCAGTGTCATTATTTTGCATGTGAGGGGTGCTTTGGTATCCTTGGGTAATGGACTCTAGATGTATTTAAATCTAAACCCACAATATCCTGGAATCTGTTTCATAAAGCTACATATTTGAAGAGATATTAATGGGAGAAAATTAATAGGTAGGATCGGTGGAAGAAAATGGAAGAATTTTCCCCTCTACTCTCCCTCTGAGGAGCTCTGAACTACTTGCTGGCAGCTGCTGGAGACTGCCAGCTCAAATGCTGCTGCTCTTCTTTTTCTTAATTTCTTTTTTTCTTTTTTTTTTCCATTTTGTGTTTTATTGGCTCAGGTTTGGAGCAGAGTCTTATACACAGTATAGGCTGAGAGAAGTGCGCCTCAGAAGAAAATAAAGAGAGAAATGTATGGCAAAGAGAGGTAAGGGGTAGGGAGGGGTGAGGCAACAAAAAGAAAAACAAGCTAAGGAAGCAGTGATAGTGAACAGGGATGGAATGAATTGACTGGTTGAGAAGTGCAGAGGTACCGGCGATGAGTGAGTGGATGGGCAGAAGACGTGTCTCGGGTTGCATGGTTGGCTTAATGTTTCTGTGTGGTAGAAAACCTACACAGTTTAATAGAAATACTCAAGAGGGGGGAGAAAGTGACAGCTCTGCACTTCTGCACTGTGATGTGAGGTAAGCATGCAAATGGGACTGCCAGGAAAACCTGACACAGAGGTTTAGTGCCTTAATAGAGCTGACTGCCCCTGGCACAGAGCTCTGTGTAATACAATAGCTGTCAGTGGTGAAGTGATTTTCTTGCTCTCCCCTTCCCTGCCTCTTGTTTCAGTTTTGGAGCACTGAGCCAAACTCTTTATTTTCCCAGTTTCATTAAGATGATGATACTCTAACAAAGACCAGGCTTTGTCCCTGTTGTTTGTACTTGTGGCATTGATTTAATCTTGGTGGTTCAGAGGAGCTTTCATTTTTCTGTGTGTTTCCCAGGAAGGTAAGCAGTGTTTATGTCAGCCTTGCACTGAGAGCTGCAGCAAGCTTTTAATTGTCACCGGGGATCTGTGAACCCAGTGGTAGTGGCTGCCCAGGGAATGCACTGAATTTCTACACCCCTTCTTGCCAGGGACATGTTTCATTCCTGCACCTCTCTTCCAGTATCAGAAGTTGGTTGTCAGGGAGTGGTTGGTACAGCTGCAGGGCACCTCTTGCCAAAGGCTGAGGCTGGGATCCTCAGGCTGCAAGGAGAATTTAGAGGAAACCTGTATTGACAGCAGAGCTACATTCTCACAGATTTACAAATGAAATACATAAATGTTAAGTGCTAATGTTTTAAATAGGACTGGAAAGGAAATTATTATGAAGCATTAAATATGCTGCCCTTTCAAAAGTAATAATTTCTGCCATGGTTTCCTTTAAAAAATCATTATTGCAATCTCTGGCACTGGTGATATGGGCGAGAGTTGTTCTAACTGGAGCTAATTTTACTAGCACAAAGGATTGGGATTTGAGAGGTTACAAAAGGAGCAGGGTAGGGGACTCCCAGAAGAAATCACTGAATCCACTGCAGAAAAAGAATGCTGTAGAAAACAGGACTTCTGTTTATAATTTAAGATTATTACATGTGCCGTTTGGGTAGGTAGGATTGCCATGGCTTTGCAACAATCATCCTATGTTTCTTTGCAAAGACCATGTCTGTTGGTTTGAGCTGGCAGAGAGCTTCCCAGGCAGGAGCCATGGCTCTGAGCTCTGCTGTGCAAGTCTGCCTTCTTCCCAGAGCATTCAGCTTTCCCTGTACGCTTTAAACACAGCTTGTTTGTGTGGGAAAGTGTTTGCTGACTGTCAGAACTCCTAATGCCCTTTGAAATGCATTAGGCCACGATGCTATGGAGATAGATAGATAGATAGATAGATAGATAGATAGATAGATAGATAGATAGATAGAATGGTATGGTATGGTATGGTATGGTATGGTAGTTGGCAAATAAGTATTTGGTCCAGCCACACACGGGGAACTCTGTAGTCAGTAATTTCAATATTGGTAATCTCTGCAGTGTTTCCTATATAACTGTAGACCATACACAACTGTAAACTGTATGTATGCCCTGAGGAATACTGGTGGTTCTACACTGCAGATGCATAGATTGTTTAAGGAAATAACCCACCATCTGTCCAGCCATTATTTATGAATGTAAAGAAGAGAAATCATCACTAGGCTCTGCTAGAAAAAACACAAGCACAAAATATTGCTTGAAAAGAAGGCATTAAGTAATGATAATGCAGTAGTAGTTAGTTTAGTTGCTGTCAGCTGCCTGTGACTGGAATCTGATATGAAGCAGAGCTCAGATTTTGGCAGTGTTGAGTCCTGTGTGCTTCTCTGACGAGTCTCTTGGGCTAGACTCTTAAGAAGTATTTACATGCCTTGAGATTTAGCTAAGCACTTGGTGGGGTTTTCAAAAGCATTCAGGTCCTTAATACCTCTTGGGTTTCTTGAGAGAGTGAGAGGAAGGGGTTGTACGTGTGTGTGCACGTGAAAGCTGTGCATTCGTTCGGTTCCTGTGAAGCAAAAGCATGTTCCATTTAACAGGGAATAGCCGTCCCTCCCAGTCCGCTGAGCCACCGTGTTATGTCACAAGTACCGTTTTCTTGTGTCTGCCTTCCCTACCATTTCTGCTTTATTCTGGCTTTCCCTCCCCTGCTGGATTTGTGAGGTGAAGGGGAAGCTTGTTAATCCTTGTACCTTCCAACTTGCTTGGAAAAGGGTATCCTGTGGCACCTATCAGGAGGTTTAATGGCGTGATGTTGTCGTGAGTCGTGTTTATTGCTGACATTGATTTCATGAATTCCAGTTTAGCGTGGTTTTATTGCTCAGCTATGACCGATTTACATTTAAGAGAAAAATAAAAGCTAAAAGTGACTGAAAGAAGGAATATTTTGTAAAATATTGCACATATGTTTCTGCTTGCATAATTGGTATTTTACGTTTTGGTTACTGATACGTTTTGAAATGTTGCCTCTCTGTAACTGTGTGTGATGTGATGTGTCATCCTTACCAAGACTCTCAACTTCATTAATAACACTCCTTTGGAAAGTTACTTGTCCTAAATCAGGGCTGCAGCTGGATGCTGTCCTACCCTGTTTTCTTTAAGTTCAGGATTAGCAGAATGTATTCAGTTACTCCAGGATCTGTTCTTTAAACAAACACATAAACAAGTCCCATAACTGCAGAGACAGTTAAACTTCTGTTAGTGTGAAATGAGTGATGGCATGGTCCTTGATTTGTGTGGAATTTCAGGTAGCTTTGATGTCATGTGTTCAGAGGTTTGGTCCTAAGACAAAGATGTTCAGCTGGACAGCATATGGAGTATGTTCTGTTCCTGTCTGGGGTCAAAACTTGGGTTTTCTAATTTCAGAGTTGCCACTAGTTAACTGTGTGGCAGTTAACCGAAATACAGTCAAGTGTTTAGGCTTCCAGTTCCATCCCTCCCTCCCTCCCTCCCTCCCTCCCAAAATTAATGACTTGGGTCATTAATTAATTTGGGACTTGGGTGTATGTTTCAATTTGTACCAGTTTGTTTCTCATTCTTCCAGTATCATCCAAATTTACAGCAGCAGCTAATATGTAGCTCCTGTTGGGAGCAGTAAGTCTGGAATGCAGCAGACCTGTGAACAAGCAGTATCAGCAGCACAAGGAGCAAGGGCTTTCTTTTAATGACTTGAGACCTTTGGAGTGTCACAGAAAGACTCAGACTGTTATTACAAAGTGAAGATAAAATATTCTGAAATATGTTAAGAACTTTAAAAGAACATGCTTTCTTAGAGGCACAGAGAGCACCCTTCTCAACATGCAGACATCCCTATAAATCTAGATTACACAGTCTATGTTTACACATACTTTGGCTGGATTTTGTTAATAAGGCTAATTTAGAAGGCTGACTGATTGTGTTCTGGCCGGGTCAGCTGGGTACAGGATTTTGAGTGTTGACCAAGTAACAGCAAGTGCCCGGCATTCCTGACCCTGCTTGGAGTTCACTTGCTGGCACGGATTTTTTGCATCTAGTTTTCTGTGGAGAAACTTTAAGGAGTATCAGAGCACTGATGTAATGTCTGATGTTCCCATTACTAAATTAGTAAAAAACCATAATCAAGCCCTAAATTCTGGCAAAAAAAAAAAAAAGAAAAAAAAAAAGGCGGTGGCACATAGGAGTCATGTAGGGTAAGTTCTAGGTCTTGCTGGCAAAGGATGGAGGTACATAATTATTTTTTTCCCTACGGAAATAGCAAATACAAAATTGAATCATAAATAATATTTCACTAGGTGTTATTATTGACTTTCATAAACTGTAGACCATGACTGATACATAGTCCTGTTTTTACAGATGTCTTAATTGTTTAATGCCAGACACTTCATCTTACTTTATCAGCTCTAGATCTTTGAGCACAAGGTGTCACTACATCATTTGGTGCTTACATTATGATGAGTTTCTAAAGCATGCACAGAATCTTGCAGGTCTGACAAGACCTTTGATATACACGTGTCTCTTTCCTTTTTTCTTTTCTTGAAAGAACAGTAATCAAAAACTATTTCATGCATTTCAGAGTGATGTCAGCAGAAAGAATTGCAAGGATGCTAAGAACTTACAGAAATGGTCTGACACATCATATGCATTGCATGGCAGATCTTACGTAAAGCACTCGTTAGCTTTGTCAGAATGGCATGTTGTTCTCATTTAGAGACTTTTTGTTGTAATGATATTCCCAACTGGCAGAATCCTTTGATTGGGCTACACAAAATCATAGTTTGTTTAAGTAATCACAGTCTTAGCATGTTTTTTTCCTTTGGTTTTTTTTTTGCCTTTTTGGTTCTGTAAGTCCTTCCTGAAGGTAGTGATCAGCCAGTAAACTTGTGTATGTCATCTTCCTGGGAGCTATGTCTTTTCCTTCAATGTGGTTTGCCAACAAAGCTGTTAAATTGATGAAATACCCTTTGATGTGTACCTAGGTGTCTTTGGCAGTCCTTGTTCATACAAGTTGATTTCAGTAAGGAGAGATCACACAAAAAGATACAAAAGAACTGTACATGAAAGAATTGAAATCAGTGGAAATTCTTGTCTCTAAAACCATTACTCTCGTCTCTGACACCTTTAGGACTATCTGCTTCATCCATTGGTGAGATATTTTGCTGAAAGATAGACATCTTGAGTTGTCTTTGTGAGATGTGTCCAGATTGCTGGCTGAAACCCCTACATCAGTAAGGCCTTTTGTCATTGCTCAAATGTTCCTGCATGTACCACTGCTTGGAAGGGCTTTCCTGATCCCAGAATACATGACTTGCACTATTTGAGCTTCCTTTCTAAATAAAACTAAGCTGCCACTTCTGAACCTTTGCCAGAACTGTGCTGCTGCAGCTCAGCAGCTGTGGCTGTTCATTGATTCGGTGTCGGAGCGCAGACCTTACGTTCCACGATGTGAATGGGGATTTTTTTTCTTTATAAGCATATGGGGAGTTTTGATGGACTGGGTCCATACTTGTTGATGTTGGCAGCTGTGGAGTTGCCTGTGGCGGTCTCAGCTGCCTGCCTGGCTGGACTTCTCTACACATTGGGTCATGCTCAGCTGTGAAAGATTTGCTCCACGTTAGAAGGTAGGCTCCATGTCCATCTGTGTGCAACCCATTAACAGGGAAACGCTTCAAGCTGAGTTAACGTTACACCGGCAGCTCACAGAACATCATCACCATGCAGGGAGTATGTGTGTGGGGACAACCTCAGAGCCCTGCTTCCCAGGCAGGTCACATTGCACACATATTTCTCTTCTGTTCCTCTGTATCTGGCGTATCCTTTTATAACTCAGTTCGTCTGTCTTCCTAAAATAATCTGCTGTGATCTTATTGCTCCTGTTTGTCTAAGAAGTTACAAGTATTGTAATAAAAGGTTCATAAATATTAGCAGGGCAAGGATGTTCAGAATATAAACAGTCTGGCAGTGCTTTCGTGCATTTTGTTAGCTTTGTGTGTTTTGGAGATCTCAGTAGAGAAAGTAAGTGTTGCTTTGTGGGAAACAGGCCATGGAGATTCACAGTGTCCTTTTGGGTTTGTTTTTGGTTTTATTTGGTTTGTTTTGCAAATGGATTTTCTTACTTCTGGTGGGGTTTTTTTTGGTTTCAATTTTTTTTTTTTTTCTTAAAGAATGGTCTGGGTTGGAAGGGACCCTGAGGATCATGGAGTTCCACCCCCCCTGTCACAGGCAGGGCCACCAACCTCCAGGCCTGCATCTAGACAAGGTTGCCCAGGGCCTCATCCATCCNCTCTTGTGAAAATCCGATTCCCCTCCTGTCCATATGCTCCCTTTAAGTACTTGAAGCTGCAGTGAGGTCCCCCCACAGACTTCTCTTCCCCACGCTGAACAAGCCTCCCCAGCCCCCCGATCATCCTCATGGCCTCCTCTGAACCTTCTCCAACAGCTCCACATCTTTCTTGAATTGGGGCCCCCAGATCTGTAGATGCACTAAGATGCTAGACATTAATAAGCAGTGTTTCAAGTTCAAGTTCTTAGTAGTCTGCACTGTATCAACTAGTAGTAACCTTTTTTGAGTGTGGGAATTAACAAGTGAGAAAGAGGAAAACCAGGTAATGTATGTAGCATTGTAGTAGAAATTAAAGGAACAGAATTGGGAGTTACTGATGGTGGAAGTGAAACCACTTTTCATCTAGAAAACAGGCTTATGTCTTGTTTCTCTCATCTGTTGAAGTGTTCTGGGAAAGGGCACAACAGAAAATCTCTCCCCTCAGGTTGAATGCTGCAAGAACATTCTGCCTTAGCCAGAAGACCTCTTGCCAGTTACCTTATTCTTCCCATCATTTATAATGTCCTGTAACGAGATTCTTCAGAAAGCTGTTAGTATTGTCACATTGCATTAAATCCCCTATGCATGATAATTTAATACCAAACAAAAAAATAGAATGCCTATTGGGTGGTAACTGGAAGTTTTAATGATTTAAGACAAGCATAACTACTATGTATTAACGATGCTGGAATGTAGTATTTTGCACTAGCAGTGTATTTAAAGATGTGTCATGGTGTATCTGTGCAGTTTGGCCCAGTTACATGTTTCTGTGGGAAATGCAGCCATGTACTTACATTATTTCCTGGCTTTCTATGTGTTAACTTTGAGAGTAATCTATTAGTTGTCCCAGTTGATTGCTTACTTCCTTTTTAGAGAGGAGAAAAAAAACCAACAACAAATTATTTTCATAGCTTTGGCTTTTTTGTTAAAAGATTTTTCCTAAAAATCTAGGTTTTGTCTCCTGGGTTTGACAGTGCATATTCATGACTAATGTAGGAACTTTCCATCCCATTAAAGTTTCAACAGATAATTTCAGCAGATACTTCTTCAGAACCAAATAAATGCTGTTACTTGGTGAAGAGTCATTAAAAATTCTGAACTCTTTAATAGAATATGATACCTTTCATTCGGTCATTAAACAGTATTTGATGGTTTCTTAGCCAGTTTTATATAATATACCAGCGAGTTTTTCTGCCTATAAGGACTTCTTCAGTTCCACTTGCTTCAGTGGTAGCTGAATAATAAGAAACTGTGATGGTTTAATCTCAGGTAAGGGCTGATGCAAAAGAAAGGCAGAACAAGTGAAACAGAAGGTCAGAGCATGTTTGCAAGCATTGGCTGGCAAGAGTCCTATTGACTTGTATTATAAAATACCCAGTGGATATATAAAAAAAAATAGGGTAATTGTTTTGAGAGTTTTATCAGCTCTCTGTTGATCTGGGATATTTTTGGCAGTTTCTCATGCTCAGTAACCTTCCTTAGTGAAATATGAAAATGTATTGTAATTTAGTGGATGTGACGCATAAAACATTAGTAAAAGCATTTTTCTGAAGCTCATTTTTATAATCCATATGAGAATGGGGAAACATATACTATTCCTGTGCAATAAGAAGGATAAATCTTAACATGCTTAAAATAAAAGAAATGAAAAAATTACATGAAAGCTCGAGGCTTTTTTAGAGCATTGCTACGCCATAGATTTTAGCTTAAACTGTAGACTGTTCATGTGCTGTGTTCATGCTTCATTACAAGAGAACAAATCAGAAGAAAATTACATTATCACAAAGAAATTAGACTAACAAAGAACTAGTGTGAGAACAAAATCTCATGGAATAAAATGTTTTCTCGGAGAGGGTTTTTTTTAATATAAATTCCTTTGCAGATAAGCATTTAGTCTTTTAAGACAGTGTAAGAAAATTGTGGTTTGCATTTTGAACAGTAGCTGGATACACAAAACTTAAATAGAAATCACAGTATTTCTTCAGGCAAAAAGGTCTTCTATGGACTATGCAAATCTTTTCATATACAACTAGAAATGAGACATGATAATGCAATGGCTGTTTCGAAGGTGGTTTCATCTCTGTATTTAAGTTCATCTGTGTATTTTGTTGGTGGGGTTTTTTTATCCCTTGCTAGCTCCCAATATGTTAGGTGTGATGGATGGAGTTGCACAGACACCTGGGAGGAAGAAATCTTTCTCATTTCACAGATGGTCTCTGGGTACAAATTTTGATCCAGAGGAAACCTAATTAGCTCCACCAGAAATATGACTAATGAGTGACTCTAGCTTCCTACCTGGCAGTGGAATAGTTAAAGAGTGGTGGCCCCCACGGTGGGAACTGTTGGGTTGGGTTGTTTTTTTTCAGAGCCCCAAATTCTGTCTCTGGCCCTGTCTAGTGAAAAGTGCTGTATCCTTGGCACTCAGCTTCTGAATTTGGAAATGAAGGAATCTTCTTGTGCAAGTAATTCCAAGAGCCTTTGGATCACATGCCTTATGTGATGTTTCACAGTTGAAACTGTGAGTTGTGATATCACAGTTTCACCTGTGATTATCTGACTGGCAGATATTGCCACATGGTTGCACAGCCCCACAGTTGGACATGCTTCTGTTTAAGTTCAAAGCATTTTGCAGCTTGATATAGCATGTGTAAATGATGCTCAGTGAATACTTGGAGAATTAAAACTCAGCATCTGTCTCTTTTGTGCATCCATTTTCAATAATTAATGTGATATCCTGTGACTTTCAGTTGGGAGAGTAGTGATGCTAACTTTACAACTCCCAAAGCCTAAGCTTCCAACTATTATTCAAGAGCTGTGTGTGACCATTTATGGCCATCAGTAAACTAGGGAGAGGTAAAGGATGCCAGTGGATAAATAGTGTATGCCCTAAGGTATTTACTGAAAACCTACTGACTTCAAGTGTATCTGATGAGAAACTGCACTTTTCAGACTATCTTTGACAGCCTTCCAGTAAGCCAGTGGAGTTGTTTTATGGTTTGTTTGTTGGTTTTTTTTTTTTCCTTCTGGCATTAATTGTTTATGTGTGAACTTTCTACTCATCCACTTGTGCTTCTCTTCTCTCCAAGTGTGGGACACTTAATTACTTTAGTCACTGTGCAGTGATTTATTATTAATTATGCTTTCAGAGTTGAGCAAACATGTTACTTCGTTGCATTTATCTTCCTCCAATATGTAAATGGATTATTTGTAATTAGACAGCTAAGGGTCGCTAGCAAGTGTGGATTTTGCAACTTCAGTCTGCAAAGGATAATTCCCCCACTGCACTCAGCCTTTGAACAGCAATCACCGTGAGAGGACTCAGGAAACCACATGTTCATTGCCTGCTGGAGAAAGAAAACCTGTGTGAGGCTGTGGAAAATGGCATCTATTAGTTTAGGAATAAGGTTGCACAGAAAGGAGACAGAAACTGCCAGGGTAAAGAAGCTGCACAGTTTCTGATGGGCTGCTTTACCTTCAGCCTTTCCATCCACCTTTCTCCACCTGTGCTCAAGGACTCCTCTGATGTACCTGCGGGGACCGGGGCAGCGTCCCTCTCCACACAGGGTCTCGCGTTGCTTCTCTGTGGTGATGCCTTGCAAGGTGATGACCAGAGGAGCTCACTGGTACTTGGGCTTCCCCATCTCTCTTTTATTGTGCTTGTTCCATCAGTGCTTTGGAAGAGAAACAGTCTCGACACGTTTGTGGGCTGTGTGGCACGTTAAGCATAAAGATTGCGAGTCCTAGTGCAAAGCCAACAGAAATCATTAGCGGCACGGCTCTCCCTGAACTCGTGTTCTCCCTTAAGCAGGGCTGCTCTGGCTGTGTGGTGGCACTGATGTTGGTGCAAGGTCAGCCACCACTGAGCTCATTGCTGTGTTTCAGCAAGGCAGGGCACTTACCCCACCTCTGCCATCGGGCTGTGACCAAGAAGAGGGGACCATTGCACTGCAATGGGCCCTGACCCATTTCCAGATCACGCAAGTCTCCAAGGCCCTTTTAACTCAGCGAGATGAATTCCCTTGTAGATGGTGCCAAGGACAAACAAAAGGCTTTATTGGGGGCAGGTTTGAGGAACGCCAGCAGTCGGTGAGCTGGGCCTGGGTTTTATATTGCCCTGTTAGAGTTTCAGTGGTAAGTAAAAGAAAAGAGAGAAATGCAGAGTAGTTGTTCCAGAATTATCATAGGAATTTATGTCTGATATTACTTGAATATGTGTTAAACCCCTTGTGTGATAGTGGAGGGATGCTTTCAGTGGCTGGTTTGCCACGGGTGGGGTTCTGGCTGGCTTTGTGTGCTGTTGCAGGGAGGTGCTGTGCCCTGCAAGAAGCAGATAGCAGAGTCCTACTCAAGTGCTTATTCCGAGCTGTGATTACGCAGTGAGAACCATTCGGGCCTGGCAGCCTAGAATTTTTACACAGAGGCTGGGGACATTTCAGCCATCCTAAGGCTTATGGAAATCCTCTTTAAAACTGGTGCTTTGAGTTTTGACAAATCCTTGGCATTTTTGCTTTCATTGTCATCATAAAGGTGCTCAGTCACACAGGTGGGTGACAGTGCGGCCTCTCCCACGAGGTTGTTCCTCCGGCCGAACCACACACAGTTCCCAGCACCGGGAACAGGAGCCATGTCCTTCAGTAACGGCACACACCACTGGAAGGTGTTCAGGAGTGCAGAGCTGGAGAGGTGTTTGTGGGGGGTTGCTCTGGATCTACCTGCAGTCAGACTCTGGTCCCTACGCCTGAAGTCTGTGGTGTGGGTTGTGCCTTTAGACTACAAACCGTGTAAGCACGAGGATTAATTTTCTTTGTTCACATGCTGTAAATTCACGTCCAGTATCTTAAATGTTTGCTGCATATTTTCTAATGTAGAGTGAATTCCTGACGTTCTCAGAGGTATTTATTTTGCCATTAAGTAATCATGCTTTTCTTTTTGTTAAATTTATCTTTTTACAGTTATTCAGTGAGAAAATAAGTGGAGCAGAAGGAACGAAGTTAGATGAAGAATTTCAAGAGATGGAAAGGGTAAGGAAAGTAACATGGTCTCCAATATTAACCTATTTACAGAATGGAAAAAGTCCTCATTTCAGTTTATGGAAAGGTATTGTAGATTTACCAGGGGGACACCCCACCGTGTGCTTCCAAACAGAGACATATAAGTACATATTGATCCCTGAGCCTTGTCAGCTCAGGTAAGGGAGAAGACCATCCCCAAAGGTTGCCTGAGCAGGAGAAGCAGGTTCCAGCAACACAAAGCAACTCTCTGAGGATGGTGCAGAACATCAGGATATTTCCTTTTCTGTGCAAAATTGGACAGAAAAGTCTTCAGTGTTTAGTCTTCATAAAGTCCTTCCCACCTGCTATTATTCATTATAAAAAATTAACTACTAGGGTCAATTTTTTCTTAATATGGAATTACATTTCCTAGTTTAAATCCATTTTCAGACATATAAAAGAATTGTTGTGGAAATTCAGGTCTCTGCTATCCACTTATTAGTTGTGTTGAAAAGCAAACAATGTTACTGCCAGTTTTCTGCTTCTTTCAGCTTTTATATGATTTTTTTAATTGCTCTTGTCTTTCTGTGTATTTTTTTAATGTTCATAGTAGACCTAGGTCACAGCTTTTATTTTTGGCAGATGGAGGAAAAAAGTCCTGCGTGAGTTCTGTTCTTTTTTTTTTTTCCCCAACGTGCACTTTTGAATTTATGATCTAAATGGGTTTCTAGGTTTCAGTTTCTTTGGCTACATAACAATAATTTCCTTTCTCTGCATTATAAGGGGAAAAATAATATGCAGGCCCCAAGGGAGGAAAAGAGAAGCAAACCAGAAATATGATTTCTATAGCATTTCAGAAACTATTAAATGGGAAGACAGTGCAACCTACTGCTGTAAATGGCCCCGACCCCAAGATTGTGAGGGATGTGTTCAGACTTTCCAGCTGTGGAGAAAGCAATCTTGGTATCAGCTGGCAGGAAAATTGTAGTCTAGAATGTGTAAGCAGTAGACAGGACTAATGGGCTGGAAAGGCAAGCCCAAGTTTTGATATAAACCTTCCCAGTACTACCTGCCAATCAATATGTTTTTGGTAAATCCTGTCACAGCTATGACATGGCTGTTTATTTAAAATACTATTTTATTTTAAATACTATTTCATAATTAGAATGGTAAATTTTGTCCAATGAAATCATAAGTGTTCAAGTGATCAGTTTGCCAACTGCATTACTTTTCTTTTTCAGAAAATCGATGTCACCAATAAAGCTGTAGCAGAGCTTCTGTCAAAATCCACAGAGTATCTGCAGCCAAATCCAGGTAGGATAGGAACAAGAGGTGTTGGATTTTGTGGAACATCATCTTCTTCCTTGGGAATTCATCCTAAGTATATAAAAGTTAACTAGGTCATCAGTGAGAGGCTTCTGGGTGTCCTAGAGACCTTTACCTGTGTGCACTAAACTACCGTGGAGTTTATATGTGGTAAGTCTGGACTCTGCTAGGTCTCAGTGGAATTTGGATCATTAGCTAATAGAAGTTTTTTATATCTTGTTTTAAGAAATAAGGAAGACATGTTTACACTTGCAGTCACTCACAAAGTTTATCTGTTATGACCTCAATTCTCACTCCAAAGCAGTGGCTGGAAGAACCTTCATTCTCTGAGAGCTGTCTGGCAGAATTTCTGTGTAGTCAGCTATAGCAGTGACTTCAGAGATAGTTGCCTCTCGTGGGTACCTTGTGAGATGCACTCACCTGAAGAGGTTTAATGGGTTATGTCTACATAAGGATGGTAGGATTCAGACCTTTACCACGCCCAGCCTGCACGTTGATGAAGATGAAGGTAGTTCACCATGTTGAAGAAGCTGTTGAGTGATAATAGTAAGGAACCAATTGGAAAACTCTCCACAAATAAACACATGGTTTTGTCATGATGTGTGCAGTATAACAATAAGTTAACCAGGCCATTATGCAGAATAAATTTCTACTGTCTTGGTTACTGGAACAAAAGAAGAAAAGAGGGGGGAGTAAGTTCTGCAAAGCACTCATTAGCGAGAGATGGAGAGAGCGAGCATGAAGTTGGCTTTGGTGGTGCTTGTATCCATTCTGAGTTTGATTTCTGCACAGCCTTTAATCAAGGAGTTCACAAGCAGGAATATTCGAAGGAATGTGAGTATTGGTGAAGATCCACAGAAGATGACAAGCACTCCCACTATATATCTGCCTGGAGAAATGATGCTTACTCGCTTGAGAATAAAAGTTTCATATGACGCATATTGTTGAGTGGAATCTTACTTCAACTTTTGGCTATGCAGTACTGACAGCAAAACCCATGAATCTACAGAACAGCTTAGACACTTGCCTCGTGACATCACTTGTTAAATGATTTATTGGTTTAAATATATTAACTTTAAGAGCGGTTTGATGACTTTGTTCCTTTTTTATGCCCCCCATAGCATACCGAGCCAAGCTGGGAATGCTGAACACTATGTCAAAGATCAGAGGACAAGTTAAAACCACAGGCTATCCCCAGACAGAGGGACTCCTAGGAGACTGCATGATACGGTATGGCAGAGAGCTTGGCGATGATTCTATGTTTGGTGAGTTTGTGCATCTCCTCTGGGAACGTTTCAGCATAAAGTTCTTTGCAGAGTATTGCTCAGTGACATAACCTATGTAAATAGCTACTGCAGGTAAGAAGGAGAATTAAGTACAGTGACCAGGGGGTAGTTGGTATGATTAACAAAACACAATGCTTCTGATATTTGTCCACCTCTATTGCAGTTGGATTTGGTGACACTATTGCTGATGTTGTCTGACAACTCCTGTTACTTCCATGACCGTTTCAGTTTCTAAGTTGTTAAACCTATATAGCTGAGGGTGATTCTTAGATGCGCTCTATTACTTTTAAGCTCTAAAGAAAAATGTTTACCCTATGCTTGAGAAGTAAATGAAGGGCAAAAATTAGAGAAAAAATAAACAGGACATGATTTTCATAAATTGATTATTATTTTATAATAACCTGGTACTTCTGTGCTTTGGAACAGTGCATCTTAAATATTAATTTTGTTGTTTTCATGAAAATGAGCTCCAGCTTGGCCATGCTGCAGTTCTGTGGGGGATCAAACCTTACTGATACCCTCTCAAGATACTCTGGTACTTCAAAGCCAAAACCTCGATCGAGGCCTTTCCTGCTGAGCATGCACAGTGTGTGGGGCTGGCAGGAATTAATTTGAAGCATTGTCACGGAGCTACTTGGTGGCTGATTGTTGATATGGCTGGGGCTGAGAGAGAACCACAGAGAAATACATGAGAAAAGAAGAATCCTGGTTTGGAGAAAGAGAGGGGACTAGAGCTAGGAGAGTCTGGATGGGCTGGGACTGCGTGTAGAAGCCAGTACAGTGCTGGCTGGCTTTGTAATGTACTGTAGTTAATGTCTGCAAGTTTACACAGTGGTTGTCTCAGAATAGTAACAGCTGTGTAGGCGTAGGGACCTTGCACTAGAGTCCAAGTAGGTGCTGCATAGGCAAAATGATGCGGAAAGCCCCAAGACTCATTTATTCTCCTCACAAAGAGTGAAGAGGCACAACACATCTGTGAGCAGGGTGGATTTGTGTTTTTGCAAAAGCAACAGGGATACTGAATGAAACTAGGGAAGGGAAAAAACATTTCAAATGCTGTTCTGCTTGTGGATACTTACATACTTAATAAAGTACACATCTATGTTCAATATCTGGTTTTAAAGACGCAGCAAAAATCTTGACCAAAAAGATGTTTGGAAAAAAATTCCACTGTACATGAGTAAGATATAAAACATGATTTTGTGATTAAAATTTACTATTTTTGTTATGTATTTAATAATAACTCTGAAGTTGTACAAATCAATCAGCTTGGTGTGCTGTCCTCAAAGTGGACGAGGTTTATAACCTATGCAAACACAGTAGGCAAAGTAGTACAGGGGGAAAAAGTATATTTCATAATAAAACCTTTCTAGCTTTCTCTAGAGGACAAGCACGTGCATAACTTGCATTAGTTTTTCACTCTTTGAGGGCCTGTGGCATATTCAGAAATATCTGTTTGAAATACCTGTTTCATAAGACAAATTTTCTGATGTTACATATATTGAGACATAAGCAGCCTATTCTTTACCATAGGCCTTGCATTACTGGATGCTGGAGAGAGCATGAAGCAAATGGCAGAGGTGAAGGACTCGCTTGATATTAATGTCAAACAAAATTTTATTGATCCTCTACAGTTATTGCAGGACAAAGATTTAAAAGAGATTGGGGTAAGTTTTCCAGGGTAAAGCTTCACTTATCAATAACCAGAGTCAATCAAACTCCAGTTCCCTGAGACAATTTTCTTGAAAGCAATAAGGTAAATAAATTTCACTGCATTTAAATTTGTCCCTCTGTTAAAACAGCAATGAAATCTACTTAAAATCGATGCCTGGCTATTTCTCTCTTGTCTGACTTACTCAATTTGCTTTATGGCTTGTACATTCAGTACAAGAAGGGTAGTGAATAAAATTATGTTCTGCATTTTTCTGCTGTTTTATTTTGACAATTTTCCTAATTCTTGTGAACATATAGTGAGCTATGATTACTGTGACTGATTATCCTATTTGACTGTCTCTGTCAGCCTAAAGCTGTTTATAATGGAGAACAAATATAACTGCTGAAAAAGACTATTCAGGGCAATCACAGAGTCATCTGAAAAGTGCCATAAAATATTGAAGTGCCATATGCCATATTTATTTTTTTTTCAGAAAAAAATACAAGAAGCTGAAGAACACATTTTTAACCTTAAGAGTTAAGTTTACAGTGCTTTTGTTTACAATGTGACAATTCAAAGAAAGCCAGGCAGTCTCTGTCTGAGACTGTTGATTCCAGTAGATTTGGGTAATAAGCAAGTTAAAACTGTGATGAAATGCAGAAATGAAAGTTGTTTTATTTGTTTACACATGAATGGATGTGGAAAGGCATAGCAAAAAGATAGTCTTAATGTCTTGATGCCTGTAGCTGTCTGCTGATACATAACTGCTTTCAGTTGTAGTTATTCTGAACAGATGAAAAGAAATTGTTTGGTGTTAGCTTTAATAAGGATTTTGTACTGTCACTTAGAGTCCATTCTGTGAGACTGTCAGTCTCATGGACTTGGCAGTGGAAAAGCTCGTGTACATTACATTAGATAGAAGTGTCAAATTGACAACTAACAAAGAAAGCAAGTATACAAGATTTGTTGGAGTGCTGCTTATGGGTGAGAGGGAAAAAAAACCCTTTAACTTTTAGCTGTTGTATTTCAAGTAATTCAAGAACTAAAATTGATTTAAATGTAAAATGTAGGGACATACACAAATTTAGCTTTGATCCTGCTTCTCTTTTAGGCAGCCTGAGGTGCTCCACATTTTAGTGATGTCCGTGAGTTGGCTGCCCAAGTTTAGCAAATGAAAGTAGCCAATTCCCAAAGTGTTAACAAGTGGGTTTTTTTTGGAAAGTATACAGGATAAAATTCATTCCTGTACACTGCTCTAGGCCAACTTAGATCAATGGGAACGACTGGGTAATCTCTGAGTCTTGCATTTCTTCAATTCTGCATAAATTTGCATCAATAACTGAAATTTCCTTAAATCACAGTGTGTTTGTTTGGGCATGCCCTTCTTGGACTTTCTCATAAATATTCTGTTTTATTTAGCATCATTTGAAGAAATTAGAAGGACGCCGTTTGGATTACGATTATAAAAAGAAGCGTCTTGGAAAGATCCCAGATGAAGAAGTTAAACAAGCAGTAGAAAAATTTGAAGAGTCAAAGGAACTGGCTGAAAGAAGCATGTTCAATTTCCTAGAAAATGATGTAAGTCTGTCCTGTGTTTTTATTTGCTGTGGTACACCCTGGAGGGTAATGTGTGTGGGATTAGATAAAGCCTGTCCTCTCCTTCATAGAGGTGAGGTCTAAAAGCAGAAAATGTGCCTCTTTCCTCCTTTAATCTCCGGCCAGAGGGGAACACAATGCATAGCAGTAAATGGGAAAGCTCAAGAATTCAGGAATTTCTTTCTGAGATATGGTGCCTCAGACAAGATTGTCACAGAGGCCTTAATTAATTTTATAATCTATGAGCAGTGAACTGTCCAAGAGTAGAATGCAGGGAAAAGGTTGGGAGATTAACAGTCACAGATCTGCTGAAACAGTGGTATGTACCTGCCCTCTCTGCATTGTAGCTCACTTACAGTTGAAGCCTTGCTGCTGACTTGAACTCTCCAAATGATTTTACCTCTGAAAATCATTATTATTACTATTTGGCTCTGAAAAGTACTCTGTAGAGTTTGTTTGTGGCTTGGGCTCAGGTAGCTGGACTTTGTCTCAGAGTCCAAGTCCATCATGAAATTCTGTTTGAATAAGGAGCAGCTGCAGTCAGTCAGGATGTTCCTCTCTTCTGTCCACACAGAGGAATGGCAGGATGTGCTTTCTCCCATGTCATCAGGGGACGGTAGGAAAAGAGAGCTGGACCATTGGGCCTATTCCAAAGCTTTCTCTTCTTGTATAGATGCAGCATCACAGAGAACACCCTTGGAAAGCCAGAAGTATGCTGTCTTCTGTGAGCAAACTGCAACAAGGACGAGCTGTTAGGTCTCTCCTCCTCAAATATATCATTACAACCTCAATGTCTAACCCCAAACTGACTCACTGGGTTTGCAGAGATCTTAACTGCAATCGCTTCCTTCCCATCCTTTCCAGTTCCCTGAACATCTCCTGTTCTTGGTCTCCTTGCCCTGCAATTCCTTTTCTCTGAGCTCTGGTTCCCAGCCATCTTGCCAGGTGCCTTTCCCAGAGTCAGTCTCATCCACATCTCTTTCTCAGGTTTTGCACAGCTAGTTCCAGACCTCCCACGTAGACACTGTTCCTTGCATTTCTTATCAGATCCATCTTCTGCCTTTCCCACTCAGCCGGTCCCAGGCTCTTTGCTAAGTGGCTTTTAATCCATCAAGTTTCTCTGGCTCGTTCCCAGTCTTTCTCTCTCTTTTCTAATCCACAATTCCGTATCCCTCATGGCTCTTAGTCATCTTGTTTGGACAGTCCTTGTCTATCCATTTTCTCTGACCACCCCATCCAAACCCCAGGCACTTTGTGAAGTGTCCTCAGCTGGTTTACATTACTCCTTTCTGACCGTGATGGAACTGTATCAGCTGTCGGTTTGGTTCTGTGTGTTTCGTTCCTGTATGCTGTGTGACAATGTTTGGCTCTTCTGGAGTCCAGGCAGAATTTCTAATAATTTTTTTACCCAAGTAAAAGCAGACAAAATATAGCATGGAATTGCCATGGGTCCATAAAACATTTGCAGCAAGTATACTCAGATACCTTCTTGTGATCCAATGTCTGAAGAAATCCTAATGGAGTGGAAGCATGTCAGATTTCTTGGGGTCTGTCTTCTTAACATTGTCTTACAGGAAGAGGACAAATCTGTTCCTGCTCCTTTGCCAGTACAGCTTGAACTTCTCAGTTTGTGTTAGGGGAATGAGATTCTTTGTTACCTCATGAATAAATACATTTTGAATTTTCTTTCTCCTTCACATTCTTGCTTTTCTCAGCATTCATATTTTTGACTGATTGGCTGATACTTTGTAAATCCAAGTAGATAAATCATGTTTAATTTATTGGTTTATAAATGCTGCCATCTAGTGAGGTAAGTCCAGATAATTTTGGAACTGTGGTTTGTAAACATTGCTAATAAACACTAATAAGGTCTGAGTCATAAGCTGTCACAGTGTAATTTCTTCCAACGTTGCTGATCAGAAAAGCCCCTCTTTCACCTGCTAAGGGGTCACGTCCTTTTAACTGGTTGAGGCTTGGGTGTTGACACACAGCTGGCTTGGAAGTTGAAAGCAGAAGGGATTTGCACATTGTGAAAGGAAATGACTTAAGGACCCAGCCCTGAGTTAGTGAACTAGAAGTTACACCTCAGTTTTGTTCTGTTTCCAACTGGCAATTTCTTTGATAGAATCGCACATGCTCCTTTTCAATAGCCTCCACAAGGTATCAAGGACTTTAGAGATATCAGGTCTGGTTTTAACGATCTGTTGTTTATCCTTCAGCTGAATGTACTGCCGGCTCCTTTCAACTATTTTCCCTCTCTATTTCAGGTAGAACAAGTTAGCCAATTGGCTGTGTTTGTAGAAGCAGCACTAGATTACCATAAACAATCCACAGAAATTTTGGAGGATCTGCAGAGCAAGCTGCAAAACCGGTAAGGCTGAACCCATTGGAAAATTTCAAACCACTTTTGCAGCTGGGATTCATGGATGTGAAAAGTCACTGAAGCCACAGATCTTGTAGCACCATCTCACAGATGCACGTTTGCTGTGCTCTGTGCCTTAGTGGACTTCAATGCTTTAAACTGTTGCCACCTGGCAACCTCTTGCTGCGTTGTGAGCCTTTAATGTAGCACTGGATCCGCTCAGAAAGCTTTGAGCGTGTGCAGAATCTCTCACTCACATCTGCGTAGGTTAATCAGGACCGCCTCTGTGTGTAGGTTTATCTAAACTTCCATGCTTTGAGTTGTGTGTTAGAGGCTTTGCTCAGAAGTAGGCCTGTTTTTGTTGAGATTAAGAAGTATAACAAAATTCTGCAGCACAGTGAGGAAACAGCCAGCTGGCTACGACCACAGCTGTGGTGTAATGCACTTATGAAAGGCCCAGATAACTTCTGTCATCGTACTAGAACTAAAAAAAAACCAACTAGGCTGCTGTCCTTGTTACATGTCACTCCAAGAACCATCTCAGTGGCATGAGTGTCACCATAGCCAGGCTAACGTTACAGCTGCAGAGTCGAGGTAACTGTTTGGGGCCTTTTTGGAGGTGTCATGGTGGCTGTGTTAGCATAAGGGTGGCTGTATCTGCAGGTCCCTGCACCATCCGAGCTGGCGGGGCCAGCGTGACAAGGAGCTCTCAGCTGGGCCACGTGCACGTACGGGAAGAGGCATTGAGGCAGTTGTGCCGACCGAATGGTTGTGTCCCGCTTTCCCTAATAAAAAGGCAACATGTGAGACACAGTCCCTGGGCCTCTGTCCTGGCTGGGTTTCTGCATATGTCATTTGCAGTTGAGCTTTCCAGGGAGCTCATTCCTAGAACTTCTGCTGAACTCAGTGGCAGCTGTGGATGCTCAGCACTTCTCAAGCTCAGGCTGTTAAGCTTTATGCCTCTGTCAGCAGGACCAAAGTATTAAATAAAACAGGGGCCTGCTGACACTCAAATACTGCGTGAGCATTGAGCACTTTTTAGTGAAAAAAACAGCCCTCCTCTTCTACCCCATCTCCCCTCTTCTACCCCATCTCCCCTCAGTCTGAAAGCCTAAACCAAAACCAGCAGGTTTTTTGTCACCACCTTTCAAACACCAAAGCACTAAACCTGAGTGGAAGCTCCATAAGTATTTCTTATTTCAAGTACATCTCTTGCCACTCTTCTCTGTATTTCAGAATAAATGTAGCATCTAGTCGGCCTAAACGTGAATTTAAGCCAAAGCCTGTAATAACTACAACTCTGGAAATTGGTGATAATCAGCAGCACAATGGGATTGCCTATAGTTCTTCCATTAAATCATCAGGTAAGGCTGTGGCTGCAGAATTAACATGTTGATAGATGCTTTGCCAGATTGTTGCTTGAGGTGTTTTTTGTACCGTGAGAATGACTGATCCATGAAGCATCAGTATCCATGTGCCTGACCCCAGTTTGTCAGATTTGGAAATGGAACTTTGAATAAGGTCTCCTGTCAACAACATCAAATAAACAAACAAAACCCAAATAAAACCACAAAAGACAACAATATGCAAAGAAAAAAGAATAAAACCCAACTTTTTTCTGTAAATGTTATTTGCAAGACAGGTAGAAGTGAAGCAGTGAGCCAAAGGTTCCCTTCTCTGCCCAGCATGGTATCTAGGATCTTTTTCTGAAGCTTTTTCTTTTTCTCCTCAGCCTCCAAATCATTCATCCCTCCTGTCTTGCTCCTGTTTAAAGGTTGTGAGAGAAACAAGAGAATTAAAGGTGAAAGAATAAAGCTTGGAGCTGTAATTTCATGCTCCTTTTGATGTCTCTTTAATTTCCTTGCACTCTGCCACAAGATGAAGCTATTAGAAAATCCATACTGAAGGGGATTTGCAACAGTTTGGCAGCACAGCTCCAACCAGCAAGATCTTATTCCTCAATTTGTTTCTTCTATGTTTTAAACTACTTGAGGGTGTGTTAGTGAAGCTCCCGTGCTGCTCGAATGCTGAGAGCACTTCTGTGTTGCTGTCGGATGTGGGGTTGAGGGAGAGAGACGGCCCCTTCTCTGCACGCTCCTCTCGGCTTGGGTCACTGGTTCCTCAGATGTGATGCAAGGACACGTTTCAATCAAAGCAGTGGCATGTTTGCAGCAATCAGTGACTTGTAAGTTACTTTCCCAGAACATCTAGTTCAAAGTAGCAAAAGCATAGCAACCTTTATTAAAAATTCAGCATAAAATTCCCAGGCCCCTATCTTGTTGAGTTATATAGTGTTTATGGGTTTATTTTTTCTGCTTTGCATGTGCAGTCAAGAAAGGAGATGCAGACACAGCATTTGTATTTAAAGTAGTGTCAGACCAGAGATAAAACAGTACACCTTAAAGGTCACAGTGCTTTATCGTTGCCATGAAGCCACTGATGTCCCTTAAGGGTAATCAGTCCTGCTTTTGGGAGAAAGGTGGACTAGATGACAGCCCACTTTTTAAAAAAAAAAACAAACCAAAACCAAGACAGTTTTAATGATCTAAAATTCAGTGAAAAATAATTGACTGCTGATCACTAAGATACAGAAGGGGCGAGCCACCTCCATTCAGTGACTGCATTCACAGTCTGGATGTGCAGGCATTAACCGCTCGCCTGTCGTGAAGTGATGGGTTTTCACTTAGTGCTGTCAGAGTGGAAAAGAAATAAAACAACCACAATAGAGATGAAAAGGAGAGATGGGATGTGTTTAATAACTGTTGCTATACCTAGTGTGCACTAATATCAGAAAGACCATCTCATGTTTTTCCTCCTGAAGAAGCTCTGGGTGCTGTGCTTCTCTCCCTGGCCAGTACAGTCATCAGTGAAATCATTGTTCATTGTCTTCTTTCTCTTCCTGCTCCATGTGCAGAAGTTATCCATATGGATTTCTGAGAATTGCACTGTGCCCTGCTTGTAAATGGGGAAATCTTTCTGTTCCACTTTAAAATCAGAATCATGAAACAGATAAGATTTACGGTCTGTGTTTTAGAATTTGAACCAGGTGGCTCTAAGCAAAACTGGTAAATGTTTTAATGCCTCCATGTGATGGGTAATATCATCATGATCACCTTTCTTCTTCATTTAGAAAACTGACCTCTTCATCTGACACAAGCAAGGGCTTGTTTGTGCTTAATTTCCCCTGATTACACATTGATCTTATAAAAATATAGACCTTGAATTTCTCTGACACTGTCACTCAAGGTAAGCAGTGTCTTCAGTGAGCCCATGGAAATCAATGGGACACTTTGAAGTAACCTGTGATACACTCAGCATAGCTGCTACTGTCCAGCTGGGAGTGTTGAAATGGCTTTTCCTGTGTGTCACCGCTGCTTTTCAAGTATCAGCTCCTTGGAGCACAAACAGTATTTTCCTTTGTAGGGTACCTAACACATACACATGGGGATTATTTACTACTAGTGGCATGCCCACATTTGCAGGGCTAATTCACAGAAACCTCACTTAATGTGAATTATTCAGCTGCTTTGATTAAGTGCAGCTAACAAATCTGCCTTTTTGTTCTAATTTGTTGTTTTCCTTGTTAATCAGCTGAGGCTGTGAGCATCATCTGGCTCAGTTTGGAGCTGTCTTTAAATGCTGTGTTATGTCATGACTCCTTTCTTTTTGTCAGGTTTGACTGATATGAAATAAATGGGTCTGTTTGCCATGTGCTGGAATTTGACATAAGCATCCAAGTGCTTACTTCAGTTGTGAGGAAGACTTAGAGTAATTATTAAGCTTCCAATTTTGATTATTACATTATAATTTTGCTACCACATGTATACAACATGGCATAGGAGACAGTAGCTGCAGGTACAGGCAGTAACTCTTCGTGGGGAAATAAACAAAAATGCAAACCAGCGTTGAATGGCATTCTACTGTCATTGTGTAACACTGCAGCAAGCAGAGGCAGTGTCTTGCTTAGCCTGGTTCTGGGGTGGTTTTTTTCCATTTGTGCTGTCCAGGTTTGAGTGGTCTGGAGATTAATGACAAGTCATATTTGAACATGACAGTGAAGCATAGCAGTTTAGCTCCACAACTGGATACATTAGCTGTGCATGTTGCTGCAAATTAACATAACCCCGTTTTGGGGGAAAAAATTAAAATGAATTCCATTTCTTTAGCTTAAATCTCTGCAGCAGAAAAGGATGTTCAATTATTGAACAGACAGAAAGGCTGGAATCACGTCGCCGGTTCTGTGATGTTAAACAGTGTGTTGCAGACTGTCAGGCAGTGCTGCCCCGTTACCTTTGTCAGGGGAGCTTTGTCTCATTGGATTATACAGTAGCAGCAGCTGCCTGACTCTAAGACTTTAACTGATCCTACAGCCTGGAGTGAAACTGGTTGTTCTGGCTGTGACCATTATTTCAAAATCTTTCCGGGCTGCCAGACACTTCTTTTCATTCTTTGCAGCTTAAAATGAACCAAATGTGATCCATCTCCCACCAGGTACCTTACTGTCAGAACTGAACCCGCTCGCAATAGTGAATTAGCCCCAGCGGAGCCACTGGTGAGAGCAAGGAACTTAGACAGGGATTCAGAGTGCTGCCTTCTGCTGTTGGCTGTTCCTGTGAGCTGGTACCAGTTCTACCCTGGCAAACACTGAAAAGAACAGCTGATTTTGAACCCAGTCAGACCATTTTTGGTGGGAAACTGTGGCTCACCTTTTTTTCTGCATGGACTGTTTGAGCAACAGTATGTCGAGAGCCAAGCTCTCACCTGTGTCACTGTACTGGTCTGGTTAGTTGTACAACTTTATCACTGCCCCCATTCCTTCCTCAGGCAGTGGATTAGTCTGGCATTGTCACAGCAGGGTTCTGGGGAGGTTTGCTGAGGCCATCTCTGTGTTGGCAGCTCTCTTCCACTGTTACAAATAAAATCTCTCTGCTGTTACAAATAACAAAACATCACCACAAAATAGAAAAGTAATTCCTACTGCCCAGTTGTGACACCCAGTATTGTCCCCAATTGCATTATTGTCCATTAAAAGGATGCTTTCACCTCTTCCCATTTCCTGATCACCAGAATAGTTGACAGCAGGTTTCCTTAAGAGACCTCTGATTCCTGTTACAAGAAAATGCCTGAACAGTTACTTTTTCATAGTTTCCTACACATTACTGTGATTAGCAGATCAAAATCCATTTTTGCTTGCGTTTTTAACATCTTAGTTGTTACACGGCATTGCTGTGTGCAGATTTCCCCAGACAGAAATTATTCTTCAAGGTGATTTTGTTATTAGCATGTGTGACAGCTGCAACAGAGAGGCAAGACTAGAGTATTTGAGAATAGTTGCATGTTGTAAATGTAAAACTCTGAATAACCTAGTATATAAGAGACTTACCTACTTTAATGTAATACTAGAGTGTTCTAGAATTATTTGTTCAGCTACAGTATGTTTTAATGCTATTGCGTGGAAGCAGCTTGAATGTTTTCTCCTCTCCTTTTTCTCTTTTCTAAATACATTTCAAATTACCAGAGTTTTACTTGAATATGCTGTATATTTTTAAAAAAAATCTGTTATGGCTACAAATCAGCTGGGGCTAGTCCTTGGCCATAGGACTAAGCTTTAAAATTTGAACATTAGATTGTACTTTATTAATTAGTATTCAGAAATTCTTAACTAATATGTTACATTTGTGTCCATACCACAAATCCAAGGCAATTAATACCCCCCTTCATGAGAAAACCTTTTAAAAAGGCGAGTGCATTTACAAGGTTAACTTGTTCTGCTAATGGTGCTTTGGATTTACATTTACTCAGGTTTGTGTCAGTGCAGGTACTTACTACTATGTTTGTGTTGCAGATGGGCCAGATGCTAATGGGCAAAAGCAATGGAAGAACTGTTGTAGGTCAGAGGGGCAGAAATTCACAATAGCAGGGCTACATGTGTTGACCCTTTGTTTTATGCTGAGTGGTGGTTAGGGTGCTGTGCTGCTCTGTTAACCTGGGTTTTTCTGTCACTGGGGCAGGTTCTGCAATGCACATGGATCAGCCTTGCTGCCAAGCTCTCTATGACTTTGAGCCAGAAAACGAAGGCGAGCTTGGGTTTAAGGAAGGGGACGTCATCACCTTGACCAATCAGATTGATGAGAATTGGTATGAGGGGATGTTAAACGGGGAGTCTGGCTTCTTTCCCATTAATTATGTTGAAGTGATGGTACCCTTGCCTCAGTGATTGTGTCATTCAAGCTGTGAACATGATTTCATGACTGAAATGGATTCACAAGTGTTGTCAGTGTGGCATTCTGTGAAAGCCTTGCTATTTAACTGACTTACTGACTTTTGTACGCGTCTTTTTAAAATGTATTTATTTTATATTCAGAAAACCTTTACCTTCCCCCATTCCATCAACCTGCAAAAAAACCCATACCCAGTTTTTTTGCTTTGTGCCTTGAAGATCACAGTATGAAATGGTTCCTAGTAGCCCACTGTTGCTCCAGAAATGCAGCTCCTTGCTATTATTGTACATGGATTTTTGTTTTTTTAAATCTTTTGGCTGCAATGATTTTGTTACTGAAAACCATTTTTAAAAATACTGAAGGGAAGCTAACTGTAACTAGTTCCTAAGTTACTGATGTCATTGAGCTTTCCATCTACCACACTGTAATTTATTGTGAGCAAGTTAATCCATGTTTCACACTGTGTTGACAAAGGCAAAGTGATTGTTGTCAATATTATGATGTCATTGTACTAAGTACAAGCTCTCAGCATTGAAAATTCCTATAATTTACTGACCAACTGAATAAATATTTCTGTGGGATAAGAAGAGTGGTTGCTGCTTCTGTTCCTGTGGCTCAGGCATTGGCCAGTCTGGGGCTCACTTTTAATAAATATAGTGGATTTCAGGAAAAACTACAATGCTACATTAAAAATGCATTAATAAAGGTATGTATTACTTTGACACCTCAGCCACTGGAAGGGTAGTTATCTTGCACTCAGCCTAATGCTTTGTGTAGAAAATTAATAGATGTTACAAATGCTTCTAGCATAAGGATCAGAGAAATTCCTTTGAACTAAGTACAGACTGATCCAGGGTTTGTGTACCACTCCAAGGAAAGAAATGCATGAGCAGCAATGGTGACTGCTGCAAACAAAAAGTTTACTTATTTGAAAGTGAAAATTAGGTGGAGAGAGATGTGCTGTAACTGAAATAAGGCAGAAGCGCCTCAAAAGGAAGTGTTTGTTGGCTATCTTCTGCTTTGCCTAGAAAATATGGATATAGTAATGACCAAACTCTCCCCAGCCCCAGAAGAACATGTCATCTTTTCTGAGTTGCTCTGCTTTGGCTAAGAGTAGCCATGGCGTTCCAAATACAGGAACATAAGAGGCAACTTGGTATATGTGAAGGTTTCTTCAGTCTGCAGGAAGTCTTCCCTAAACTTACCAGTTGTATTGTTTCAAAGTTGTTTGCCTTATCAATAGATAAATAGCACTTATTATTATTTAGCCTGCAAAGATGAAGCTCCAAGACTGCTTTTATATACACATGAAAAATATCTTTAATAGTTAGAAAAGTTTAAGAAATACAGATAAATAAGGGTTATAGCAGCAACTATAGCAACATCTGTGTGGGCTCATAAAGTAAAACAGGAACTCAGATCTGCTAAAGAACAAGTATACAAACCAGCATCTAGTGTTGTCTCAAAACTAGAATTCTTAAATAACTTAGTTACAGCTAGTATGAGAAAAGCCTCACCTTAAACAGCTACAACCAACACATAAGTCTTAAATTCAGAATTGAATACTTTGGCAAGTTAAGAGGCATTCACAAAAACCTAAAACTATTCCAGCATTTGGAGAAATTGATGATCTGCTCCTCCTCGCCCTTCAGCTACTCACCTTGTGCTCCTAAGGAGAAGCAGTATGGCTCAGCAAGGTCCTTTACCACAGAACTAGCCAGTAAGCAGTTCCATAGAGAAGCTAGGAGTAATTGAATGCAGTGGCCCTAGAGGCTGCCTGCCTGGTTTCTGAGGGTTATGGATCAGGCTTTACAGGGCCTACAGAGTCATTACAGTTACAGTAAGTGAGGTACTGGCCAGTAGATGATATTCACCTAACTGCCCCATCATAAGTCAAAGCAGTACTGCAGAGGTTAATTACATAAGGATTTCAAAGAGCAAATATTTTTGATGCACCTATTACTACAGTTGGTGCTTTTGAGTTTTGATTTAGCTTTTTTCTATCCCCTTAGAGAGTTGGCTTGTCAAGACCAATGCACTAATATTGCTGGTTGCAGTACCTTTGATGGAATGAGATGCTTGTTCACATTTACAGGGTACATCTGTCCAAGTTAAGTTTAGACAGCTATGCTGTGATATACTGGATCTAGAAATATATACTACTGAAACTAGTAGATTTTCCAGGTGATAGAATACAGAAACAGAACATGTAAGACAAGAATATCTTTACAAATTGCTTTTAATTTAGAATTATTTTTTTTAAACTCTAGGGTATTCTCTAGCATGTGATCTAGACCAGTTTCATATATTTCAGCATCAGGATCTGAGCAGTGAACATGTCAGACACTCAGGCTTCTTTAGGCTAGAGTTTTACTTCAGCCTTGCTCAAGGTGCAAAGTAGGTCCCATGTAGTTTCCCCAGTCAGGCTTGAAACAGAAGTTACCACCTTTAAAGAAACACCATAGCAGAATATTGAGAGCACTGAGGCAGGCTTATGCTCACTGTCAAGTATTTAGCACCCTTCTAGAGCATATGTTTAGAAGCTTTGTAAACTCTGTACCCTCCTGTTTCAGCAGGTCCTAGAAACCAGATCCTTGCATTTACATAGTAAAAATGGAGCTTTTATTCTGCTGCTTTTTATATCAGTGAATCCAAGAACATATCCAGTATCAGAAGGTAGGAAATTTCATTATGTTTTATGGACAATACTTTGCATGAAGAGGTCAGATGGGAGATGTGAACATCAAGTTTAAATATTGCAGAAGATACAAAGCACGTGGTCTGTATCACCTGGGACTGAGAAGTGTTTTCCAGTGATCTGTGCCCACCACATTACATGACAGAACAGCTCCGATCCTCATTTTGCTGTAGAAATAAAAACAAAGGCATTAGGCTAATTAGCATGTGTACAAACAGTATGTATTGCTGTTACTTGATCCTCAGGTGTGCAGGGGTTTAGTGCTTGGCAGATTTAATGGCTTATTAATAAAGCAAAGCAGGTTTTCAAAAGAGTACCTTACCTATACTAGATGATTTGGGAGCAGGGGAAAGAAGAAAAAGCTTTTAAGAATCAACATCCATGCAATACATGAGCCTAGACCTTCCTTAATAAAAGCCCATCAAGCTATTTATCAGCACCTCAGTTTTAGAGCATCAAAACATACCTGGCATGCAGATTCATGCTACCCTAGTTTGAATGATAAAAGCAAAAGCAAAACCCATGGAAGCCCTGCTTTTCTTTTAAAGCACAACATGCTTTCTTCACATCATTTTATGACATGCAATAAGTTTGGTTTATTTCACTGCCATTATTTCAGCACTACTGCTGCAGTAGAAGGATTTAGGCACTAATGACGAATGTTTGATAATTGTCAGGAATTACATTAACATTGAGCACAAGTATTAGAATGATTCTTACCATAAGTGGCACACAACTATATTGTAAGTTGCTGATGAAACAGAAGTGTAAGGAAAAATGTTCCTTTTGCTTTCTGTTGCTGACTGCTGAACAAGCAGTGTTATTGTCAAAGAACTGTAAAGAAAACTTGAAGAGAGGCCCTACTCCAAGCACAAGGAGCAGCTTGTACTAAGTCTCTTTAGAAGTCTAAGCTTCCACTAGCATTACCTTGACTATTTTAGTGTATGGTGTGCAATAAGAGCTCAGAGGCCAGAACAGCATTATAGACCCTCCCACAACAGCCTGTTTAAGAAGGTCTCACCCTCCTAAAGTGAGAGTGTAAAGACACTACAAGAACACACATGTAAGTCAGGAGACTTTGATGAATGTCCTTTAAGCCAGGTAATGTTCTAAGTATTTACTTACTGCTTGAAATAAGGACAAGTAACTAACCAAGCAGCAGGCCATGACTGAGTGTCTTCTGCACACAGCACTAAGCTACTTTTAAGTTCATAGAAGCAAATTATCAAAGTATTTTAGAAATGGCAATGACTTTAAGAGCTGGTACAAAAGAGATGCAAGTCCTCCCTGTAACTGTGTAGGACCAGTTTTAGTAAGAGCTGTTGTAGCTTATACTGTGCCAGAAAGGAGAGAATGATTTCTTAGCTAGGTATCCCCTTGTGCTTTGGGCCACAGTATTTGTATTAGCAAAGGGGACTCTGCTGTTTCAATAGATAAGCTCAAGAGTTAAGTACAGTCCAAAACTGTTCAGTTCAAACCAATTTAAAGCCCTTGCATTCATTCTGGTTTAGACTATTTAAAAAATTCAAGATGTCTAGTTACTAGCATATCAAAATACTCTAAGAACATCTGATATGAAGAGGTTCAGACTTGTAATATGATCAGTCAAAAGCCATTGGAAGGAGCACTGAAAGATACAAGCTGTAGCCAGAGTTGTATGACAGTTATTTGACTGTTGGACTTGACCATCTTGAAGGTCTTTTCCAACCATGATGATCCTATGATTACACTGAAGGTAAAACATGCTTACTCTACGTTAATTCAATTGGCATAGCTTGCATCTGTGCTGAAATTCCACTTGGGAGCATTGAAGGGAGTTTAAGACTGAAACAATGGTGAGATGCTTTAGCATAGCAAAAAAAAAAAAGTAGTTCCTGGAAATGAGCTAAACCAGAAGAGTACTTCAAACCCATGCTTGACTTCAAGAGGGGACTTAGGCAATCAGTACACTATGAACTTTGATTTCAGCCTTTCAATCCATCTGGATGGAAATACTAGATTTCTTCAGCATGAATGCATCTTGAGAGCAAGTCAGGGACACTGGAGCATCAGGTAAGTCACACAAATCCCACAAATAATATTTCTAGTTAGTGTTTGTATTGTGTTCTTGTAACAGCTAGCAAGTTCATTCATTCAGCTGTTTAGATAAGATGTTTAAGCTAGTATTTTTCAGTGTCAGTAACAAGAGACCAGACAACTGATGGTAGTATTTGGTTACATTCATCAAGAGAGTAAGCAAAACATCAATTCCACTTTGATGCAAAGCCATGCAAGTGACATCCAACAGGACAAGAGTGCAGCACTATTAAAGCAAGTTTTCTAGGAGATAAAGCATGATTCTCGCTCTCACCTGCTTAAAGGTGCTCACAGGAACCACTATCATGAAACCAAACAACATTTCTTTTTCCTTCTTCTTTTGGTCTGACATCGAGAAAAATGTTAAGAGTTGTAGAATACAGACAACTTCAGAAATGGCCACTGAATTATTCCATTAATAGCATGTATTTAAGCTTCAGGCAGCTTACCTGAGATGGAAACTCCATTTCACTTACAGTTATTTCTTCATAGTCATCATCTTGCTCACTGCTTTCTTCACTGGGTATATGCATAATCTTCCTCTCTGCAAGTTCCTAGAAAATAATTCAATTGCCACCAAGAACACTCAAGAATTAAGCACAAACAAGTTTAGTATTAGGAAAGTAGAAGCTATTTACTCTTACCTCGCCATCATCTGTGATGAGTGTAACTGCAATATCACCCTCAGTTCCCCAAGACTTTTGAGACTTCCAGACCAGATCTCTAGCACCTGGACTTACATCAGCAGCTGCACCCCAGATCTGCAACAGATTGCATGATATTCTGATTCATCTTATTTGTAGTTAGGTTAGGATTCAGTCTAACATAAAACTCTGAGTACTCCAATATCAAAGACATCCAGTAACAAACTGAAGAGCAGTAGTAATGTTCGGGTTTAACTGAAGACTGTAAAACAGTGCAGGAAAGGCTGTTAAGAGCTACTGCCCAAGGTAGAGACAGGCTTGCTTGGATACACATACCATCTGAGTCAGAGCCAAGCCTGTTACAGACATGCTCTCAGCAGCAATTTGTGTATATGAGATAGCCTCTAGCCTGAGGTCACTCACAGATCTCTTGAGCAAGCTATGTACAGTTTGGAGTGCAGAGTGTAGGTTCTTTGACTAATGTACTTAGAGTATGATTTTAAATCTAGTATTTAGCTTAGTAACATAAACTGAGCTCAGCATCCCTGAACTGTAGTTGACAAACTTTTTGCAACAGTCTTTGCACAACTTGTATCATAGGAGTATGGCAAACACTAAAACTAAACTTGAGCACATTAAATCTTTTAATAACAGTGCATCTCAGTCTGGGATTGTCCAAGTTCAATTAAAGATCTACTTTATAGAAAATTGAATTGTCATTTAGATCAAGTTGTTGCTAGGATTTTTCTCATCTCCCTTTCCACTTCAGTATTTTAGTTTTTCAGTATCAATTTTGCTCACTATGTCAATCTCTACTGCCATCTAACATTAGAACAGAGCTCTGAATAAGTTTTACAAAACCACTACATACTGTAACTACTTGGCCTGCCTGAAGAGTGAACAGGGAAGGAAACTTGTATGTCACATCTGACACATTTCCAAGGTGTCTTCTTAACGCCCATCCATGTAGCAGTTGATCCTGTGGGACAAGAAATTTCTCTCAGCATTACAGACCAACACTATCACACAAGTACAAGGTCCTTTCCAGACTCAAGGGTCAGTTCTAGTCCTACTCCCATTGCAAACAAGATTCTGAACAGTTTTGATGAAAGCTTCAAGTTTCCATTAAAGCCTCCCTATGACTTCTCCCAGTACTTCCTTAGGATTAATCCTAGTCCAAAAATATATTATTCTCATCTTCTGTTGAAGGGGAATCATGATGCTCTTTACCAGGAAGATTCTGATAAATTAGTCATGGCTATCTACCAACTTGGGCCATACAACATACTTAGTGGCCTGTGAGGGTTTAAGGGTTCTCAGGTTTAAGTGGCTAAGCTACTAGCCACAGGTTCTGGAGCTCTGACGAAAAGTTCTAATAATTGTGCATCTACAGACCAAGTCAAAGAATTATCTAAATGGTCAGAAACTCTCTACATGTATTAGATACTGCCAGGTCTATTCACCCTTTTAGCTGTTAAAATTTTTCAGTAATGTAAGTAATAACAAGCTGTTATCCAACTTACTAAGCATCTTAATTGGTTTGAGGATAAGAGCTGCTTCTGATGCTGAAAAACTGAGTGTTAGATTTCTGCATCACAGAACCCAATGCACCTCCCCCGAAAAGCTCTTCCAAATAGGCATGTGAAGACACTTGCAGCACCAAACAAAAAATAGGATCACTCTCTAGTTTCTCTTGTCAGTAGCCAGGTTAGTCCCCAGTTGTATTTAGTTTGGCAATACTCTTCCCTCATCCCTTCATCCTTCCCTGTAGTCATCTCTCACTAAACGAGAAGTTGGTTTACAAGCAGTCATACTTTGCATGCAGACTTCAATTAAGTACCTTATCAGAGTTGTTTCTAAGCCTGACAAATTTCCCATCTGCATCAATTTCTTCAATAGATACATTTCCAGAACACGAAGCATGCTGAACAGTCTTAAATTCAGCAGTCTGCCCTCTCTTTCTGGCTTCTTTCGTTTTCCTTCTCTTCCCGTACAGGATCTGTCGCCCTTGAGTTGTTCCTTGACTTGCAGTGCTGCGTGAAGATGGACTGGGTGACAGCTTTAGCCTAGAAGCAATTTCAGGTAACATCCACTTACTATCTGAGGTGCTTATTCCTTCTCACTCCTATCCTCCCACTATAGCCAAGCCCAACAGGCATCTTGTATCTTCTTATAAGAAGACTCCCAATCACATTAAGTATTTCTTTAAAACTTCTACAGACACAGTCTTTAGTGCAAGTAGTTTAAAGTTTTTTTTACTCTTAGCATATGTTGAGTTCATGTTCCTACCAAGCAGTGTCTCAATAGTCCCAGTTTCATTTATGAAACTTAATCACTACCTTTGATTTATCTCTAGAATGTAGCACAGACTTTAGGAAAGTTTGATTCTAGGGAGGGATATCTAATGGACCGCTGAACTTTATCAGTGGGGTTTTTCAAGTTACTTGATCTTACTACACCATGAGGGGAATATAGGATAAAATACCTCCTATAGATTATGCATCAAAAGCTAAATTAGGGTACCTAATCAAATACTTATTTCCTGCCTTCTCCACATTCTGAGGAATATACAGTTCAAAAGCATCAAGACTGTGGATGAACCAAGCCCTCAGGGGGATTTGTCACAGTCTACCTCTGTTCCTCTCCTTCCAGCATCTTTCTGTAGGCATTTATTTCCAAATCCAAAGCCAGTTTCACATCCAAGAGATGCTCATATTCTTCCAACTGTGCTTGTGCCTGCTGCTGGACTAGTACCATTTCTTTCTCTTTTTCAGTCATATTCCTTCGATGGAGATCACGATCATAATCCAGAGTTTGCTGTAGTTCTTTTACTCTGTTCCCCAAAGCAACATTCTAAAATTAAGGGGAGGTAAAAATCAATTAAACCATTACTATTAGACACACTTTTTTAAATTGGTTAAAATAACCAATTAAAAAAATAAAATAAATTCTAATAAGCCAATTAAAAAGCTAAATTAAAATAATTCTAATAAGCCAATGATGATTGTACCTGGCTTTGATATTGATTAATTTGAGATATCAGAGCATCAACTCTCAGCTTTGTTTCCCTCAGCTCCTCCTGAGCAGCCTTGGCAGAGTCATTACTTTTTGCTGCAGACAGCTGGGCATTCTCCACCTACACAGAAGTCACTGTTAGTAATTAGTTGCTTATGACAGTATATTATAAATAAAAACATGATTTCCTGCTCTTACTTGGGAAAATAATTACGTTTTACCTAAACAGGCAGATAGCTATGAAGTCCAGGACAGAAAGTTTTTCACTGCTTTTCAGGCAGGTTTATACAAGTTTGATACATCAGCACTAATAAGTAAAAACTGATAAACTGGGATGTTTCAGTTACAGGTACATGACGACTTTGCATAGATATAAAATAAATGGACTCTCCAGAAGAACAGTGGAGAATGTTTAGAAGCTTCTTGTCAAAGCACAGGACTACAGGATATTGTATGCTTATCAGGTATTGATCTTACACAAAAAATTATTACTAACACTTACTGCATCACTATAGGCAGCACTGAGCTTTTTCTAAAGTGATTCAATATTGAGATGTTCAAAAAAGAATGAAGAAGAGCAGTGCTTCTAAAGAGGAACTGTTTCCAGTGGAAACTTGGACAGAAGCATCCAAAAGAATTCACTGAGTTGGCATATAAATGGGAATATAGAGAAAGGCAGAAAGAAACAAACATATGTATTGTTGAAAAAAGTAGCAGATAGTGTGGTAGTGACAGTGGTACACACTGAAAACAACCCAGAAACCCCATGGATCTCACCTACCAAGGGTATAAGCCTAAAGTATGATTTTTCCCTGGACATGTGGTTAATGCTGGGAAAGAGGTGACACACCAGTTCTGGAAGACAAACTATCAAGCTACTTCCACAACTGCCTTCTCTCCCTCAGCCAGTACTAGCAATTGGCAAGGTGACATTTGCACTTACACATTTAAAAGTGCATCTCTAGAACTGTAAGAATACCTCATTTTATTCATTTTAGGAATACTAATTAGTAGAGCAAGTTTTAGTCAATACTTAAATAATTTTACAATGTAGACATAGCACATCTTAATTCTGAATTTGTCACTTTGTACTATGATCAACCTTATTAACCATTTCCAATTGCTCCCCAGAGACAGAGTATTTACACTTAAACCAGTTTTCTTTGTGAGCAAGTGGTTGTAGAAACTACTGTAAAATCTGACAACACTTTGAAATTCCATAATGGCATAAGCCAAGAATATCTGCCTTGAATGCAAGGTCTCCATCAGTCAGCCATTTATACTAGTATGATTTTAATCATATCAAGGTGCAGAGTACTTAAACTTTTATTAGCATCTTGTACAGACTCACTCTTGCACAGAATGTTCGCTCCAGCTCCTCTTTGTACCCTTGAATTTGTTCTTCATGTTGTTTTCTGAGCCCCTGCAGAGCGTCTGAGAGCTTGCTCTCAAATTCTCTCTGTCGGCCAGATTCTATTTCTGCTATCCTGCTCTCATGGACTCTCTTTGTCTCCTTGAGCTCCTAGGAAAAGGAGAAATCTCAGAGAATAAACAAGGAAATAGTTTGAGACCGGAATTACTGTACCAGTTTAGCAAATAATTTAATATTGAAGCAGATTTATCAAGCACATCTTAACTCATCTTTATTCAGATCTTAGATATTCATCCATTATTTCAGGTACTTCCACCTTGCTAGCTGTGCTGGATTGTTACCTTCCTCACTGCCAACATCACAAACTAATACATGCAGCACTTGTATTCCATTATAAGACTAATTATTTGAACTGGAATGATTAATCTGCTTTTCTTTGCTTAGAATACATACATATACAATTCGGTTTAAGCACTGTTACTTTCCTTAGTTTTTTTTTATTAAAAAATTAATAGCTGGTTAGAGAAACTGGAATTCTTTATCATTTAAACCTCTCACTTTGAGATTCCTGCCAGTCTGAAGGACATTGGTTCACATTCACATGTTTAACTCTATACTGAGTTCTCATACAAAGGTTACCAGATGCCTTTGATAAGCATTAAGGATGTAGGGAACAGAAGTTGCTTAAAGGAGAAATTACTTTAGGCTTCTAGCAAACATCTGGAATCACTTAACTATTACTGTAACATAGTATATTGTAGTTACCTTCAGAATTGCAGCCTGAGAAAATTCTCTCATATTCCAGATACCTATACCAATAGGAGGTTGTGTACCATCTGAGTGAGGTCTTCCTCGTTAGCTAGATTTTACTGGGTGGAGGGACATCAAAGGTTGACTCAGCTAGTTACCTTATTACAGATAAAGCATATCTAACATTGCTTTTAAGCACACCCAGGTATCATGGACACCTAAAAAAATAAATCTTTATTAACAAGCTAAAAACATACATCTTCATGAAGGCGCTTCTGGAATATCATTTGTTCCTGCAAAGTTTTCAAATGGTTTTCCAGGTCCACTCTCATCAACATTTCACCATGGAGATGCTTTTCAGTATCTTCCAGTGACAGTTGCAGCTTGAATGAAAGAGACAAGAAATCAGGGTAGTTCTTTAAGTCAATTTCAAGGCAATTCAATTTCACTCCTACAACAATGGAAACACACTGCTTAAGTGGTTAGTCTGTTCAAGTTCTTATTTTGGTGGAATCCAACATATTAGCAGGAGAAACATCCCTATTTGTTACATAGGCCAGATTTCACACAAGGCAAAGAGCAGCCCTTAATCCCACCAGCTAACTTTTACTCCTTAAAGACTCTTAATGAATCAGCTGTACCACCCATATACATTCCTCTTCACAGCACTAAATATTCCAAGCTTCTCCCTAATTTCCAATATAACTTATTTGACAATTAATAAATCTAATAATCCAAGTGTATATTAACTACACTTACAAACTTATGAACTTTCAGTGTTGGAGTGTGCTGGTTTAATGATAAAAGCTTATTGGGTGTTTGTTTTCTCCAATTTTCATCCTAAAAATTTGGAATTAGTTTATTCAGTCGTCACATTAAAGCATGACCACACAACAGCTGTGTTCTTAGAAATGGATTGGGAAGAGTAGAAACTCAACCAGAGTTTTAGTACCACAAGAGCCTACAGAGAAGTAGTAAAATCTTATTTATTCTACCTAGATTTAAGCAGAGTGAACCAGGGTCCATCAAATGATCCCTTTGCTGACACACAGGGAGTACAGAATACAATACATGCCAATTTACTGGGTCCTTAGAACAAGAAACATTACATTCTGTGGTCAAAGAATGGAATTAAAAGGCACCTACAACAGGTGGAAGTCTTAACAGACTATCAGTAGCATTTGTTTTCAGCAAGATCAGAAAATCTTTTGTCCACCTGCCATTACCACAGATAATGGCCTTTCACCATTTTTAAATCTCAATAACTAGGTGGGAAAACACAAACAAAAGGAATGTTTAAATTCCAGGAAAAAGTCTTACAGTGGCTACTTGATCCTTTAAGTCACGAAGGTCATTCTCCAAGCTTCGGTTTGCATTCAAAGCTGTTGCTAAGTCTGCTTCCTTCACGTTCAGCTGAGCATCAAGGTCTCTCAAACGAGCCTGTGCCACATTTAAATCAGCTTCTTTTTTTGAATTCCTGCAAATGAAAATTTTGCACTCAAATTGCAGCTGATAAAGGAGAAAGTTTGTTTCTAATGTGTTAACTTTGACAGAGGCCGTGAGCAGGCCTGGAACAAGACAGGTTAATAATTTTGAGAGAACAGGAAGGCACTAAGCAACAAACCAAACAGGCCTCTCAGACAAATACCACTTGTCTAACCAGAAAGACTTCTGACCCACTTTCCAGCTTGTTTTGTGTGAATCCTACACAAAAGCCAGCTACTTTTCCACAGTATTACTAACTGGAGAGGCAAGGGCCCACACAGACCAGTGTCTCCACAGGCCCACACAGACCAGTGTCTCCACAGGGAGAGACCAAAGCTAAATTCACCAGAGAAGTGACCTGCCCCCACCCAAACAAGCTGCTCACACAGACATCTCCTTTCAGCAGGAAAAGCCACCACCAGCTTCCTGGGACAGAGCCTGCTGACCGTGAGAACACTCCTCTGCTGCCACCCCTGGGGCTGAGTGTCACAAAACCCTCACCAGAAAGGTGCAGCCATGGAGGGCCAGCAGCACCTGAGGCAGCCAGTCTGGGTATAAGCCAGGCCTGCTTGCTGGAGGCAGAGTGACAGGCAATGCTGGGCACACAAACCCGACCCCTTCCCCAGTAATGGCTGCCAGAGGGTGTCATTCCCCAACCTGCCCAACCCTCCCACC
>VXBZ01000386.1:80266-104151 GCA_013399135.1 Heliornis fulica | reverse complement strand
AAATATTGTAATCAGTGGTGGCCCTTGTATAAACTAGACGATGGTGAAAAGTGGCCTCTTAATGGGTCACTTAACTATAACACAATTTTACAATTGATGTTGTTTTTAAGGAGGGAAAAGAAATGGGATGAGGCATCATATGCAGATATGTTCTTTACTCTCCGTAACCATTCGGAATGGCAGAGAGATTGTGGTTTAATATTCCCACAAGATCCCATGGTATTAGCCCTGGAAAGAGAAAACCAAAGGGAAGGACAAGGAATAATAAAGAGATGCTGTTCAGCATGTAGTATAGGACAAAGATGTACTAAGTCTGAGAAAGTACACAAACCAGAGGACTTATCAGATTTATACCAACCTCCTCTGGCAATACCACAGAGGAGAGAGGAAGATTTGGAAAGTGCAGAGGGCTCTCCTGACAGCCCAATATCGTCCCGAACTCGGGGAAAGAAAGAGCAGGTTGTAATACAGGCCCCTCTAAGGGAGGCTGTGGGGCCAGATGGAGGAACAGTTTTGATCAAAATCCCATTTTCCTCCTTTGATCTTGAAACCTGGAAAAATGTAGCAAAAGGCTACCGGAGCGACTCCATAGGGGTAACTAAGCATTTCCAGTTTCTAATAAAGCAACATAATCCTGATTGGAGTGATATGCAATTACTACTAGATCACATGACAGAAACTGAAAAACAACTAATATTAAAAACAACTCAGGATTTGGCTAGTGACCAACTTAAAATTACTGGGGAAGACATAAAAGACCACTTTCCCTTACAGGATCCTCACTGGGACCCTAATAGAGGGGCTCATCTAAGACTGTTAAAAGCATATAGAGAATGGATTATAAGAGGAATGGAACGGGCCATTCCAAAAACAATTAACTGGTCAGCCCTATATGCTGTTCGACAAAATTTAAGAGAAACTCCATCAGAATTTTTAGATAAATTACGGGACACCATGAGACGACATACTCCCCTAGACCCAGGATCAGAGGTAGGAATACAGCAGTTAGTGTCTCCATTCATAGGACAATCAGCAAGCGACATTCGGAGAAAACTGCAGAAAATGAAGCTGGCAGAAAGTCGGAACTTGGAAAACTTGCTAGATGAGGCATGGAGGGTATTTAGCAACAGAGAAGAGGGGGATCGAATGAAAAATAAACAAGCATTCGTAATGACAATACAGGGGAATCAGGGATTTAGAAATACAGGATATAAGAGGCCTCTGGGAAAAGATCAGTGTGCATGCTGTAAACAGAAGGGGCATTGGAAGAGCGAGTGCCCGGGGAGAAAAAAGGGCACCACCAGAATACAAGCCCCTGTTGAAAAGGATTGACGGGAACCTGGGGAATCTATCCTAGCGGATCCACTGGTTATACTTAAGCTAGGAAAACAACAATATGGGATAGAGTTTTTGATAGATACGGGAGCAACTGTTTCCGTCCTAAATCAGGCTTTGACGCCTGTAGGTGATGACTTTATAACAGTTAAGGGTGCTACTGGCCAGAGTGAAAAGGCATTTTTTTTTTAAACCCCTAGAATATAAATTAGGAAAACTGATAGGGATACATAAATTTTTGTACATGCCCAACTCACCAAAACCTTTGTTGGGGCGAGATTTACTAGAACAATTGAAAGTAAGAATCATATTTGGGAATGGTAAAATAAAACTGGAAGTAGGGAATGAGCAACTGATTGAAATCTTAAGTTTAGCCCTAATAAGCACCCCTGTGGAGCAAGGAGTGCCCCAGGAAATTAAGGACCAGGTTTATCCAGGAGTATGGGCATCAGAAGTGCCTGGGAGAGCCAAAAATGCAGTCCCAGTAATTGTTAAACTCAAAACAGGGGCACAACCAGTGAAAATTAAACAATACCCTTTAAAATTAGAAGATAGGAGAGGAATCCAACCAATAATAGAACAATTTATTAAAACTGGATTGCTAACAGAATGTAGGTCAGAATACAATACTCCCATTCTACCTATTAAAAAGTCAAATGGAAGTTATCGTATTGTACAAGATCTTAGGGCCATAAACAAAATAACAGAAAATTTATACCCAGTAGTGGCAAATCCATATACATTGCTAACCAAGTTAGTACCCGAATTAGCTTGGTTTACCATACTGGACCTAAAGGATGCATTTTTCTGTCTGCCCTTGAGCCCAGAAAGCCAGTCATTATTTGCCTTTGAATGGGAGAACCCAGAGACCGGAAGACGGGTACAACTCACTTGGATCATTAGTTGTTGTAGTTAACATAATACTTCTTCCCTCCTCATAAAAACAAGTCTAACATGTTCATGAGACAAACAGAAATCTCAGCATTTACCTTGACCAATCCATTTGGTACTACTACTTTTAAATTTTATATTGATCTTCACTACTTTTAGAAATCTTGCTAAATTGTTAGGGCGGGAGGATTGACAATTATACTGTTTCTGAGGAAACCATTAATTTCAGTACTGAGCTGTGTTTTCTGGGAGACTGGCGAAATCTGAGAGACTGGTCTGACCATCCTGAAGAAATTGCAGCATGGAAGAGACACAAATTAAATCCTGCTAAATGTTGCTTTGCCATACTAGCTCAGAAAATAGTTCCATAGCAACCATTTCCCTGTCAACCCTTGCAGTCCATGCTGAAGAATATTTCCCAGATGCTGAACAAACAGTACTGTTCTAATTAGAATAGCAAATATTTTTTACGTTAACAATGTTCAGCAAGATGTCACATAAAGGCACCTGGTAACATAGTGGTTTATGCCCTCTCAGTCTTTGCCATCACCTCAGAACAAACAGAAATCAGGGAAGCAAATAGGACAGGCTCAAAGTTTTACTTTAGTAGCTGCTGCTGCCATCACTCTCCTGTTTCACCCCTCTGGGTACATCTCAGTAGCACATGCGTAAGAGTATTTGTATTCTGAAGTCATCACTAGAAAGCTAACAAGATTTCAAGATCACCTCCAGCTCTTCAGGAGACAACTATTCTGAATAATCCCCTTAGCTTAATATGCAAAACATTTACCACTGGAGGGGGGGTGGGCTATTTGGAGAAGTGTTGCTGCTTACTTTGGGTTTAGATTTGTTGGTCACCTGAAACAAACAAAAGTTTTGACACTTCTACAGCATCCTCCTCTGGTGACTTTTGGGAAAGGAAGTAGGTGAAAGAGATTCTTCTCAGGTCAGTGAAATTTATGTCCCTCTTTGCTATTTAATTTAGATTTTAGGACTTCATCTTCCATATTTGATTGTTGTGGATAATTGCTATGGAAAAACCCCTTGAAATTCTTTATACCAGAACACGTAAGAACATATCCCATTGAAGCTGAATGGTAATAAATGTAAGACAATCTTCTAGTTCATTACATAAAACATAATTGGCTAAATAATAGCAATGTGAAATAAAATGCAAACTATTAATGAATTATCATTTTTAATAACTTGTTCCATGTGCATTTACATGGCAATATTTCACTAAAATATGTTAACACTTTCCTGCATTAAAAGCCATCAAAATGCGAAGAATGAAATTCACCTCTCCCGTTCTACCTAAATAAAAAGTGTATAGGGTGGACTTGGCACATTCCGTTCAAATACGATTGCAGTAACCATTACAAGAAAAAATCTTGGCATGTTTCTGAATTCTTTGGAAAAGAGCTTCTTAAAAGTTATTCCTCTTTCTGTGGAGAAGTTGAAGAATTCTTCCTATACCTTATGCTTAACATTACTCAGAAAGATTAAATACTTGTGATATTCCACATCACCTTCTCCCTAAATATTGAGATTCTATGTCAGCTTGTTAAGAAACAGTTTTTTCTTTTATACATATGATAGGTTTGCTTTTGCTCTACTATTGCTTTTTTTCCACCACTGCATGGCTATGGAAAATCTCTGAAATTTAATGGTTTGGTTGCTATTAAAAGCATTTCTTTAAAGTTTATTAACAAAGACTAAGTTAAAATTGAATTTAGATAATTTCGCTTTATTATTCTGTGATGTTTGTTATCCAACTCCAGCCAACTGAGACCATGGAGCCTTATCTGGAGAACACCATAAAGATGATATTCTGAGCTAGCACTAAAGTACACATACATTTTATACAAGTACATATATTTACATAACAATAAACATGTGTGTTTAATTATTTGAGTCTCTTGTCAATTGCAGTTATTCCAGACAAACGGTTCTCCAAACCCAAGGATTCCACGGGATTATATTTATGAGCTAGACCTTTGAGTAGCCCTCTGATTGTATAAGAAAATCACTGCACAGTTTACCTTGTCCCCTGGGTTTTATAAAAATATCAAACTCAAACTAGCTAATTTTCCATTGGGTTTCTATACGGCAATGAGCTTCACTGCCCAGTATAGACAAGGAATAATGATTTAGTTTAGCTTGGTGTCCCACAGAGGTATAGTGAGATATGAATACCAGATTTTAAGTTGGCCACTTTATGATGTTTCAAGATAGCTGTCACAGGCATATTTCCTCTTCTTACTAAAATGCATCCAAGTGAGGATAATTAGTCGTAAACAAATGTATTGGTTCATGAGTCTATTGAAATAAAAAATCAAAACATTCCTATTAATATAATGGAATATTAGGCTTATTAAAAGGCATGAATGATAGCCAATTAATGAAAGGGATTTGCTTCAATACATGTTGAGACATAAGGTTTCATGGCTCTCTGAAGAGTTTAAAATGTATCGACTATTCTTTTAATAGTCAGATAGAAACATTCAGTTTTGATCTTTGGCTTTTTTCTGCAGGAAGAGGTAGAGCTTTTTTTTTTTTTTAAGATAGCTGTATTCATCTATGATTTTTTTTTTCCAAATGTAACTAACAAATTCACTATGCTAGAATTAAGTTACAAGGAGCTAAAATACAGCATTGCAATAGAAACCGATTTAAACCTTTGTTCTAGAATACTTTCAGTATGTGTATACACTGCAAAGTGTATGATAGAAAAATATGTATTTATCTTTAGGATGCAGGTAGAATATTGTAGCCAAAAATTACAGGACGGTTCTGCAGATTCACCATTGAGCACTATGATTTTAGGAAAAGTAATTTCCACCTTGCTGCACAATCTAAAATGTGATCTCTGTTTTTTTAGAAATCTGTCATAAAGATTTTAACTATAGAATCAACCATCCTCCCCTCCAACAGGATCAATTTACACATTATATAGAAGGATCCTACTAAGAGAATAAATGTGATGTGAGTTTATTAGCAGCTTGAAGCCTACAAACCTTTTGATTCTTCGGCTAAAGAAGTTGAAAGGTGTGTTCTTACTAAGAAAGAACTTCAGGAGAAGAAGGAACTGGTACCTTTGAAAGATGCCTGGTGAACCCTGGATGCCCTCTTTCTGCCTGTGACAAGAACTAATGTTTAAGGCCACAGAGTATTTTATTTTAAATTTTTCATATATCCCCTCAAATGTCCACGGCTTGTTTTCCAGGCATGGATTCATGAGTCTTCAGAGTCCTGAATCTGATTTGCAGAAATACTAAGTAGAATAAACAGGTTTGATTTGTTTTGATATGGTTTTGAAAGAAAAGAATGTTTCATGTTTGGCTGGAAGGTACATTGTCTAGGTTTTAAACTGAAAGATTTATTTAATTTTACTGATACAGTATACTTTGATTCTATGCAATTTAAAAGCATTTAATTTAAAAATCTGAAGAATATTCTTTAAAGTTTTTCAGTTAGATCCTTCATAAAAGATTTATAAATCAGGAGGAGCTGCATTTTGAACAGATAAATATAAGTAATCTGAACAGTCAAGTATTAGAATAAAATTACCCATTTCTAATTAATCATAAATTATTAAAATAATTATTAGAGTGAGGTTAGAGTTAGATATCTAATACAAAGTTTCCCTCTGTGACCTGTCTCTATCTGTAGAACAAGATTAATAATGTAAACTGTGTAAAATAAATACCACACAATGTTCCTAGGGACCACTGATTTGATATTTTATATCTCACAATTTTATACATGTGTAAAATGGATATGTCTTCCCTCTCTCTGATTCTACAGACTCTACTGTCATGGCTCAACCCTTTACATTTGTGTCAGCACAAATATTTGTATAGCTGCTCTCAGGTGGCTGTAAGGACCTGATTAAAAATAAATAAAAAAAACAAACAAACCCAAACCCCAAAATCCAAACAACAACAACAAAAACCCTCTACAAACATATTTTTAGTGGTTTTAAATTAGTGGAGTTTTTATCATTTTAGTGATCTGATTAATGCAATGAAACTTAAGTGCAACTGGAGGAGCACTGAAGTGTGGCATAGGACATGAACAAACAGATGGAACTTTTAATCTGGTTCTGATGCAACAGCAAGTGTTCATATAGCTCCATCCCAAATGAGCTATCCATCCTGCATAGTATATGAAGTGAAACCATAAAGGAAAAATACGTAATTCTATAGTTAAAGAGATAATAATTGATTTCAAAATACAGTTTTTGTTAATTGCAATGTATGGAGTTTCCAAGTTTGTTAAAAAAGCAAATGAAAATTCAAGAAGAGCAGGGACAGAACATGGAATAGCAAACTGTGACCATTTCCACATTAATATGTTGCTGGCCATCAGCCTTGGGTATGGAAGAACAGAACAGTATCTGAGTAGAGAAATTTCCCCAGGAACCCAGCAGTATCATCAGAACACAGAGATTAAAATATCCTGAACATCACCACAAGTTTCTCTCAGTCTTTCTAGCCTCGTATCTCCATCTGCAGAAGCCTGGTTTAAAAACAGAGGTTTTTCTTGCAAGTAACACTACAGGCAAGCAAAAAGGGACAAAATTTTACCAGCCTGCATAACTACTCACAGGTATTGTTCTTAAAGGGCAGTTGGATTTGTATTGCTTACTATGATCTAGCATTAGCAGAGGACCACAGCCAAAGGAATATAGCCAGATCCAAAAGCTTAGAAGGATTTTTAGATCCCATGGACCATCCAACACCAGACATTGAGGATTTCCAGACATTGCTATTGTTGTGTAGTTTCTACAGTTAATGCTTGAAATCCTTTGAGGGTTATAGCAATTCCCATGATGAATAACAGCCAGTGGTGCTCTTATGACAAAGCAAGGAAACTACATCCTGGGCTGCATTAAAAAGAATGTGTTGAGCAGGTAGAGGACAGTTAATATCCTCTTTAAATAGGCAATGGTAAGGCTGTATATAGAACATTGTCTTGTTCCTTGCCACACCTTAAAAAAGATCCTGAGGAACTGGTGAGATGATTCAGTTGATGGTTACCAAGATGGCTACCAGATAAATTAATTATGATTTCATATATTGCCCCTAGATTATGGTATTCAATAGCTCTGTGTGAGATTTGTGAGATATTTTATATGTTTTTGTTGGGGCCCTGGCCACGTGCAAGGGACCCTGGCCTTGCCGCAGAGCCGGAAGGCTGCCTAGGAACAAAGAAAGAGACTACAAGGGGAGTGACCGAAAGACTTGAAATTCGAGGCTTTATGCGTTAACCAATCAGGACCGAGTATTTGTTGTGTAATCAGAAAACTATAACCAATGATAAGTTCACCCTTGCCGGATGTTCCCGGACGCTGGGACCAAAGGGTATATAAAGATGTGTGGGAGAAGAAATAAATGGATTGAATCTGCACCACGTTGATGTGTACTTTCACCCCGGTTCGCGCCGTAATCGCTGGCTTCAGCATGTTCTCCTCATTTATTTTTAAACTTAAAAAGAAAACAGATAAGTCTCTCTACTTTTAGAACCTAATACTACATGACAGGTATTGTTAAAATTCTTATACTTTCCTTTAAATCACATGAAATCTAGAGGTCCAAAGCACTTTGTACAATGTCAATAGTCTAATCATAGTTATTTTAAATGTTTCTGGCTTTCTTGCATCAGGAAGGGATTTTCCTCAGTAAGCAGCATCAGTTTCAGTCTTCAAGAAAAATCAGACTGACGCAAGTTTAGAGAGCTGCTACAGTGTGTTGATGGTAGGACCTAAAGCTGGAGGTATTTTTACATTTAGCATTTAGTTATGGTAAACTGAACATGAATACAAACCTCAGACATCTTATAAATGCAATTGTAAATTTACCTGATATGGCTAGAAAATGATAATGATTATGTGCTACATAAATATATATGTATGTATAAATAGTGCAGATGGAAAAAAATGTGGGTTTAAGTTAAAGGAATGTTAAGAATATAATGGAACAAATTAAGTCCATTAACAACATTTAAAGCTGTACCATTACTTCTGTATCTCAGTTTCTTTACCTATAAAACATCTATGTTTCAGAAGCACTAGAAAGTCTTACTCATTAAACAATGATATGTTTTGAGATTTTCAAGAGAAAGGTAATGCAGACATAAAAACTATAAATTAGGCTCATCTATCTAATTTCATACAAAATAATTTACTATGGAAGAGACCTCTGGAAATCACCTCTCTCAACTCTCTGCTCAAACCATGGATAAGTATTTTTCTCTGTCCAACTGGAATTTCCCTTATTTCAATTTGTAATTACTGCCTCTTGTCCTTTTTTTGTGCACCATTGAAAAGTATCTGTCTTTGTCTCTTCTGTTACACATGACCTTGCTGTTCATCAGGACTCACAGGTCCTTTTCTGCGTAAGGGCTACTAGTCAGTCAGTTATTCTTAAACATCTGATTTAATTTAATCAAAAAGAAATCCATCAAATTTTGGACTTAAAAATCAAACTCACTTGGAGTCAATAAGCAAAAACTATACTAAGACACAAGTAAAATAAAAACAACCACCCAAAAAACTCAAAAAACCCCAAATACCCCCAAAACAATCTAAGAACTAATACTGAAATGTATAAAAGCAAACGGTGATAAATATGATAAAATGTCAAAATATATGTAGAAAGTCAACATGATCTAGGGTCTCAGATCATCATTTACAAAGGCAAGGACTCTGATCAGAAGTTAAATGCTATCTTTGCTACAGATAACACATATACTTTGCTATATAACATAATATAGAAGTAATATGCAAATGGTTTTGGTTTGTATATCAGTAAATTAAGTGGGGGTGTGGTGGGGGGAGCGGGGAGTGGGGTGTGTGTGGATTAGAAGAAGTGAGGTTTCTGGAATAAACTCAAAAACAAAAGCAGATGGTGGGAATTAGAAAAGACTACAAAGTGGTTAATGTGCTAGAAAACATTTATGCTGTAATTACTAGTAACAACTGGGCCAAAGATCTGATGAACAGGAAATGTAATAATCTAATAATCTTTCAGAAATTATAGAATAATAGTTATTAAACCCCTAGTTGATAAAAATGTCACTTAAAGAAAAATATAATAACAAATACTGAAGTATTTTACAAGGTATAGATATAAACATTTTTGCTGAGGAGGAATGAATGTTTTGAACTTCTTAGACTTCTTGGAAGATCAGTAAAATTGTAGGCAACTGTGAAACATTTAATATTATAAGATGCACTTTAATTAGGTCTTTCTTTAGAAGGTGATCAAAATAGCTTTATCGTGTTTCTTCATAAAGAAATTTGCATTTATTGGAGAACAAGTTAAATATATCTATGAGAACTCTACTCAGGTGTAAAGTCAGAAATAAATAGACGTAGAAAACACATGGTCCCTTAAATCTATGGTGTAGACTTACTTAAATGGGAATTTGTGAACAAAGAATCTGCCTATTTATCAACTTTACAAAGTATTTCAAAGTATTCTGCGACAAATACTGACAAAATAACAGGACTTGGATACTATGTTTTGCTGAATGACCGTAAAGAACTCCAAACAGGTGCACAATATTTCTTGGTAGGTTCTAGGTAGGTCATGGTAGGTTCTAATGGTTTGATATGCATGATAGGACAGGGAAGATATGATTAAAAGCTATTTTATATAAGGTCATATCAGGTCAGACATAACTACTTCTAAAAATTTCTCTGGAGATGAAAGACAGTAGGTTTTAACTAGGTAGTATTTAGAGTCTTATCATGTCATCATTTTCATTATCTGCAGGTGAGAATATGCATCTAAGTAAGGAGATTTCTTAGGTGATATGAAAATATTAATGTTCTAAAAGTAAATACTTAAAAAAAACCTTTTTCATTTGGTCATGCACATTATCCTCTATCTTGTATATGGCCGGGAGTAGTTTTGACTTCATTACAGTAGTACCAGCAGTGAAAAAGGCTGCCACTTTATAATGAAATATACATATCTACAGAATTAATTATTAAAGCAGAGAAAACATACTTCACTCTTTGAGAGAGCTCATTTTTACATTCTAGGTTTTATCAGCAAACTTCTTTTATAAAAGATTAAGAGGAACAGCATAATTCTAGCAGTCCAAACATGGTTTTCCTACCATTATATTCTCATCAGCTAAGCCAATACCAACCAGTAACTGGAATTCTGGACCATAACAACTGGTGCACATCTAAAAATTAAGCCACTTTTTGGAAAAATATTCTACCATAGTAGGTGATATCACCACATTAGGTTATAATGTTTCAAAAAAATCTAGATTTATGATCTGGGATCCTAAATGTATAAATAAATAATTACCTTGGGAAAACTCTGGGATCCTAAATGTATAAATAAATAATTACCTTGGGAAAACTTTGGGGCTGACTTTGCAGCTTTCTGTTATTGTTAGCAGTGATAGTTGGTGGCTGTGTCTAATGCGTCAGGATGTGGTCAAGCAATTGGACTAGATGATCAACTGCAGGTCCCTTCTAACTGAACTGTGCTGTCTTGTGTTATGCTATGCTATGATGTGAGCATTCCAAATCAGGTTCATGCAAAACCGGTCAGATAGTTTAAATTACCTGCTGAGGTATTAAGTCCATGAAAGTTTGTCTTTCCATGCCCTTGAGGGCAAACAGATTTATCGTCCTAATTATCTACAACTCTGTACACAAGAAAGCATAAATATTATCTTGTTTTCTGTAATCAGAAATGTCTGGAGACAAGAGATCTCTGACAGACTGATGGCAAGAGCTACAGGAACAGGAAGTTGTATTCACTCTATCTTCTCATACATACCATATAAGGATTTCTATTGTACCTAGACTGAATTTTATAGCCTTCTTATTATCTCACAGAAAGAATCTATCAAATTTATCGCAGCTGATGATGAACATATTGCAAATACTGTAATATGCATTTCTGATTTACTGTGTGAATGAATGATTTGAATAAGTTCAAGTTTAAAAGTGCATAAAAATACATGCAAAAAGTCAATAGCCATCAAGGTTTTTTCCTGATCAGATAACTTTTAACTACAAAAAAAAAAAAGTATTTTTTTCTCATTTTGAGAAGGGTTTGTAGTATTGATGTCTGTGCCTATATACTGCTTATAGTTTATCAAGAAAGAACAGGGAAAATTCAGTAATGCTACTGAAGCATTTCAGACTATAAATGCTAAAAATAGCATTTAGTAGCTATTTTTCCCTCCTCTTTGGAAAAGAATCAAAACATAAAAGAAATAAAAAATGGCATAGCAGAACCAAGAAATTAAATATAGGTTTAATTCTTAAAAAAAAAAAAACCAAAACTTTCCTCGTCTATCACTAGATATTTCCAGCTAAATCACAAAATTGCCAACTATTATTTGAGCTCAGACTGAATCAAACCCTTGGGAAATGTATGACGGTAAGAATCACAGAAGCACAGAATTGAAGGGGATGGAAATGACCTCCAGATCATTGAGTCCAGCCCCTCTGCAAAAGCAGGTTCCTCAAAGCAGCTCACACAGGTAGGTGTCCAGATGGGTCTTGAATACCTCCGAAGAAGGAGACTCCTCAACACCCCTGGGCAGCCTGTTCCAGTGCTCCATCACCCTCATCGTGAAGCAGTTCTTCTTCACACTGGTGCAGATCTTCCTGTGGTCCAACCTGTGGCCATTGCCTCTTGTTCTGTCCCCACAGGCCACTGAAAAGAGATTGGCCATCTCCCTTTGTCTCCCACACTTCAAATATTTATAAACATTGATGAGATCTCCTCTCAGTCTTCTCTTCTCAAGGCTGAACAGCCCCAGCTCCTCATAGGGAAAATGCTCCAGGCCCTTAATCATCTTTGTGGCCTCTGCCAGATTCTCTCCAGGAGATCCCTGTCTTTTTTTGTACCAGGGATTTTGTACTGGAATTTTAAACAGGAAAACTTATTTTAAATCTGAAATGAGTAAAGTAGTCTTAATATCTGTGACATCCAAATTCCAAAACTTATGCATGCTATGCCATTTTGTATCAGCTTATAGGTGGACATGTTTCCACCCAAACTGTTGCCCAAGAGCAGAAGTTTGGACCTTGGCACAGACATGACAAGGACTACAGTCTTCATCCGGTTAACATGTTTAGTTTGGGGTTGGGTTTTTTTCCAGTAGGCATATGAAAGAATTGGTGAATATATTATGGAAAAAAATAATAAAAAGATCAGCTAATATCATCATTCACATTGCATAATGTAAGTAAGAACTCAAAGGAAACTGACATTCACCTAAGTTCAAGCGTGAAGTTGATGCTCCAGCTCAGCTCTGTTAGAAAGAAGGTTTCTGCCTCAATTGGAGGGTTCAACTGGGCTCCCCTTTACCAGCCTAGGAATAATAAGAGCAGCGATATTCTGGGGCTGTTATTAAACATCAGGGCAAAGCAGGGGTCTCCCATTTGAACCAGCCTTTTTTAGAATCTGAAAGGACAAGAAGCAAAGAGTGGAAACATCACTTACTCTACCGGCTCAGACAGGTATTTAAGATTTAAACGTATGACCCCTGGCTTCTGACCCTAGTAGAATTTCTTTGGATATGAACAAAACACACCAATGTTAATTGTATTACTTTTTCAGAGCAGAATTGTACTTCAGTGCACTCAGTTTTCATGAGATTCGCTACATTACAATACAACTCATGTTCCTAAAGAGATACGTATTGAGACTAAAATAGAAATTATATTTGAGGCAACAACCTTTTTTAGCCTCATTTTAGCCTGAAGAAATTTTAATCTGAATATTCATAACTCTTTAAAAATCATTATTTATGATCTTCTGAGGTACTATTTGTCTGCCTTTTTGTAATAATTCTTTAAATAGGGCATGGATTTTCCTGCATATAATATTAATTGTAACATGGAAAATAAGTTCCATTGAACAATCTTTAAATTCTTTTTAAGTGTAATGTGGCAGCTGTTTTTGGGGGGCTTTTAACTCTCTTTTAACTCTCTTTTAACTCTCATACTACAGACTTCCACTAGGTCCTACAGCAGTTAGATGGTTTCATTATACAGACCATTTAGCTGGTATTTCTTTACAACTGAAGTCAAGTACATTTTTTGGCATGATTTGAAGGAAGTCACAGGAGAGAAAACTAGCAGCCCACGGATTCTGTCACTTAGTACAAAACCTGTGGTATTTATAGTCCCCTACAACTGACAGTTTCCTGAGCATTAATGTGCAAAAGCTGAAAGCCAAGGGTAACTATCATATTTGAATATTTAAGATTATTTAAGTTTATTTTAGCTTGATAACCTACCACATGCTACTACTACTACTGTAAATATCCACGCTGCTTTTTGAAACATATAGATTCAGTCATCAAAATTTTCATTAAAGCCCCATAATTCAACCACCACAATAGGTTTTTCATCAGGAACATTTAAATGGGTTTCATTTTTAAAGGTCTTGGGCATTAATGACTTAAAGATGGAATAAAATTATTTTGAAACTGGCACTTATTAAGAAAGTTACATGGTTATGATTGAAAACAAACACATGTAAATATATTTTTCACATTTTAGAGGTAGGTACATCATCTCAGTAACAACACAGCTACATAAGCAAAAGTATTGCTTCAGTGAGTTTGATCACAAGGTATTAAATACATGCTTAAATCTCCACAGGAAGAGAGCTCTTTCATGCCATATTGATAGCCATTTTATTGAACTAAACTGTCAACAAGTTTCAAAGGAATGGGAAATTTAAAAAAAAAAAAAAGCTAAAATTTAGCTCTTGCTTTTTAAAGAAGTTTTCATGAATCTTAATCTGAATTATTTCTATTCAAGGACACATTTGCACATAATAAAGCATGTAAAATGTTCCTTGTTTGAGTGTAAAACTTAAACCAGTTCCTGCTATACTGTCCTTATGAATAACTTCATATGAAGAAAAATGCATCAGGGATAAGCAAGAGAAGATACAGGTGAAACAATCAACAAGGAAGTAAGTTAAAGGACAGTAAATGTAGGTATTTAGCAAAACATATTATTAATTAACAGAATAACAGTGTGAAGATGAGAACAGTGATGAGCACAGATAAAAAATCTACAGCATAGTCAATGTGAAAATTAATTTGATTTGAAAGGCTTAAGGTCACTAGAGGCTAGTGACAAGAAAATGATACTGAAATGATGCTTTGTAAAAAGTCTAGGATTTTAATTGGAACTGAGGGGGACAAATTTACCCTGTGCACATGCCTAATATATTGTGGACAGCAAAAATGAAACAATCAAAAGGGGAACAACATTCACAGTGTTTATCACAACCTGATGAGAACAGACATCCACTATAATAAACTTCTATAGTAGAGACATTTGTTGAATATGCTTTTAGAATATGTTTTCAGTGATAGTGAACCTTTCCCTATTAATTTTTGAAACATGAAGTTTTTTTAAACACATTCTCCTTTACACAAGGAGATAGTATATCCTTTTATTGAGCCACAGTGTAACTGTTTAACACATCTTTTCAACACAATGCAGTAATATGTTTACAACTTGTCGCTGTTTGTTAGCTCTACGTTTTCATCTTCAGTCAGTCAATAGTATATGCAATATACGAACAGCCAGTATGTATGCTGGATACTGACTCAAGTGTTTGAGATTCCATTTATACAACAGAAACAATTCATAAAAGTGATCTAGTTAATCTGCACTGCTCTGCTTTTCTCTCTTGAGTTAGTTATACGATGCCCAGAAAGTGTACTCGTCTGTGTGAGTTAAGTCAGGAAATCCGTGGGTACATAACTTCCAAAGATTGTGGAAAGCTACAAGGACTTTTTTTTTTTTTCTTACAGATGCTACAAGCTAAACAGATGCTACAGGTTGCTAAACAAGCAATAGGCTCACACTTGTATAGGATGATTCTTCCTCCTATTCACAGGGACATTTTATACTACACCTCTGTGGTTTTTCAAGGCAAAATCTATCCCATAAATTTTAATATTAAATGACTCTTTTTGCATAAATTCTACATTAGCTTTCTTAAAAATCACTTAACTATATGTCATTTTTAACCTGAAATAATAAAAAAATTTAAATAAATCAGACTTTGTAAGACAAAGTAGTGGAAGAAATTATTCGACCTCTGAGCTTCAAAGTAGAATGTGCACAGTATCTGAGTACCAGAAATGAAAACATCAAACGCACATTGATTTTTATGTTGTCAATTCCATTTGTTTTGTCACTTGCCAGAGAACTCTGCAGAATTTGGGTAAAAGGAGGAAGGCTGACTACTAATGGACAGAGAATAAGCCATCTGTTAATTGGGATAGGGCTCAGAAAATCTGAGGAGATACAGAAAATTCATCAACACTGTGTTTGTGCCACTGAACAAAACTTCCTGATGAAGAACAAGAAGCACTTTTAATGACACATGTTACTGCCTGCATGTTAAAGATTAAAGTGAGACAAATCCTGGCATTTCTAGATGGCAACCTTTGTAGCTAGGAAAAGCTTATTCTGCCTTAAATACAGTATAACAAGATGTCTCAGCTCTATTACCTAATCACCTTCTAAAAAGTTCCTGTCTTTAAGACCAGAGGAAGCTGTTTAACTGAAGGAGGAGGAGCCATTTGGTTTCACCCTATACATTAATCTACCAATTTGTGAAGCTAACAACATCACTTGTGTCCCCCAAGGGTCCATAGTCATGTGAATTGTCTTTATACAAGTGCCTAGCAAATCATGGTCACATAGCAGCAGTCGACCTTACTTTTCAATCTATGCACTTTTCAGGAGTTATAAATCAGTTGACTTGCAAGCTCGATGAGATGGCATATGCCCTGGTTTGAAGAACAGATGGATGCTTGGGGGAAAATTGTTTCTGCAGGCTTGCTACAAGCAGCACTGCTCCATAAAAGTGAACCATTCACACTAATTTCTCACATAAATTATACAGGCAGGGAGCACCAGCCCATTCAGCAGAAAATCTTTCATCTAGCTTTCAGAGGTCATTTAGCAAATTTAAATTAAAGTTATTTCTGATACATGGCTGGGTTTTCATTCCATACGCTTTCAAGAGATGGCAATTTACATCAAATAAAGGAATGGTTTTAATTGTGTTTGCAGAGAAAAAGGAACAGTAAATTAACTTCCACAAAACTACTGTTTTCTAGAATCCTGGGATAAGTCGCGGCTATTAGTTCGTCACAGAGGAATTAATAATTGAAATATGGCAGGTCTGTATTATAGGAATCAGGTAAACTGTCACTACTCTTCACAAAGCCTGTTTTAGATTCTAGATGAACATGAATCCCTGGATTCAGCATTGATGTTGTTAAAAGAAAGGAGACGCCAGTTGCTTCCAGGACAACATTCTTTCCTTTTTAAAGGAAAAATGTTATTCGAGTGTTAAACAAACATACATATCATATTTTATTAAATACGGTACTTTATCTGAGCATGGGGAAAATCATGACGTTTCATCAGATTAAAAAATTATATATATGAAAGAAATGGAAAAGACCAGAGGACTGGAAAAAAACTAACTCTAGAAAGAATTACATTTTTGTGAGCCACATGTCATAATAAAGAAGAGATTGCATTGAGTAATCTCTAATATGTAATATGACATCATTCAGTGTATCACCAGAAATATTAGTTTAAATGTACAAACTAAAAACAACCAATAAGAACATTGAAATGCATAGTATTTTGCTACAGTGTTTTGAAATAGCATTTTTATAGTTCTTTTTTTATCTCAAACTTCACAAATTTCATCTAAGACCTGCAAAGATACGTAATTTTCAGATGAGAAAAAGAACTTAGCAGAAAAAACATAATTTAGAGATGTGTAGATTAGTATTACTAAGTAGAGCACCAACAGAGAAATATATGTTACAGAGCCACTGGCTATCTAAATTTTTAATTACTATTTTAAGCATGCAGTTAATTGATGCACTAAGAAGTGTTTTTCAATTTAAAATTAATTGTAGTATAGTGCTTTTGAAAAGCAAGATTTGAAGAGACAGTTTATTTGGAATTAATGTTTCTTAGTGGTAGAATCAAATCAGTGTAGAAATTCCATACTTGAGAAACCATTCCAACACTTTCTGTGACTATATGTATCATGGAAACTGGAAGTACCCAGATTTAACTCAGCAAGTTTAAAAAGGTTGCCTTAACTGAAGGACATCAGCTTGGTACTCTATTTTAGTCTGTAAACAAAAGATGGTTAATCTTAGAAAACTCACATAAAATGCTAGAGTCAGTATAAATAGTGACTTTTGAAGAAAAAACCCAACTACATACATAGACAATATAAATATAAAATGAACACATTATTAAATATAAATGTAATTACATACAAGCTGGCATTTCTTAGATATAAGAGAGAGATTTAAGTCTTCTGTTATCAAACGAATGATCATAACTTCTATAATTTTGATAATCCAGGACATTATAATTTATAGCTAGTCAGAAATGGATTCCTCTGAGCACTATCAAGGACTAAAAACATAATAGATCAGTAGGATAATTTATAATATCACAGCAAGAAAAAGGGACAAGATAATGCGTAATATTTATCGATGGCAATAAGGATCCCATTCTAATGCAGTCAATAGGAAGTTTTTTTGTTTGTTTGCTAGAAAAGATACCACATTTATTCTGCAGTTCTTCTGCATGATGTCAGATCATAGAGTGGGTATAAGTGTAGTAACATACACAATAATGCTTAAGAGATTTAAAGGATTTTTCATTTAAATTAAAATCAATTCATACTAATTAAGATGTGCCCATTTTTTAGTATTACTTATGTAAAAACAGGAACTAGAACAGAGTTGGGATTGCAATTTTAAACAATCTCTGGTCACTGAAGACAGCATTTTGATTGTCATAAGTTGGCCACTAGTATCATAGTCACAAAGAATAACGAATGGCATTTGTCTATACACAACTGTTTATGAACAGGATTTGCTTGTGCTTGCTTCATTAAGCCACAGTATACAGATTACTAATAATTTCTGATTTAACAAGATGCATAAGAGCTACTGCTACATATTTAACTCAAATTCTCTTGCTACCATGCCACCTTTCAAATTTACTGTTTTGATGTCTCCACAGAAAACTGAGGGTTTTATTGTCATTAAAAAAAAATAAATTATTATTTTCCAAACTATTCCTTAACACTAAATCTGTTAATATATCCGTGGTTTGGTTTGTTTTGGTTTTTGGGTTTTTTTTTTCCCCAGAGGCAGCATTTAAAATTTGTTTCTTGGAGATTATATTCCTTTACCTTAAATCATATTTCTAATCTCTCTAAATTATTATGCATTATTTCTGGCTTAAGAAACTCTTGCTTTCAGTTGCCTTCTCTTGAATCCACACCACAATTTTCTGTTACACCCACACAGTTGTATTGGAGAAAGGCTTAAAAAGGATCACTGGAATGACTAAAATACGAAGCCTTCTGGGGAAGATAAACAGAAGTCTATTGCAGAAGAAAACTCTGAACCATTTCTTAAAACATTAATGAAGACATTAAGTAAAATAGAACCCACACCACACTGTGCTGTACTCACTGTGCCTAAGCATGACACGTGGCCAGTCCTCTTGTATATAATCTTAAAGAAAGCTTTCATTTTGCATGAAAATACTTCTAGGGGATTTACTAATTTTATTTAAGATGACAGTGTCCTCTCAAAATATTTTATTAATAAGATATTAAATATAGTTTAGGAAAGAATGGAAGCAGGAAAAACTCAGCCCTCTATATATGAAAATAAATCAAAAAGAAGGATTTAGGCAGTTTGTTCTCCTTGCGTTCAAATATTTGAGGCTGCAATTCCATGAGTGACTAAACTAATCTAGGAGTTGATTGCTGTCGAAGAAAAAAAAAAAAAGTTGTAGATCCTTCAACTCCCTCCTGTTCCAGTACTTCACTACTGTTTCTCGCTCCTTCGCCAGTACACAGTTTTAGTGCTCATGGACCCTTTTGTAATCAAAGTTCACAGGACTGTGAACATGTTGCTAATCAAGAAAAAACAAATCCACCATTTTTTCCTCTAGTGAGATAAATTTACTCATAGAAAGCTCTGATAAGCATCAGTGCCAGTGCCAAGAGTGACTTAGAAATAGAGAGCAGAAAAGGTGAACAAAAGTTGAACCTTCCTCTTCTGATGGCAGTAAGCTATTAAAACCCCTCAACTTCTAGAATTACATCTCACCTCTATAAATTGCAAGACATTAATATAATAATGGGGTTGTTCTGTAGGGTAAATAAGCTCCCTCCAACTACTTTAATTTGTCTTGGGATTGAAACTTTAGGAAGTGTTACTTAAGTTTACTTAATACTACGTAGGGAATACATACAATGTTTATGGATGTGGTTTGCTATCAAGATAATGCTGAAAAATATTAAAGATATTGAGAGACATTGTTTGAGAGCTCTGAAAACAAAATCTTGTCTTCCTTCCAAATATATTGATTGATATAAAATATATATATTTTACCTCACTTAAAACTTATCCTTCAAACAAACAGGAAACCAAAATTTTAAACCCTGCTGTTCTGTGGAGAAAAACCCTAAACAATGCCCGAAAACAAAACAACAAGAAAACCAAGAAAATAAACCCAAATAACAACAAAAAATATCTTGATGCTGCATATAGATACCAGCTTAGTCACAGCGGCTCAGAATTTTATATGAACTAATGTACAACATGCTGATTAAACCAAATGAATGAGAAATGCTAATAAAAACTGCACTTCAGTGGCATGCTCAAATTATTAGTAGTCCCTATTACCAAAAGCAGCCTTTAATAATCTGCAGAAAGAGAAAGTGTACACACAACTCAAAATCATTATGTTAAGTGTGGAAGACTTTTTTTCTACCAGTGTATCTAGGTTTGATCACCAGGAAGGAATTTTGCTACTAGCTCCTAAAAAAAAAAAAAAAAAAAAATCTATGTATGAAAGGATAAAGAGGAATTAAAATTGTAAAAGCCACATCCTTAATGAACATTGCTATTCTGGAAAAAAAGGATAAAACCCCAAAGACGGAAATCAAGTTCATTTTGAAGTCTGATTTTTTAAATTTGGTTTCAGTATTTTTTAAACTGGTAAGATTCTTTTGAAAAATAGAAGCTTTATTTCCCCTTGATTAACCCCACTCCTAAAAAAATAATTTTTCAAACATTCTGATGACTTTCTGTATATTGCAGAGAGACTGGATTTCAAACATATTCTTAATAATTCAGAAATACTTTCTTGGTTTTATCAACTTCCCTTGTCAGAGGTTTAATTGCATTCTGACCTTTTTAATTCAGTAATGTATATTCAAGAATTGAAGTCTTTTTTGGACTTGCACTATGAGCTTTTATCATTCATAGTTTTGTATGAGATTGTGCAAAAGATTATATTACTACATTTTGAATTAAATTGTGATATACATAGGCTAAAAGAGAACTGCAGTAGTCAAAGGGCTTATAAATATTTTAAAACATTCTTTTTCTGAAGTAATTACTTTCCACTATTATCCACTTCTAAATTAACAAGTTCTGTTCCAAACATTTATACTTAATACACATCAGAAACACATTTTCAAACCACACAATTATTATTCATTCTCAATTAGTGGATAAAAAACAAATACTTCAAATTTTGAAAGACTCTTGAACATTTACTGGAATCTTGAACATTTATTGAATAATTCAACCAAATAAGTTGCTTAGATCTCAAAAGCTATTGCTTTATCAAAATATATGATCATTATATTTGCAGCCATTTTAAGGGACTAAAGTCTATACTGTCTATTTAATGAACACTAAGAGAATGAAAACAAACAAAACATTTTAATTAGATATTAAAACATTACATTGAGTGTAGGTGATTTAGCAAAGAATTCCCTGACTGCTAGTAGACCCCCTGAATGGGGATGAAAACTCTTGAATTAATTTTATATGGATTCTTTCACTTTAGATATAATCAAACACAGAATTTTTTATAATGGGTTATTTCTTTTCACAGACATTAGTAACATGTCATTTTCTGTATTCACCCTTTAAAAACACCAGAATGACATTTCTCCAGTTTTGAAAACAAAGATTAGGAACATCGAGACAGTCATGTCATCTTCTTTTTGATTACAGCCTCTAACACCAGAATTATTATTTTTTTTAATTATCACAGCTTTTTCATTCTTTCTCTACAAACACACACACACCCCTTCCATTTCCCCTCCCAGTTCTTGCATATAATGAGTTATATGTGGTACACTAATTATTTTATTATTTTTATTATTATTTTTATTTCATCTGTTTTCTTCCATTAGGTTGAAAAAGGTTAATTTAAACTCATACTGATAGCAAAAATTGCCAACCAGAAGGCCAATATTACAGGTGTTTTCAAAGACCTTCTAAACTTAAAGACTTAGACTGAGAATTCACATAGCAAAGACAACTTACTATAATGATCTTCCAGTGAGATCTAATTTGCTTCAGTCCCTTTTATAACAAAAGGCACCAAGGTAAACACCATGGCTTATATGCAGTTTAATTCTGTCTATGCTAAGGATTAATTTGGAATAAGAATACCTCTTTCTAAATGTACTGAATTTTGGAAATAATTAAGCTAAACAACAACAACAAAGTACTATTACTTCAGAACTAAAGATTCAACACATGCAGTTATTCAGAAATAGTTCTGATTCGTTCCTGAACTTTATGTTTGATCTAGGTCTACAAACATATTCTTTTGTTGCCAGCCCTTACAGGAAATGAATCATAGACTTAAAATTAAGCATATATTGAAGCATTGCATAATCAAGGGTAATTTGTGCATATATTTTGGTACATTCACAATTGTGTACATAACACAACTCATGGATATTCAAATTTCTCAGATTCTTTTGTGCTAGCTGAAAATGACTGTATTCTATCCACAGAATTCCAGTATAGTTAATAGACCTCAAAAGGATTTTGAAAAATATTTAATGTCTGACAATTACAGGTTTTTGGTTTGTTTTTCTGTGTTTTTTTGGTTGTGGGTTTTTTTCCCCTCAGTAATTATTAACCCCCCTCACACACACACCAACCCCACTGTATTTTGCAGGAAAGAACAAAATCCTGTAGTATTTTCTTGTCAGAACAAATCGCATTTCTGAGACCCCCTGCACTTTCTCTCATGCACCACTTGGTAGACAAACTAACAAGAATGAAATGAACCGTGATATACATCTAAACAGAGTAAAAAAACCCTTTTACAATAAAACATTGATATTGTGCAATTATATCAGGATCAAAATATTGCTGTTACCATTTATTTATTTTTAGCCTTCCACTAGAATCATGATTCATGCAAATAAATATAGTTCAGCCAAGATTTTATGGAAAATTTGCCTAGACACATTCCATTGTTAAAATACTTTTTTTCATTTTCATGAATTTCCATTACTTATTTAATCATATTTACAAATAAATATGATAAACAGAAGAAAGTTAGCCATTAGATGCATGTTGGATATTTTTACTATTTGCCTGTCCTTAAAGTCGTGAAAAATACAGACCACACTTTATCTGCAGTTTTAAATATTAGCTAATGATGAACAATATTCTCACCCCTTTGCAGCAGTAAGCAGCCTCTTATGTAAAGTTTGAACTAAAAAACTATTTGCCTGCTTCATCTACTTAAACTGCACAATAATCAATGATGGTTGCATGCCAAATTAAACAACAGCTTCAAGTAATTCTACTACCTCAATACTGTTTTCTTGAGCGCCTGCCCCAGAACTCAGTCTGGATTGATTTGTGACTAAATCAAGTGGCATGGAATAAAGGAAATCAGGTTGGAACTGGCCATGCGCTCATGTAAGAATAGAATAGTCCACTACTATGCTTCCTTCTTGCATGCATGCTGAAAGAAAGGATTAACAGCAATAGCAGAAGCAACTGTTGCATGGCATCTCAGTCCTATATTGCACTAGCTACATGTCAATATTTTGCTGTGGTAGGTGGACCCTAGGGAGACATCAAGTCTGTCAAGACTGCAAATTCTGTTAAGAAAAAAATACATGCTGGATTTTTGACTAGAGGTTCTGTGACTTAAGACAGTCACAAGTAGTGTTTTCAACAGTTCAATCTCTCAGATACAGGGAGCAAACACTCAGACATTCAGCTGTGGTTGGAAGGCTGGTAGGTAGCAAGTTAGCAAGATGTCATAGAATCAAAGAATCATAGAATATCTCAAGTTGGAAGTGGCCCTTATGGATCGAGTCCAACTCTGTGCTCCTCACAGGACTACCTAACACTAAATCATATAACTAAGAGGGTCATCCAGAGACTCTTTGAACTCTGATGGGCTTGGTGCTGTGGCTACTTCCCTGGGGAGTCTGTTTCAGTGACTGACCACCCTCTCAGTGAAGAACCATTTCCTCATGTTCCATCTGAACTTCCTCTGATAGGGATTCATTCCATTTCCTAGTGTCCTAAGTCAAAGTGGAATGCTGGTCCTTATCACTGTAAAGAACTGTTGATTATTTGTCTCAACATTGCTGCCATATCATCCTCATCAAAAAGGAACAAAAGGGACCTTATCAGACCTTGACCAAGCTCTCCCTGCATTCCTATGCAAAGCACTACTATCAGCCTTAACAAAGGAGTCTGAAAAGCCTCCAAGGCAAAGACTATCA
>VXBZ01000386.1:20311-80187 GCA_013399135.1 Heliornis fulica | reverse complement strand
TCTTTCTCTTTCTCTCTCTCTCTCTTTCTCTCTCTCTCTCTTTCTCTCTCTCTCTCTCTCCCTGCCCTCCTCTTTTGCACACTTGTCATAGTCTAAATAAAGTAAAATGTACACTTGACTCCGTTTTGAGTCTTAATTCTGTTCCCGAGAATTATAAGAACCTAGTCACGACAATACACCTAATTGGACCTCACTCAGGGGTTAAGCCCAGCCGCCCCAACCACCCAGAGTGTTCTGAGGCCCGGTTGGAAGCAAGGGGGTTTAACCTCTGCCAAACTGGTCTACCTGGTTCTGGATCATGACAATCATGGAGATACATACACCAAATAGCAATTAAAAGAGGTAAACTGTCTGTTTCTCTCAGTCTGATTTTGAGACATTAGAAGCTATAATGCCTCCAGATAAAAACTAAATTCTGCAGACTTTTGCAGTTACTTGCAAATCACCTTTGGCCCTTACCTGATGATGAAAGATTACAGTGCTGACTTGTGCTGTAAGCCTACGAGTCTCAGTCCAGAAAGGGCATTTCTAGGGTCACTTGAAATTTTTAAGGATTAATTGCACTGGAGTCTCATTCTGATCAAGGGTAAAATCTCGTTGGATAGACATTCCCTTTGCTGCAAGGACTACTACCTGTTTCTTATGCTGCTTCAACACTGCTATGGGCACCAAAATAGTAGCACAAATCGCTCTTCTATACTTCAGTAAGCAAAAGACTACCTTACAATCTAGTTACTAATCATTTACATAATACCACTTATGACTCTGTAAGACTAATCCTATTGGCTTCGTTAGGAGTAGAATCAGCTAGAAGATTGCAAAATTTTTTCTTTTCTTGTTTTGAATTAACACAGTTATACATTTAAAATTGGTATCGTATTCTTGGCATGAACGATTTAAAACATTCTACAAATCTGACGTATTTTGCTCATGCATATCATGCTCATTTTTTGTAACTATGACTGCTTCCAGCAAAATCTCATTCTCATCTAATAAATAACACGAAACAATGAAGTAATTCATGATAACCAAAATAATTAAATAGTAGAAGCAGGTTAAAGATCAGCATTCATTTTTCAAATTAAATTTAAAAGTCTGCGGTAGTTACTTAGGAGATTGGCAAGTTTTACAAATAACATCACCAAACCTTTTAGAGACGAACACAGCCGCATTAGAATGGAGTCATTAGGCAATACATTTATTTTGAAGCCAATTAACCTTTTGTCAGAGAAATGTCGGAGCTGTAATGGTTTCAGCAGTGGAGGTCAGCCTCTAACAGGGGCACGTATGACAGCGATTACGCTGTCTGACATATGCTGTAGACTGAGAGTACAGCTGTGGAATGAGAATCTGCCTTCGTTTGTATTCTGCTCTGCATTTTCAGGGAACAGGCAATCTTGACCTATCCATTTAGGTAATTAAAGCTTCTATTTGGAAGTGTCCTGCAGGAAAGTGAAATTTGGGGGAGATAAATGGCTGCTGCTCACTGTATCCAGCCACTTCCATCATTTGACGGGCTGCATTGCCAGGTCCTCATAAAAATAGAGATTAATTGGTCAGGAGACAATTCTCTAAGGCAAAGCAACTCTGTCATCTTCCTTTTGCAGCATATAATTTAATTGTTAGCCAAGGTAGACAGCTGACTCAGGGGCCTTTCTCTAATGGCTTCCCCACCATTTTCCATTTGCTAAGAAATTATTTCAGTTTATGTACTCATAAGCTAACTTTGTTTGACAGTGAGAGATGTCACTTCAATAAGCTCAGCTGGCTGTCATAGCTGTGTCATGACTTACCTTCCACAAGATTCTGTTTCCTTTGGTATCATGTTCAAGGGCAATTGGGAGTTTTCCTAGCTCGAAATATTTACGAAATGCTGTGGGCTTTGTTGGTCTTTCTTTAAATGCTCCTGCAAGTGGGGGACCTCTTACCTATAAAAAAAACAAAACCAAACAAAACACAAAGAAAACATAGTTTAGTTATAATATATTTTTACAAAAAGCCCAATTTATATGGCTCAAAATAAAAACAGATAAGAAAGAAGAGTAACATTGATCTCCCAAATTATATTTTGCTTTCTTCTTTGCATGCTATACTTCACTCTTTAAAAGTACACTTTATCAATGTAGTATAGGTTTTGTTCACTATTTTTTCTTACTATTTTCAGATTGTTCCCTTAAAGCTGTTTATATTTCAAAGTAGTTATTTCCATTACCACAGGATTTTTAAAGCAAGAATAAAATACCAAGAAAAGATTCATGTTATGTATTAGAAGTTGTTTGGTAATTAATCATTTCTCCTTGCAAAATATTTTTCTATATATTTATTTATAGAATTCATCTGATTTGGTTTCCATCCAATATAACCGTCCTCAGTTTCCATTGCCCTTCTCTGGCCATTACCTAATCTGCGTCCCTGTATCCCATCCTCAAGTGCTATATGTCTGTCTTTCACATGACTTCCAGCCCCTCATTATTGATAGCTGAAGCACTGGAAGAAATGAAGGAAAGCTTTCTCTCAGACCGCTTCTCTCCATCTATGCTGCCTTGGTGGGAGAAATTTGATTCCTCTCTGCTTTGTTCCTTATCTGAGCTATTGGCGGTCAGTATATTGCATTGCCTGAGTGTCTGAACGACAGACCACTTACAAAATGCTCATAACTTTTTTCTGAGTCAAACATAGTAGTAACAGCAACAAATAACAGGCACTAAGATTTCAAGTACTTATAAGAAATCTATTGTTTAAGCTAATTAACTAATCTCAAATGCTAAAAGAGACTAAGAGAGCTAAACTAATCTCAAACGTCCTTGACAACTGACTTCCCTGAAAAACATTTTTATTCTTTTTAATTATTTATTTATTTATTTTTAGAGCCATACATCTGGGACAAGAACTTCCTACAATTCTCTGTACATCTTTTTTTTTCTTTCAAAAAAACCTTTATGACTTGCTACCTTTTTCAACANTCAGCTAGAAGATTGCAAAATTTTTTCTTTTCTTGTTTTGAATTAACACAGTTATACATTTAAAATTGGTATCGTATTCTTGGCATGAACGATTTAAAACATTCTACAAATCTGACGTATTTTGCTCATGCATATCATGCTCATTTTTTGTAACTATGACTGCTTCCAGCAAAATCTCATTCTCATCTAATAAATAACACGAAACAATGAAGTAATTCATGATAACCAAAATAATTAAATAGTAGAAGCAGGTTAAAGATCAGCATTCATTTTTCAAATTAAATTTAAAAGTCTGCGGTAGTTACTTAGGAGATTGGCAAGTTTTACAAATAACATCACCAAACCTTTTAGAGACGAACACAGCCGCATTAGAATGGAGTCATTAGGCAATACATTTATTTTGAAGCCAATTAACCTTTTGTCAGAGAAATGTCGGAGCTGTAATGGTTTCAGCAGTGGAGGTCAGCCTCTAACAGGGGCACGTATGACAGCGATTACGCTGTCTGACATATGCTGTAGACTGAGAGTACAGCTGTGGAATGAGAATCTGCCTTCGTTTGTATTCTGCTCTGCATTTTCAGGGAACAGGCAATCTTGACCTATCCATTTAGGTAATTAAAGCTTCTATTTGGAAGTGTCCTGCAGGAAAGTGAAATTTGGGGGAGATAAATGGCTGCTGCTCACTGTATCCAGCCACTTCCATCATTTGACGGGCTGCATTGCCAGGTCCTCATAAAAATAGAGATTAATTGGTCAGGAGACAATTCTCTAAGGCAAAGCAACTCTGTCATCTTCCTTTTGCAGCATATAATTTAATTGTTAGCCAAGGTAGACAGCTGACTCAGGGGCCTTTCTCTAATGGCTTCCCCACCATTTTCCATTTGCTAAGAAATTATTTCAGTTTATGTACTCATAAGCTAACTTTGTTTGACAGTGAGAGATGTCACTTCAATAAGCTCAGCTGGCTGTCATAGCTGTGTCATGACTTACCTTCCACAAGATTCTGTTTCCTTTGGTATCATGTTCAAGGGCAATTGGGAGTTTTCCTAGCTCGAAATATTTACGAAATGCTGTGGGCTTTGTTGGTCTTTCTTTAAATGCTCCTGCAAGTGGGGGACCTCTTACCTATAAAAAAAACAAAACCAAACAAAACACAAAGAAAACATAGTTTAGTTATAATATATTTTTACAAAAAGCCCAATTTATATGGCTCAAAATAAAAACAGATAAGAAAGAAGAGTAACATTGATCTCCCAAATTATATTTTGCTTTCTTCTTTGCATGCTATACTTCACTCTTTAAAAGTACACTTTATCAATGTAGTATAGGTTTTGTTCACTATTTTTTCTTACTATTTTCAGATTGTTCCCTTAAAGCTGTTTATATTTCAAAGTAGTTATTTCCATTACCACAGGATTTTTAAAGCAAGAATAAAATACCAAGAAAAGATTCATGTTATGTATTAGAAGTTGTTTGGTAATTAATCATTTCTCCTTGCAAAATATTTTTCTATATATTTATTTATAGAATTCATCTGATTTGGTTTCCATCCAATATAACCGTCCTCAGTTTCCATTGCCCTTCTCTGGCCATTACCTAATCTGCGTCCCTGTATCCCATCCTCAAGTGCTATATGTCTGTCTTTCACATGACTTCCAGCCCCTCATTATTGATAGCTGAAGCACTGGAAGAAATGAAGGAAAGCTTTCTCTCAGACCGCTTCTCTCCATCTATGCTGCCTTGGTGGGAGAAATTTGATTCCTCTCTGCTTTGTTCCTTATCTGAGCTATTGGCGGTCAGTATATTGCATTGCCTGAGTGTCTGAACGACAGACCACTTACAAAATGCTCATAACTTTTTTCTGAGTCAAACATAGTAGTAACAGCAACAAATAACAGGCACTAAGATTTCAAGTACTTATAAGAAATCTATTGTTTAAGCTAATTAACTAATCTCAAATGCTAAAAGAGACTAAGAGAGCTAAACTAATCTCAAACGTCCTTGACAACTGACTTCCCTGAAAAACATTTTTATTCTTTTTAATTATTTATTTATTTATTTTTAGAGCCATACATCTGGGACAAGAACTTCCTACAATTCTCTGTACATCTTTTTTTTTCTTTCAAAAAAACCTTTATGACTTGCTACCTTTTTCAACACAGAAAGTGTCATTTAAAAAAAAATAAATGGTGACAGCTTAGAATCATAAATCACACCAAATATTCTGTATTGTTCTATTTGTCTTTATGTCCTCAGTGACCCTTGAATCAGTTTCTAGCAATACAGACATTCAGTTTTCCAGTGAACAGAATGCAAACATGTAACATCCTTTACTTCATTTGTGCCAAGCTGTAGTTTATCTGTGCTAAATACAGATCTGAAATCTAACCTGTCAATTTTTTCCTCTGAGATATTCTGACACCATTTTCTACTGACAGAGGTACAGGGGATCACTAGTGATACGATTACACTGTACTTTACTACAGATTGCTTAAACTAGGTCTATTAAACTGTGACCTTTTGTTGCATATTTCTGTCACAGATAGATTACCTCTAGCGAAAATAGATTTGATATGCAACTTTGCTTAGTAAACACATCTGCTGCAGTTGAGAGTAATACTCTAAGAAAACCATTTCTAAGCAGCTAAGTAAATCTACACTTACTGTTCTGAAGAGGAACAATTTTTTTTTTTGTTTTGTTTTGGTTTTGTTTTTGTCAGGCAAGTCTATGATTCAATGATCATTTGAGGCCACTGAAAAGCATCTATGTTCCTTTTGTATATTTTCCACACAAAGGACCTTCCCACATCCTTTAAGCCATTATTTCTAAAATATTAGGGGTCGCTGATCTATTAATTTTTAACTTAAAATAATTGATAAAGAATGTGTTGTCTTGATTACATGAGATACAATTTTATCTCAAACCAAATATTTTCTTCTTCCCAACTCATGTTGGAAAATTTGCTATGAACTTTTACAGTTTTTCTAGACAATCTATTTGTGTTAATTTGACTTCTTCATATTCTTCATTCAAAAATGAAGAAACTAGAAGGACTAAAAAGATCCTTGTTCCTCTATTATTTCTTTAATAGTCCTCTATATATATGAAGTCTTTCAAAAATTGATTACAAATCTGTTTGTTTGTCCCCTTCCTGTTGAAAAGCTGATGTACATTATCCTTACTTTAGTGGTTAGAAACTACATCTTAAATAGTGTGCCTGCTCTGATCTGCCACTTCAAAAAAAATATGATAGAGTTACAAAAGGTTCAGAGTTGGATAATGACTGAGGGTACAGAATGACTTTCACAAGAAAATAATAAACTGGGAAAACGATGACTAAGAATAAAGACCAGTGGAGTCATGACTTCATGGTGAGGATGAGTAAGGCCAGATTTTCAATTGTCTCCTTCAGTAAAAGTACAGCGCATCAAAAATATCTAGTAAGTCACAAGTTTGGAACAAGAAAAGTAGCTATATATTTGTGTAGCAAGAAGTGGATTTATAGAATTCCTTGGCAAAAGTCAGTGTTGGGAATCGTGAATTTTTCTGTACATTCAAACTGTGACTGGAGAAACTGATGAAAAAAAAATTCATACAGGTTTACTAAATCACAGAATCACGGAAGCACAGAATCACAGAATTGTAGGGGTTGGAAGGGACCTCAAAAGATCACGCAGTCCAACCCACCTACCAAAGCAGGTTCCCTGGAGCAGGTCGCACAGGTAGGTGTCCAGACGGGTCTTGAATGTCTCCAGAGAAGGAGATTCCACAACCCCCTTGGGCAGCCCGTTCCAGTGCTCCATCACCCTCACAGTGATGAAGTTCTTCCTCACATCAGTGCAGAACCTTCTGTAGTCCAACTTGTGACCATTGCCCCTTATCCTGTCCCCACAGGCCACTGAGAAGAGGTTGGCCATCTCCCTTTGTCTCCCACGCTTCAGATATTTATAAACATTGATGAGACCCCTCTCAGTCTTTTCTAGGCTTAACATCCCCAGCTCACTCAGCCTTTCCTCAAAGGGGAGGTGCTCCAGACCCTGAATCATCTTTGTGATGTTAAAAAAATTATCCTTTTTCATGTTGTACAGTCTGTCTGGTACATTTAGACTCTCATGGCCACATCACACTGATATCTCATAGTTATCCTTTGATTAACTGCCACATCAACTATCTTTTCCAGTTGATGAGTTCTGTGTTAATAACAGAATTTCTTGTTTGAAGTGCATTATCTTGTACTTTGTACTATTATATTTAATTCAATTTATAATACCCTAGTTCTCAAGGGCTTCCACTTCTATCTGTGCGACACGGTGATCCTCATCTCTTTTAATAATAAATCCAAATATTATGTCAACTATAAATTTCATTATATAAGCCTATTTTTTTTTGGTCAAGTCCACTAATGAAAATATTAAATAAGGTTAGCCCTAAACCCACTTCTTAAGAAGTTCCATTAATAACTTTCATCTGTTATCATATCTCTGATTTCAACATTGCATGTCGTTATTGTTTCCATTTCAATATGAAGTTTCTTACCCATCTTCCGCATCTCACAGTTCTAGGAAAGTAGTGTGTACAGCTACAGAATTAGCTTCAATATGTTCTAGACAGAGAAATGATGTTTTTCTTTGTCTTAAAGATGTTTTCCTTGACAGCTTGGTCTGTTACAGGCATAGAGACTTAAATACCAGGAATAGCAACAGACTCCAAAGCAACAAAATATCTTGACAGGAGTGAGCCTGCCTAGAACAAGAAAGATCTGCCTAGAACAAAGAAATCACCAATCTGGAAGACAGAAGAACAGTCCCTGCATTGAAGAAATGGTACCTTGTATGAATGAAGAGTATTGTTGCTCTGCTTTATGTTTATTACATGGAGGTAACTTGTTCTTTTTGTTTGCATCTGACAAAAAGTATATTATGAGACATTCACTAGAGTGGCTGCATTGAGCTAATACTGTTTACTTTTTGTAAATAGTTCCCTTTCATTCATATCTTTATTACTAGGGAGACCATCACTAACATATTTGGTATTCCTAACACTGTTCTCTTGTGCAAATGTCCCTTTGGGTCACTGTAGCCAAGCATCTTCAACAGTGAGCCAGAGGAAAAGTGTATGTGTATAATTTGCTTTTTTTCACATTCTGCAATTGGTGATCTACTTTAGTTTATGGATTTATCTTTCTATACTTGGATTTTATGTAGGGCTTTTGGAGACCAGAATTGGGGTTTTTTTTTCCTATTTGCAGACTATCATAATGCAGGAATGCCAGGCACAGGTTCAGATTAATTGCTATTAAAAAGTAATAAAAAATAAAAAAAATAAATTATGGAACTGATTATCCATATCTTAAAATCTTTAGGCCAGCCAACAGAGTAATCTTTTTTTTTTCTTTTCATACAGAAGATGTGTTTCTTATGATAGAATAAGCCCAACTTTCCCAGCCTGTCTTCATGGGAAAGGTGTTCCAGTCTTCTGACCATTGTTGTGGCCCTCCTCTGGATTCACTCCAACAGGCCCATGTCATTCCTATGTTGGGGATTCCAGAACGGGATGCCATACTCCAGATGAGGTCTCATGAGAGCTGAGTAGAGGGAGATGATCACTTCCCTTGATCTGCTAGTCATACTTCTTTTGATGCAGAGCAGTGGCTTTCTAGGCTGCAAACACATATTGCTGGATCATTCTGTGATTCTCACCAACACCCTCAGGTCCTTCTCCTCAAGGTGGCTCTCAATCCATTTTCCACCCATCCTGTAGTCATTCTTGGGATTGTGCCAACCCAAGTGCAGGACCTTGGACTTGGCTTTGTTAAACTTCATGAACTTCATGAGGTTCACACAGGCCCACCTATCAAGGCTGTCCAGGTCCCTCTGGATGGCACTCCTTCCTTATACTGTATTGGCTTCACCATGCAGCTCGGTGTCATTGACAAACTTGCTAAGTTCATAACAAATACTGAAAAAAGGGAGAGGTTAAAAAAGGTTCAAGAAACTGGATGTGTTCAGCACAGAGAAGGGAAGGCTCAGAGGAGGATCTAATGACAGATTTCCAGTCTCTTAACAGATACAAAGAAGAAGGATACACAGCACAAAAGGTAACAGGTGCAAATCTATTCAAGGGAAATTATCTGGATAAAAGAAAAGAGGTAATTATCATCAGAAAAAATAAACACTGGAATTGGTTGCCCAGAGAAGTGGTGGAATCTGCTTGAAAATGTTGAAGATTTGGCTTGGCAGTGATCTGGGAAAACAAATCTAAGACCCACTTTCAACAGAAGGGTTGACCAGGTGATTTCCAGAGGTCCGTATTAGCTGAGGCTTCTCCATGATTTTACACTGCTAAGTGCAATATACAAAAAGAAAGCACACAGGTCTTTTCCTTGTGATAATAACATGCCTGCACAGGACAGCTGGTGATTTTCTTGAAAACTAACACTTGTTCCATAAGCAGTTTAAGTCTTTTTCCCACATTGTGCACCTGGAAGTTACAATAATGTACTGCCCTCCATTAGTGACAGAAGATTTCATGTAGGTATTCAGAGGGCCAGATCAGGAACAAAAGCGTGGTTTGGTTTTCCTCGATTTTTTGTGTGTGTTGTTTGTATGGTTTCTTAGGTTCATTTGTAAAGCATTGGATCCTTAAGGTGGTTTACTGCAAAGATGAGAACATATAAGCTAGCACAAGGGAGGGAACAGCATGGATGGGATTGGGGAAAAGTGACTGATTTTTTGAGGAGGAGTGCTTAATTTATATTGAACGTCAAGAATTAATCGAGCTTGCAGTTTTTCATCTGCCTATGCAAACATAGGTTTTGTTTGAATCAGGAGTCAGTATCTGTTCAAGTGCTGTGTGGAAAATGAAGGATGTGATCCAATATTTTAGGGAATAAAGATATTAAAGAGACCAATGTTTTTAATTCCTAAAAGCAGAGTAGACTGATATTCTACTGTTGTTATATAATGACTCCTATATAAAGAAAGGAAAAAAAAAAGCCCAGTGACATTGTAATCAAATTTAATGTTTAAAGACATAACTTTCTTGATTAACCCAGATTTAGATGACAACTGGGAAGAATGAAAGAGCTTGCAGTTTTTTGTCTGCCAAGTTCCTTACAGGAAAACTGGAATTTAACCAGATCTTACTGTGTTTTTTCCTCACAGAGGTATTTAATTAAATGTATGTTTAAAGCTGTAGGGATAAAAAGTTTTACGACCAATTGCTTACCTAAAAAAAAAAAAAAGTCTTCCATGAAAATATAATACCACATTATTATCATCTTGGTATTAAGACTGAAAAATGCGTATGTACTACATTGCACTGTATCCACAGAATGGAGTCTATTAATGCATGCTACTGTCTTAGGGCAGAGATGTAAAAGTGATGGCATCAAGGAAATGTCGTGTAACCACTGACAGGGTCTTTTTCTCACCCTCCCCTGGTACTGGTGTTAAACTAGCACTCTACTTGGCTAGTGCAGCATAGACCAACCGGCAACCCATTGATTTCCCAACAAGAAAGATCACAATTAAAGCTACTGCCAATCCTAATATAAAACTAAAGTAAAATGCAAGACATATTAAATAAGCCAAATAAAAGACACCCTGCAATGAAGGAATAAAGGTCAAGCAATATACCTAGCACTAGGCAGTGAGTGCCATGCTGCTATACAAAGCTTTACTAGAAATATCAGCTATAAAGTCCTTATCCATACAGAGTAACAGATGACTTGACATGGTTGATCAGACATCAGCACAACACTGCCTGGTTACAATTTGTGCCCAGAAAGTGAGCCTGGGTTCAAAATCCATAATGCCCTGTTTGCTTCTGCAGTTATTATGCACATGCTTCTATACTTGTAACTCAGACAAGCCCATCATTAAGACAGGCCCATCAATCATGTATGAGAAAACAAGATTTTGGCAGTTACCTACCAACACAACAGAACAATAGCTTCATAATAGTATTTGGTGACATATCCACTGATTTTCTAACAAGTAATACTCATAGAATAGACATGGAAACAAATCTGAGCAAGTGTCAACAGTCAGAATCTGCACTAGGCATCCCCAAGAGTGTCTACTCTAATGGACACTAAATAATGAAGGCTGTACTGCTCTGTCTTCATTTGCTGATCCTAATTTGATTAAACAGAGGTGGTTAATACATTCTACAATGTTTTCATTTTGCTGTGCAGACATACTGAAAATTGAATGAGAAACTTCAAATGACAGGAGAGGCACAGTTAAGATATCCCAATAGGTACTCTTGGGTTTCACATTAATTCCTTTTATTTAATGCCAATATCACAAGATTCTTTATCAAAAGAACATGATCCATCAACATGTATCAGACAAAAGCTTTTTATGTCCAAAAAGAAACAGGGAGATCTTTCTTCACATGTGACACTCTAGATATGCTTTAAATAGTGCCACATCTAACGCTTAAAAGCTGCTTCTGGGGCTACTGCACAAATCTGGACAACAGATCAAAGCCCATCTCACAGCTTCAAAAGTCAAAATGAGAGAAATCAATTTTAAGACCCCAAAATGAAACGACTGATGGAAGGTCAGCAAACATTACAAATGCTTCTAAAGCACCAGAACTTGAAAGAAAAATCAGACATGTGATTTTGTACAAAGATATTGTACCTCAATACTGCCTTGAGACACTACTGAAAGTAAGTCTTAAGCTGCATATAGAATCACTCTATTTCATCACTTCAGAAATGCTGTTTTTGATTGGGAAAAAGATAAGCTGTTTCGATAAGCCAGATGTGCCTATGCTACAAACTGGTCTACAGCACTTTTTCTCAGAAGGTCCTCCATCTCTTATTCTCTGCTGCAGCAGAGTGTATTTCATATCATTTAGATTTCTCTCCTGATGCTTGCCAAGCAATTTCCTTTAATACAAAGGAAGAAGAATGACAATTACTAATATATTTTTCTCCTTCTTTCAGTCCACAGATGAATACAGTTGTTTTTTCTTACTTTATTAGTTTCACAAGGCTTTCTGGTGCATCAATACCACTAAATTTGGGAGCCTCCTAAATTTTGCCTGATTGTGGAAATTTTTCCATCTGCAGTCTAAAGTTTAGAAAAATATAAATTCACCGTGAGTACATTTGCATTCATGTTTCAGCTGGCATGACAAGTATGCTTCTGAAGTGGCACCCACTTATGGATCACATCATGAAGCAGTGAATGGACTGGAGTCTTTTCAGACAACAGTCAGTCTGAATAAAGAAAATCCCTAAAATATGTAAGACATCATATCCTCAGCATCAGCTTTTTTCCTTTGGTGATTCACTCATATTGGCCTGGACTGCTCCCTCACATTAAAGTAGCCACATTATTTATGGCTGCATATGTATTTTGGATGCCAAATAAATATGTTGTACTTCTACATCCTGCAAGTTATAAGTGTGTTGTTGGCTAGGGAACAAAGTGAACATGATGCTTTTTTAAATATATATAAATTGTATATATAATTAAATTACAATTTTTATGATTTCTGGTATTTTTAGTTCTTTATAATATTCCTATACATTATTATAGCATATCTGTGTTTATTTCAAAGTAAATAACAGTTGATAAAGCTTTAAAATATTAGGAGAGTCATTCTCAGCTTATTTTGCACTTCTATCATGCATATGTGTATGAAGGTCTATGCTGGAATACAACTGACAACCTAACTTAATATTGTGACCTGAACAGGGGATAGATATCTAGGGAAGATAATAAAAGCAAGGCCATAATATAGCAATACCACTTCTTGTTTTAATCTGCCGGAGTTCTGCATGCCCTTCCCGTTCAATATATACTATCTTTTACACTAATTTTGGTATTTGCTTGTTCCTGCACAGAGTCATTTCAACTCTCTAATACTGCATGTTTTTTTCAATAAAATTGAAAAAAAAATTGAAAAATTTTCAATAAAATTGAAAAAAACACCCACTATTTATCAGAAACAAAGAATTTTTAAGGTTCCCCCAAAACAATTTTTTTTCATATTTTACTATTTTCCCCTCAAATTATGAGTAATATATTATGTTGGAAAGAAAACTCTTCTCCTTTACATAATTGAAAAGAACATGATTGACTATACGCATCTGACAATTTCCACTGAAATCAATATATGCTTATAGTCAGCTAATTGCCACTTGACCGTTCATGCCTTTTGCAAAGTACACCTTAAACAAATATTAAATGGACAGTGACAATATAGAGACCAGAGAGTGTAGTCAGTGTGTCACCATGTTTACCCATAGTTTAACCATCTTTCAAAACATGCTGTATCAGAAAGCATATGTGAAAAGCCTTTTTGCATGTCTGAGTGGGGTTCTGCACTGACTTAGTGGGCTGTTCTAAGGCTTTTAGGAGAATCCTGAAACTTAGAGGAATCAGAATTCTGAAAGCTAGGGTTCTGTCCCTATCAGTTAAAATTTATCTCCATACAATACTTATCCATACTACTTATCCTTCCCTTTTATTCCTTTCTTCTAGCCATTCATGTGCAGCTCATTAAGATGCATTTTGAGGTGTAAATTTTAAACTATGTATTTTTATACTTATTTAATTGTCTTAATTCTTTCAGATTCAAATCTATTACACATGATTGTGTAAGCTATTACTGAGACAAGGTATTAATAAAAAAAGGTTGCTGGTATTGATACTAGAATTTAGGTTGTGATGCAGTATCTATTCTATGATTGGGCGGGTTTGTTTTTTTTTCCTTTCAGTGCTAATGTTGCTGATGAAGGTATATATAAGCATGCTAAGATATCTGTCCCTTTCACAAGGACAACAGATCAATGACTTGCTTTGATGTTAAATTCAAATCATTCCCTCACAAGAGGTACCCTAGTAGGAAAAGAATAGTTGTTTAATTCAAATTATATGCAGCTGAAAAGGTTTTAACAATCTCCATTTGTCTGCTTTGCATATAGGCAGAAAAAATCCCCCCCGGGAAAAGGAACATTTTCCTTGGAGAGAAAGACTCAGTTCTATCTCATAACAGAAATCAAAATAGCAGGAAGCAAGTGAAACGGAGGTCTCACAGAATATGTTTTCACAGATACTGGCAGTGGTTAGGAATTTCTGCACCAATATGCAAAAGAGCTTCCTCACGGTGAGCGTGACGGAGCACTGGAACAGGCTGCCCAGAGGGGTTGTGGAGTCTCCTTCTTTGGAGATATTCAAGACCCATCTGGACACCTACCTGTGCGACCTGCTCTAGGGAACCTGCTTTGGCAGGGGGGTTGGACTCGATGATCTCTGGAGGTCTCTTCCAACACCTGCAATTCTGTGAATCTCTGATGTCTAAAAAGTGGTGATAAAATTTTCTTATGTTGATGTTAATAATTTCAGTGCATCTGAAAGATGGACTGGCTATTTTTGGTGTCCACTAAGATATTTATTTAAATAGATTTAAATATATTTATCTTGACCAGAAGAGATGAAATATTTAAACAGAAAACTTCCAATTTGTAGGTCCCTACTGCCATTTCTATTTATTGAATGTAGCTATATCTGATATTGAAGTTCTTACATAGAATCTCTAATGCATACAGCATTGTTACTGTGGCCAAAACAATCTGTCCCATATTCAGACCAGGGAGAGTTTTATGGTTTCTTTCAGGTCTGGAAGATATGGGGGATGCTTTTTCAAACTTAATTTTTTTTTTATTATTTTTTTTTAAATGAAGTTATCTTTATACTTTTCTACCTGGCAATCTTATATTGACTTTTGTTAATCTCCAGTGACCGCTTTATAATCCTTTTCATATCAATTCCCGTGCTTTAACCATTCCACCATTTATGTGTGGTGTGACTTGTCTTTAAATTGATTAAATCACTCTTTGCCTTGAGTCCTTTTCTGAAGTCTCTTTTTCTTTTGCTGAAATGGCTGAATTTTCTTCTGAAGTGGCTAAAGTTAATGAACTGTGAGTTCTGCCATAATTTTTTAAATGCAGGAGTTGATATTAATTATTTGGACATCATGAAGTCTCTGGTAAGTGGTGAAGTAGAGCAAAATTAACATTCTTACTGAGTGTCAAAGGCCTTTTTAAAAATATCTTAGTATTGTTTTTGTAATCCATTATTTGTCATGTTATCAAAAATGTCTCAGATATTACAGATCTCCTTTCTTTAGTAAGCTGTTTAGTTTTAGACTGGAGAGTACTGACAGGAGATTGGTGCTTTTTTCACCATTTTAAAAAGAAGCCTGACACCCCGATTCTTTTCAGCATCATCATCATTATTTGACATATGCTGACCAACAGCTTCAGTTGTAATTTCCTTGGCTTCTTTCCACATAAGATAATTAGACCTTAAAACATCACTTTAACAGATTCCTAGCCTTCCTGACCTATATATTTATGTGATTATAGATTGAGCTAGATATAATTTTTTCTTTGTGACATGTATCTTTTATTCCACTAGACTTGGAGTTACACAGAAGATTGATCTAAATTTTTAGATTAGGTTCACAGAAATTTTGGGGTTTTTTTTGCATGGAAGACATCTTCCATCTAGCTAGTCAAAACATGGGTTTTATAAATTTTTTGCATTACAAGTATCTCCAAGATCAATGTAGAGCTTTCTCCATTATCTTCCAGCAAATATGACCAACTGTATATTTTATTTTCCTCATCATGATTATTTCCTCTTCTTATAGCCCTCAGGAACTCAGGAGATGAACTGTTAGGGTGCTGATGGGAGCAGAATCTTAACCTCCCCTCAGTTTTGAGCTTAGCAGGAAGTGTGAAGATACTCACATGTGCCAGTCAACTTAGTATCTTCAGTGTATTTTATCAGCAAACTAGCCACAACTGCCTACACAGGGTATGCATAAAACTGAACGACAATTTAATTTTCTTTCTGATTTGAAGTTATCAAAAACAAACAGGAACTTTTCATAGAAGAAACTGAAAGATATGCATAATAACATGCACAAAGGTATGCTGAATATAGAGGACAATAAAGAATAAAAACCCTTTTATATTTTTTTCATGTGTAGTGTATTTTTGCCATGTATTCTAAGGAAAGAAACTACTCAGACTTCTGTAAGGCTGTATACTCTGTCTTCTGTAATTTTTGTGAACACTGCTCAATTGCAAAAAAAATAAACCAGAGTTTTAAAGGGCTATAAGTGGAGACCTAGAAGATTTGTGAAAACCTCCAGCCCATTACAAAGGCAGACTTCAATTAATATTCCATGGAGGGAGAGGTGGTAATATGAACTCTACAAGAAGGACATTGAGGTCCTGGAACATGTTCAGAAGAGTGCAACCAGGCTGGTGAAGGGTCTGGAGGGCAAGTCTTATGAGGACCGACTGAGGGAACTGAGGTTGTTTAGTCTGCAGAAGAGGAGGCTGAGGGGAGACCTTATGGCAAAGGATGTTGTAGAATGGTGAACGATGGTCTCTTCAGCCAAGCGACAGGTGATAAGACAAGGGGAAATGGCCTTAAGCTGCACCTTGGCAGATTAAGAAAAAGTTCTTGACTGAAAGAGTTGCTAGGATGTGGAACAGGCTGCCCAGGGAAGTGCTCAGGGATATGGTTTAGGAGAGGACAGGTATGGTTGGAGTCAGTGAACTTAAAGGTCTTTTCCAAGCTAGTCATTCTGTGACTCTGTGAATATATCAGTTAACTGTTCTGTCGCACCAGTTGCAAGCTGCTCTGCCTGGCTGTACTATCTGTCCAGTTAGCATGTGTAGGAGCATGAACTTCTCTCCCAGGCAGTAGTTAGCAGCTACAAGAGGGTTTGCGAACAAGGGAAGAGAGAGAACAGGTAGAATTCATACCCAGAGAAATGGGTATGAGAAACAGGCATCACTGGAAAACAAGCCTTTGTAACTTTCTTAATTTATAAAGTAAATTAATTTTTTACAACAACCTGCTTATTTTTTACTTTTTAATGACAAAAAGGCCAGGATGAACAAACTTATTTCTTATCAACAATTTGAACTTACTCAAGGTATCACTACTATGTTCTTTAACTCCACATAGTTTAACATCTACCTTAAGACATTGATAAAATCACTGGATGGCTGAAAAAGGTATGAGTTGGCTTGATAGGAAAAGGAAATAAATAAGTTTAAATATCTTCCTTCCTTTATGGACTAGTTCTAATTCTGTAGCTTTGATAAAGATTCAGTTCCTCGTCCTATGATTCTATTAGGTTTTCTCTCTCTAATATCCTCACTAGGCTCCACTGTTAAAAACATTTGTATGAGGTTTTTCTTTCCTCAGGAATCAGGCATTGTTCATTGTACTCCATAAATATTTTAATATAGAAAATTAACACCTTTCAGTGGTTTGGTTTTCAGGATGTATCAATCCAACACAGGCAAATATTCTCCATGGATACAGAAGTTAAATCATAACAAAAGATTCTTTGGGACTGTACTAACTTTTCTATTCTTTCTTCCACTTTCCTACTGCTTGATAACTATAATCTCAAGAATATGCAGAACATCCACATTAAAAAGGACATGAAAGTGTGAATCAGTGATGAGCAAGAATGCAAACATCATGGTACCAAGAGTATAAATGGAAGGCACTGTCATGTAAGGTTTTTAATCTGGTAGATCTTTAAAATTTAAAAAGATAAAAAATTTTATATGGTCACATAAGTTATACAGTTCCATTGCTAGCATTGTACTGGCATCTATACGTTAGCTAATGCTAATTATTCTCTCTGATAAGGTATAAATAGCGTTTGGCAAACACTCAATAGGATATGCACATATCCATATCAAGTTACAATATCTTGCAATAACTAACAAAAACAAAACAAAATTAGAATTTTAATGAAGTAACATTTACAGAAACACTCTTCATGATCTATGGCTCTGATTGAGGATTGCTTTCATTTATAAACTAGAGTTCACTGTATTTCCATTAGAATAACAGCAATTCAATATGTTTATATTATAACACAAATGCTACTAAACCAAATGATATTTTCAAGGTTGAAAGAAATTAGTCAAAGTTAATAAATATAAATAAATAATAGAATGATAAGATCTCATGCTTATGATTTCCGTTAGTAACAGAAACTGAAAAGATTGTAGGCTGTACCCTGAACAGAAATTAGATCAACTTGAAAGATTACTTTTGATTTGTAATGGAAGTGCAACTACTACAGAAACACAGAAAGTGTTATAGCATATAAAAGAAAAATGATAGAGAAAAAATTTAGACACTGTTGTGATCAAAAAGATATCTTTCTGTTTTCCAGATAGAGCTTATACTGACTTGTATATTCAGGAGGTCCAAGCTACTGCTGTAGCTTAAGAAAATAAGGATATACCTTTCCATAAATACTAAAAGTTAAATAAATATTTAGAAATATTGTGGAAAAGGTAATTTCTCTTCTCTCCAACCCCCACAAAATTAAAAATAATAAAACCAACCAAAACAGCTATTTGAGAAGAAACAATATATATTGATGCATTATGTAACAGAAGAAAAATATTTTCTCTTAAAGTTTTTCAGTATGTCCTTGATTTCTAGTAATAAAAACATTAATGCCTGAATGCTCCTTGGTAGTTTGCATCAAATTAGTTAGCTTCTGGCATTCTCTTCCATCATAACTAATCTTACAACTTTACCCTTTAATATTTACTGAGCACAGCCAAATCAACAAGACAAACTTAACCTTTTACCAAGTCAACAATGCTTTCTTTTATTGCACTACCCTGTAAAGTTTTAACATTGTATTTGCTCTGAAGTCCAACAGTCAGTGTGTGACACAGCTCCACTTCTTTTTCTTCCAGCTGTCATATCTAGGCCAAATCCTATCAATCCCATGTAAAGAACATAATCTGAAAGGATCTTTTGCTATTCTTCTATCCCATGTTTAGTGCTGTAACAAAAATACGTAAGTAATGTTTGTAGCTCTCTCAACTTCTCTTCTCCAGAAATATCCACATGAGCAGATCTTTTATTCAACAGATCTCAGGCTATTTTAAAGAAAGGCCGATATTGCTGTTTTACAGGTGAGATCCAAGAGTACATAAAATATTTCTAGTTCCATCACCAGTCTTTTGCATCAGAAAGTCAGTGACTCTTCAGTCCCACTCAGTGCTGCAGTCAGCAGTTCCCAAACCAAGGCCAGTCATAGTCATGTCGCTATCAATGGCACCAGAAATAACGACAGCAATATACATATTGGCAGCAGCTCCAGCTGCCTCCTATATTACAATATGAGAAATTCTGATCAAATACAAGGGAAAAACTATGTTCTTTTCTTGGTCCTTATTTCACTCCATTTAGTGCCTCTTTTGTCCAAATCAGATTTCTTTTTCACGGTGGTGTATCATCAAAGGAGGATGTGACATAAACAGAAAGAAGACAGCTTCTACCAGGTTGACTTGAGAGAGGTTATCCGGATTCCAACCTTGGAGATTTTCAAGACCCAACTAAGTAAAGCCCCTGGTGACTTGGTCTAATTTCATATCTGATTCTAAGCAACAAATTAAGAAGGGACATGCTGAGATCCCTTCCAACCTGAATGAGTCAAAGATTGTATATAACATTCAACACTGTATTTTAATTCTTTTCCTACTCCAGCTCTGCTACATTCATATTCCTCCTAGGAAACTTCATGGATCAAGTTTTTTATCATCTATCCATATGGAGCAAGGAAAAACAAAAGTGTATGCTAAAAATATCTGGACTAGAAACTAGATAAACAATATACTCTTCTTAGCTACGGCGTCTAATCATGTCAGAAAGAAACCTTTGGACTGATGCTCCGTTTTCTTCTGTCAACACAAGATATCAAACACAAGAGTATTGAGCCAAATTACTAGCACTAATGGCAATTTCTATGAATAAACAGACCATGAGCTCATGAGGTTAGGGAATGAATGAAAAATTGCTTTCCTTGTAACTGATTTTCTTTGTGGTGATTTGCTGATATGTTGTAGGTGTTTATAAGGCTGAGCAGTGAAATTTAGACAATTTTTTATCTCTGCGGTTTATCTGCAGTGAGCTTTAGCTCTTTATTTTATATCCATGTCCATCAATGATGCAGCAAGTGCTTTTTTATTTGTAATTCTTCTCACTCCTCGCATTTTAAGATTCAATCAGATTTGACAGGAGTGGGGCTGTGAGTAACACATATAGTTGACATATTTGAAGAACAGCAGTTACAAGTAACATATAAACTTTCTTGTCTGCTTTCCTACATGTCAAGTTTCAATATGTGCTCCCCATGAGCCACTATTCAGTTGAAGAAGGGTTCTATAGTTCCTGGCTGTATATAGAGACAAGGGCAGCTCTTTAAAATCCAAATTCATACTTGCAACTTTGGCAATGCTCAGTAAAAACTGCAGATCTCATAGATAAAGACATTTTGCAATAATGCAATTGGAGTGGCAAATTCTGGTGAAAATTGCAATGGTGACTGCAGGTGACTAATTTTACAAGTTCTTTTGCAGTTTTCTCTCTGAAGAAGCAGTTAGTGCAGTAACAAAGCAAATCATGTATGTAATTCAACTTTAAATATGAAATAGTTTGTCTTCTGAAGAGTGAAAAGTCCATGTCTCTAGGGTATTTCGGTGCACTGGAACATTTAAAACATTACAGTGGATTGTTTGAGGCCCCAGAGCAAACTGATGTTTATCAACAGCTTAATCTAAGGGTAATCTCATCATTTGCTTTCTTCATGCATTACAACAGGGAATTTTATACAGAACTTGTGTTTTAGCAATTCAGACACTTTACAACTTTCCACCATTAACTTGTTGCATGTAACTATATTAATGTTTTAGTTTTGTTCAGAAAGTAACTTACAGAAATGAATATCCCAGTTGGGGGTGGGGGTGGGGAGAGGCGCATTGATAGGTAATTTCCCAAATGACTTAATAAAATTGCAGAGTTGTTAAACCATGTCTGTTGTCTTGATTCTTGAGCAGCAATAAGCAATATAAATTGCAGCTTATGATAAGAACTGTGTTGTGAAATAACTGTGATAACATACCAGTGATATTGACCTAACTAATGGATATTGGTGACAAGCTGTTACAATGTATCTAGCTCTACACATGTGTATATATAATGCCTTCTAAGGCACTGCTGTGTTTTGAACTAATGGAGTCCTCAAACAGGCATATATGCTCATCTACTAGTAAAACATTATTTATATTATCAGAAAGCCACAGCTTAAAGGATGCTAAATAAAACCAGGATTGTAACAGTTCCCCCCTCACCTCCTGACACAAATAAGTATATGCATAACATATGAAAAATATATTGTTTATAGTAAATTTGGATATATTGTGGAAATGCAGACCAATGAAGAAAAAGCTGTTAATGAATGTATAAATGTGGTGCCAAATAGATCCAAAGGGGAAGAAGTCATCAACATGAACATCACATTCCTTATATCGGAATCCTGGAAGCTGATGGCTTTCCATAACCCTTTCTTTTGAGAAGTAGCACCATGGACTTCTCGGACCCAGACATGCTCTAGAGGGGTGAACAGAGCATCAGCATAAGGCATAGGTACTGGAAAGCTTATGTGTGTCGCTTTTAATAGTTTCATTATCAGGCATAAGCAGTAATAATTGGATAATTTGACTATCTTCTTACCTAGCTTGATAATTTTTTTCCAGACTGTTAAGACTTTAATTAGATGAATCATAAATTCATGGTTTCACACACACAACATGGTTCAACAGACTACAGAAATCACACAGGGTGTTTAGTCTGGTAACCAACCATACCCTTAAGGCTTTGCTATTAAATCTCAGTACAACTGATGGGGAATGTAGGTGACCTAGGCTGTAACTCAGATGCAGTAGCCTGTATTTACCACACTACAAGAGATGATCCTTGTTTATTAAGCTTTTTAAAGAGCTTTAAGTGTTTTATTATTCAACTTTTGAATACAACAACCTGTTGCCATAAAATTCAGACTATATTTTCCTGAGACACATCTGGACTACCAATTACTTACTTACGACTACTATACTTGTGTATACCCTTGCAGCCTCTCAGATCAGCATCTCTTATTGAAGACAACTAATTTCCAAACTGCCGGTTTGAACTTCAAGACAGAGAGATCACACTTTGATGATCATGCCAATGAAAGTAGTACCATTTCTATTGTTTTTAATCATAAACCAAAGTATTTTTAAATAAGTCAACCAATACTTTCAATATTCTCAGCAATTTTGTTGGTGGTCACTTAATCAAATCATCTTTCAACATCCATCTTCAACAAACAAACACTAGGATGGCCACAGCAAAGCATCTGGTTATGCTGAATGAAAGTTTGGTCAGATGTGATAGGCTACAGTATATGCCATTTTTTCTGTCAAAGTATACAGTTTCCAGTAAGCTACCATGAATACTAGAAGATAGTTGGCAATATTAGCATATTTTCTACATGGAAAATTTATTTTCTTTTTCAGCTGTTTTCTCCACTTTGGTGAGCAGAAGACCTTGCAGACATGAAAATAACAGAGAAGCTGTCATTGGAAGAGATCTCTGGAGACTCTTCAGTCTGATCCTCCTGCTCAAAGCAAGGTCATCTACAGATTCATGGTTGTGTCCAGCTGAGTTTTGAATATCCTCAAGGTTGGTGACTTCATGACCTTTTGGGGCATCCTATGCCAGTGTTCAGTCATTCCCACAAAGAAAAAAGTACTTATGTTTAAATGAGATTTCTTGTGGTTTAATTTATGCCCATTTCCTCTTGTCATTGGGCACCACTGGGAAACAGTCTATCTCCACTTTCTCTATACCATGCCTCGGACATTTAAACACACCAGTAAGATTCCCTGAGCCTTCTCTTCTCCAGAACGAACAGTCCCAGCTTTCAGTCCAACCTGATATGCTCCAATCACGTAATAAACTTTGTGGCCCTTCACTGGATTCACTTATGTGTATGTTCATCTCTAACTGGGAAGCCCAGACCAGTAGTTCTTTGGATCCTCCTTGCCCTTCTTGAAGATATGATTAAAACTTGCTTTATTCAATCCCCAAAGAACCTCACAAGATTCCTGTGAACTTTCAGAAATTACCAAGAGTGACTCTGAAGTGACATCAACCAAATCACTTATCATGGACCACAAGTGTAAGGCTTCTTCCAGGTATCTGAAGAAGGCCTTATCTTCTTCCCCCTGGTTAGGTGGTCTGTAGTAGATATTCCCAAAAATGTCACCCCGTTTGTCTTAACTTTTTTCTAATCCTAACTCATAAATTTTCAGCTGGCTCACAGTTTGTCATGAGGCAGAGCTCCATGCACTCTAGTTTCTCTCGTATCAAAGCAAACTTCCTCTCCTCACCTTCACAGACTGCCATTCCTAAAGAACCTATTTAAACCAGAAATAAATAGAAGTGGGAACTACAAAGAATTTATTATGGTCAGAAGGGCAGTACGGGTTTTAACATGAGTAGTTCTGGTACCTTCAACAGGGTAACTGTTCCTACAGATAAGTCTATTCAACAACTATATTTTTCACTTCCTGAAGTTTATGTTATCTTGGTCGTGATTCAAGTGAACATAGCTACAGATAGAAGCTAATGAAAAATCTGGCAAAAAGTTCCACAGTGATACCACCAAGGCTCTCACTCATAGTGGGGTAACTATTGTACAGTACCTAACAAAACACCTGCACAGGGGGCCATGAAAACAAAGTCTCTCTATGCTACCTGCCATGGAGGCAGTTGGCCTAGCTCCACATCCAGCACTTCAGTGTCCTTGAGTGAAATCAGTGGCTGCACCATCTTGCTGCTGCAAACTCTCTTATCCCAGAAGATAACTTTATCTAGTTTTCCCTTAGTCATAAAGGAGAGGTAAACACAGTGAAGAGTAAAACCAGCTAAAACCACAACAGAGCAACAACTGGAAAACAGTCATAGAATGTTAGGCTCCATCTATCTTTTCTTCTTAAACGCACTTGGTAGGCACAAACATGAATTCTCTGCTTAACTAAGGATCAACAAAAAAAGTGTATCAACAAGAACTACTCCATCTTATAAAAGCTTCCCATCCCTTCATCCTGATCATTTTCAAAATCTAATGACTCATTATGATACAAACTTCACAAGAAATGGAAGATTATGCATTAAATAATGCTTGTAAAGAAACTTAATTTTCAGTAGATTGTTTCTAACCTATTACAATTAATTAATATTTAATCACCTCTAGTTTCCTTGACACCTTCAAGGACCGCATCTAAAGATTTGAGGTGCACAGAGAACCTAGCAATAAGGTTTGCAAGAGACGGTGAGTATCTTTTACTAGATGAATTAGTATAAATGGCAAATGCAAAACAGAAGCCCTCCTTCAGGGCTGTAATAGAAACAGCACTTCAAAGCTAAACTGATCACTAATCAGACCAACTGCTCACAGTTCAGTTTGTATATATCAGTTGCACCATCTCGAAAAGAAAATTGTTGGTAATTGTCAAGTAAGGATGTGGAAGACAGGTGAGCAGCAATTATTATACAGTTATCAGACCTATTAACATTTTAAGAAGGGATTAATTTTCAATAACATGGCATTTGATAGTTCAGTTGCCAAGAGCAACTAACAATAACACCGATGGATGTCAGAATAAAGTACTGCAACTAATCATAACAGAGAAAGAAGTCATATGACTAAGCTAAAAAAGAAAAGGATATATATATATATATATATATATATATATATAATGCTCTTACTAGTTTATTGCAAGGTCTTGCAAAAATTAGTGCCTTAGAATCATATAAAGAGTTCAGTACAATTGTGGCAATCAAACAGAATGCATCGATCTAGGAAATTTGCTGACATAAGGAAATACAAAGTGTTTGTTATTCAAGTGTCTCAGTATTTTGTAGCTTCTAAATACAGGTAATAAAGCTACAAGTGCATCATCAGCCTCAATAAAATTCATAGTTCTTTTAAAAATGACAAGAGCAAAACCAAAAATCCATATGAGTTATACATAAATATCTAATCTAGTAACAAAAATTTCTTCTGCTATCAGGCAAAAATCTAAGAGTAGATCACACATTTGTCTTCAGAATAAACAGCATTTTTATGGTAAAAATATATGTCTGCATTTATAATCTGAGTTGCATGGAACTTCTAGAGGAAACAAGCAGAACACTTCATGACTGCCTTTTCTTTTGCTCAATACATTACCTTGGATGTAGACAGATGCAGGAGGAATAAAAACTTTGATAGGAATTTTGAAATTGCATAATTTATTCAAAACAATCAGGTATTTTAATAAGAATTTTACTTTTAATGCTTCTTTTTACTGTGAAGAATACATTTATGGGATGATGATTTTTTTTATTTTACTGATTAGAAACATTAAATTCTGATTTTCTATTCTTATTTTCATAAGCAATAGTCTAGAAATTTCTGCAGAAATGGTTTCTAATAAGGAGGTGTATGGACATTACCATTTCCAGGACACTTTGTTTCTGTGAAAAAGTCTAGTCCAATGGATAATTATTTGCTAAATAGCTAAGACCAGATCTACTGGTTAATTTATTAAAATTAAATATTGGTGATTATTGAAAACAATGAAAGTAATCAGCTGATCAAATATCCCATTTTGCCAAAGTATTTATAGTCTCACATTTTACTGTTCAGTATGAAAATGTCAATCTTCAGTTCCTCTTTGAAATCTTGAGTACAGTGTTTCTACTATGTAATATATGTTTCGTTTTATTGTAGGCAGTTACTGTGTTGACTAGAATGGATTGAACAACTTCTCCATATTTAGAAGGTTCGCCTAATTGAAACTCTGTTTTAGTAAAAAACTAAACATTCACATTAAAAATTCATTGCTGAGTTGCTGAAAATATTTACGTAACAATAAAAAAGACATAGGGAATTCAGATATTCTCATAAAAACTTTTAGAATGTAGAAAGGAAATTAATTTAAACTCATTGAGTGAATTACTTGCTATGAATTATTTCCTTTATCCTGAAAAAATGACTCTCTCAAATTTCAAGTTAATGCAATCATTCACCTTTTGCTATGTGCATATCAATCAAAAAGTCTTCCAGCCAGCACAAGGAAGAAACTAACATTATGGTTACTGGTGAGCTCACAACTTTTAAAAATCTCAGCAAAAGATGGTTCAGAGGATTATACAGAATTGCTACAAAAAAGAAACTGCAAAGATGCACAGGCAGAGCATCCAATCAGTGAGAAAAACTAATTTCCTAAATTAATCCAGATTGTAACTGGCATAATAAAAACACTAATGTCAGAGACTGGAGTTTGCAATAATGAAGGGGCTTAGAGAGGATTAAAGAGGATATAAGAGATTATCAGACTAATCACAACTGATATAGGCACAAATCTGATATCAGAGGCCACACTGTAAAATCTTTAGATGTCTCTTCTAAATTAGAAATACCAAGACTAATCTCTCAAAAAATAAACAGAAAAATGTATAATCATAATAAAGACCAGTATCTTGAAAGCCTGGTAATTTCAATTATCGGTCCTTTGCACAATATGTGAACATCTATACTGAACATCTCCAGAGATTTATGTTTATCTTGGAGAAATTAATTTTCAATACTGCCATAGGAATAGGAATATCACTCAAAATGGGACCTTTTTAGCAGGCTATGTAGCAAATTCTCCATTAGTATTTGAGGATTAAAATGATATCTTTTGTTTAACATGGAGAAGACAATACTACAGGAACTGAAAATTGTATTATACACTTTTCAGAAGACAACTTCCATGGAATGCTGATTTAACTGTCCACTTAGGGTTTAGCGAGAAGTAACTTAACAAACTATGTAATAAATTGCAATTATGTAAAAAAAAACCCAACTGTCAATCTCAAAATGAAAGAAATAACTTGAAGGTATCTTTTCTCCACCTTTTCTGTGTCACCAAACCAGACTAGAGAGTTGTCAGGGTATATATTGACTGTTCAGCAGGGCACATAGCGATAGGATGATAAATCACTGGAACAGGCTGCACAGGCTTAATGGGGCTCTGGGCAACCTGTTCTAGGTGGTGATGTCCCTGCTCACTGCAGGAGGGTTAGCCTAGATTACCTTTAAAGGTCCCTTCCAAACTAACACATTCTTTGATTCTATTTAAATCAGTAAGTGGAAGGAAAAATTTTCCTTCTCATAAGGATTATATCTCTCAAAATAGTTCTTTGTATTTCTTACAGTTGGTACATTCCATTTTAAGAAAGGATGTCTTTATAGTAAACAAGAATGCAAACTTGTAAGGATGTCACCATTAAAAAAAAAATTAAAAAGAAGGAAGTTAGGTAGTTAGCCAATAGGATTGTAAGAGCTGGTGCCAGGGAATATGGTTCCAAGCACTTGTTTTTTTGGTGATTTTGCCAGTTTCAGCAGACTGCAGGCAAGAAGACAAACAAGAGAATGAACCCTAAAGCTATAGGTTCTGTGAAGGTCAAAACCATATTGAGTAACTGCACAGTAAATTATGAAAATCCAAAATTAGAGCAATGATAAAAGTTAGATGACATGTAAAACTTATTTCCAAACTTAATGGAACTGTTGACATCTAAAATCTTAACAATAAATACATCAGAGTGAGAAATTTACTTAAGTTTTGGTCAAATAAAGATTCTGCTTGCTTAACAGTGATGTACAAAGAAATTTTTACTCAATAGCTTTAATAATAGATTTTCATATTTTTTCCCACCTGTCTGATCTTTTAACCCTGGAAGAGAAAGTTTATTACCCAGCATGTGAATTTATAAACTGGATTAGACATTGTAACACTGCAGACAAATGGAATGAGAGTAACAAAATCTTGCAAAAGACTAAATGCTATTTTCACTGCTGTAACTTACATTTAACCATACGCATGAATGTCATCACACTAGCTGATGAACTGGGTAACCTTTCCATGCATGATCTTATTTTGGTTGGTAATGAAGAATCTAGTTTTCAGAACTATTTTAAGTACTGCCTGATATTTCTTGTTTTATCCTTTCTTATTCATTATATTTTCTCATATATTTAAAATATTTAATAAAACCGGAAATGTAAGCTGTTACCAATTATCGTTATCTGACATATATATTACCATAGCTTTTTTGCAGTTTTCTGAAGAATATTATTCCAGAATATTCCTCCATGATCTCTAGTCTTCACTTTCGGTGAAATAATTAATTCCTATCACAATATAAGATACGTTTATGTTTTTTAAGGGAACTGATACAAACAATAACTGTGAGCTTCTGATTTTGAAATGTGTTGAATATTGCCATCAGCATCTCCTGTTATTTTGCTAGGGCTTCTATTGATAATGTGATATGAATTTGCAGCAACCAAGCAAGGAATATTGATGCCAAGAAAGCAACAGCTGTAAAAATTAAATACCTAACACAAATCTTTGCCCCAGTAGAAATGTAGTGGAAGGTTGCAACTGATTTGAAGAAAATCTTCCCTTGGCATTGAAAAAGCTCTGATTGTTTCTGAATCAGCAGTGCTGCAGTAATTACTACTGACTGTTGAAATCAACGGGACAGCATATGAATAAACCTGCCTATGTTTTCAAACTGCACCAGAGGAGATTTAAGTTGGACATCAAGAAGAATTTCTTTACTGAACAGGTTGTCAGGCATTGGAACAGGCTGCTCAGGGAAGTGATGGGAGTCACCATCCCTGGAGGTATTTAAAAGGCGAATAGATGAGGTGCTGAAGGACATGGTCTAGAGGTGGACTAGGCAGTGTTAGGCTGTGGCTGGACTCGATGATCTTAAAGGTCTCTCCCAACCAAGTGTTTCTATGATTCTATTAAAATGAGGTGTTTCAATACACACACAAGGTTGAAGAATTCTGGCATGACTGGTGTGTGCCTTATCTGCTCCTGTATCTCCACTCATTCCCTTGTTTCATGAGGCTTTCTGTACCAAAAGACCAAGGGATCGTGGAGTACGGCAATACTACTGCAACATTAATCTGTAAAATTATTAAAACAACTTAAGAACATCATAATCAATGAATAAAAAATTCCAGTTTACTGGACAAATAGAAGAACTAAAATGCTCATGATGATTTTTCAAAAAACTTCTCAGGAAAAAGATAACAATACTCCTACGCTAGAAGGGAAAAATTGCTAACCTGGGGGTTATTCCAAAAATCTAGTCAGGATTTAGAGATAACAATAAAAACTAACAAACAGATTAAAAAAAACTTCCAATATAAAGTATTTTTGGAGAAAAGAGAAAGACTTAACTAAAATTATAGAAGTATTAGAGAAAATACTGAGAATGCTAACCTATTGAGAAAGGGATGAAAGCTAAAACAAATGTCAATAATTTATCCACCAAAAAATAAATACAGTAAAGAGATGCAAAGTAAATGAGATTCATGTCATTGTAATAATTTGTCCTGTTTCTTGTTAATGACACTGAAAATATTGTATGCCCAATGCACTGGTATAGAAATTGAAAAATAAATGATTTAACAAGATAGATACATAATCTTCAGTATACATCATACAGAAAAGTGTATCACCAATGCAGGATGAATGCAGGAATTTGTGCATGGGGAGAGACTGTATGCATACACAGCCTGAACGTTTTTGTCTGATACACCTGAACAGAGCACCCAGTAAGAACTGAATTTTATACAAAGAAAAAAAGCAATCAATAATTCTCTAGAGGATAATGGAACAATTCATGAAAATTAGCATGGGTTTAATAAAGAACTAATCCCTACTGACTTTTTAAAAAACCTCTTTTTTGATGAGATTATAGAAAAGCCTGCACTGTGCCCAAACTCCGTTGTTCAAAGTAGGAAATCATGTCTGCCAGTATTTCTTTGAGGGTGCCTGTGAAGTGCAAACTTCAATAGTGGCTTTGTTAGCACAACGTTTCTACACAATGAGGTGAGCTGATCTAGCATCTCACCAGTGCTCAAAGGTGGAGCTTCCTTTTTCCCCACTTTCTGCTACTGGATACATACTCCCAAGAGGACTTTCACTGGTTGATGTGCTTGTGAGAGTTTTGAGTTGATTCATCTCAATAATTTTGTAGAAAACTAACCAAGGGGGGAAAAAAAGAGCTTTTTTCTGGTTTAGCAAGCCAAATCAGTTTACACTAGAGTCAGATTAACAGGAGAGATGGCACTGCACAGTGAGGAACAGGGGAGAAAAAAATGAGAAACAGTCAAGGCTTCTAGACAGTGTTATATGGGTTCACATGCTCATGGAATCATGCCTGCAAAAAAAAGCTGGTGGGAATGGCTGCAGCGAAGCGTGTGTGTCTTAATGAGTAAAGGGATGTTTCCTTTTGCTCTGGAGACAACTACAAACTCAATCAATGTAACACTTGAGAATTCAGTGTCATCACTGAATTGAGGGTGATGATCATCTGAGTGTCCTATTAAGTACTACTCAAAATTGCAAATTGCCCTAACTCTATCTACTCTGATACATATTAAAAAATAGCTCTGCAGTTCTGAAAGAGATTTCATTGAAGATAGAGGAATTAAATCCAGTGGGCCCTGGACCAAATCAACAGGATTGTAAACTGGAGCAGGGAAGATTTAGGATAGACATCAGAAAAAAATTCTTTACTGAAAGGGTTTTTAAGCATTGGAACAGGCTGCCCAGGGAAACGATGGAGTCACCATCTCTAAAGGTATTTAGAAGGCGTATAGATGATGTGCTGAAGGGCATGGTCTAGATTTGGGCTAGGCACAGTTAGGCTGTGGTTGGAATCAATGATCTTAAAGGTCTCTTCCAACCCAAGTGATTCTGTGATTCACCCTCATCTATAGCTGGAAATCTTCCAAAACATAAAATATGCACTACTTGGTTTAGAACAATTACTTCTAAGCTCTTTATCCTCAACTCTGTATAGAAACATACCTAGGAGGAGTGTATGAATATAATTATTCTAGAATAACTATACTTTGGAAAAATCTACGATGCACACAAAAAATGGGGCAAATATTGCCTTTACATGTGTTTTGCAGTATAAATGCAAGAAATTATCTTCATGACCTATCCTCAAATAGGATATATTGCTCATATACAATATCAAATGTTGATATTGTATATGGGCAAAATAATTTTCATATAGTCTCTTATTTATAAACCTTGTTTTCATATTAGTCCCGTAGACACAAGACCGCAGCCCACTGCTGCATATCTGTTACTACCTTCATGGTAGTAATAGGTCATTTTTTTAAATCCCTGCTTTTCTACATATAGATCCTACTCTTTACATTTTTCCTGCATTTCCTGCTTGTCAATTGTATAACCTTAGACCGAGCTGCACGAAAACACATTTTGCTGGAATGCTTGTAATAGTTCAAACAAGTCATGTAGGGAAGCCTCAGGGTATGACACAACAAAGCAACTTATTCAACAGGGAATAGAATATATTTTGCCAAAACTTACAAAATTTGCTTTACAAGAACAGAGTTAAGTTTTGGAAATTTCAAGGTCAATGTTGTCTTTTATTATTTAAATTAGTAAGATTTTCCAAAGAGTTTCTTCAAACTTTCCATGAAATTAAAATGCATTAAATTCAACTTTTATTACTAGAATTGAAATTCTTTACATTTGTTAAAAAAAAATAAAATATCTACTGCATCTAAACTCCACCAAAAAACCCGCTAAAAACCCAAGCAGACAAAGAAGAATTATTACAACCAAAACTTCCTAAAAAAGAACAGCTGCCTGGTACCTCTTAGTAAAATTCAGGTTGAAGGTTATCTGTGGTACATTCTCTTCTTTCATCATCAGAGTAATTACTTCAAAAAATGTCTACACAGGTTTGTTTCCTGTTAGCTAAATTCAAGTGCAGGTACAAGGCTCCTCTCACTTCTTAGAGCAGTTTTACTTATATTCCAATAAAGCAGTTGTCTTTTAATGAAAACAATGAACCAGAAGATATGCATGTTGCAACTAAGTCTATGTGGCAATTGCTTGCAAAGCCCTTGTGAAGACTCATGCATAGATACTATAAATTAAAGATCAATCTTGCCAAACAGTGTATAGACTACACAGATAAAAGTGGGTTTTTTTGTCATTTAAATTATAAACTCTTGACTTTATTGATACATAAAATAATAATTAAAAAAAGATAATAACTTGCTATCCTCAAGACGTGAAAGTTAGAAGAGACCGTAACAATGAACACATACAAAGGGAAAACAAAACCTGCAGATTTTGAGCCAATTGTCTGAAATGGCTATGATTTTATGCTTTTATAAATTTCTCCATATGAAGTTAATAGAAATATTAAATGTCTTTCAACTTTGAAAACTTGATTACTGCCACTCATCTCATCTGGAATCTCAGGACAGCAACACAGCTACACTGATCAGAGCAGAGATTATTATTAATACTAAACCAAAATGCAGACAAGGTTTTAGAGTACTTCTGGAATTTACAGGACTACTAGTTTGAGTAGGAGTTTGAGTAGCCCTTCTGGAATTTACAGGTCTACTACTACTAAAATCAAAAGCATATGAAGGATAGGAAACCAATAGTACATTTATTCATGAGGAATTTTTAAGGTTAAAAATTGTACATAAGACAGTCTTAGGCCCAGTAATTTTGCAGAATTAAGAGTTACATAGTAAGCTCTTAACTCTCTAACTAGCAATAAATGTGAAAAGATCTCAAACCCAAAACACAGGAAAATGGTATTATTAAACACAGGCACAAGTTAGAAAAAGCTATCTTAAAATTTCATAAGGAAGATGACAGTGCAAACTGTTCTAAAGGGTGAAAAATACTTTGTTAGTAGAAATCCATAATCTTAGTTCTCCATCAGTCTTGTTGAACATTTCAGTAATATAACCAGTCTTTTGTTCCTACTATTTTAGGATACCCAACTTAACCTTTAAATCTACTAAGGTCATCAAGTAAAATAAAAATTATTATGCTTTTCCTTTTTACTGCCCATTTGGTAATGCCTTAAACTTTCCATTTTCAAGAACTGAAGCTGTATTAAGTAGAAGAGTCTGCAGATGCTTCTTACATAGGAAATTTAAGAATTTTACTTTATTCTAAAGTACAAATGGAGATGAAGCTTAAACCTAACAACAGGAAAAACATGGCTTGTTTTGGGTTTTTATATTAGGATCAAAAAACCATCTTTTTCCCCAAAACCGACACATCATTTTGCCTAAAATTACCTACATTCCAAAAACCTCTTCAACTTATATAAAGAGGAACATAATATAATGTCTGATTAACCCAAATAATGGGTTAACAATAAGTAGAATTGCGATGATTGAAGTTCAACTGATGCAAACTCTTAACTTTCTGGAAGAAAGACACAGAATATTAACATTCACTGTAATTTTAATCAGTAATATGCAAAAAAGGTTGTGACTTTCTGATATGAAATAGTCCTTGACTTTCATAATTCTTAAGCACTTTATTTTATCATTTTGCTGATGTATGTTCTATTTTACAATCAGAAGGATAATGGATGTGCTTCTTAAACAGTAAATTGGGTTTTATATCAGAGACCTGTCAGCATCACGACGGGTTGACCTGACAGTGGTCTTGCCTTTGCAGCTCTCCTTCATGAGTGCTTTTCAAGGTGATAGGTCAATGTCAAGAAAAGCTCAGGAAACATTGTAACATTGAGAGTTGGAACATTTACTGCTTTTATGTTCTTTCTAACAGACTAAAAGCAGAGCTATCCTTTGCTGTCACATGTACTTTTAATAAATCAAGGGCAGTTAAGATTTGGGTAGATAATGTAAATTAAAATACATTTGATTTTTCTACTGCCTCTAGGACAAGCATCAAGACTCAGGCGTAACAGGTACTGATAAGCACAACACACAAAAAATTAAACCACACTTCTTTTTAGGGAATGACTTCAGCAGTTTCACTTATTTTTAAATGAGGTATGTAGTGAGACAGCATCTTAACATAAACAGTAAGTTTAAGACATTCTTTTCATTTTGGAAACAAAGTTAAAATATATATTTTTTAAGTTAAAAATAATTAAAAATCAAAAGTTAGTAAAATAGAGTAAATAAAATAAAGTAAATCAAAGCTCAGAAGATTAATGATTAATGACATCAGTTGCTACAAAGTACCGTAACACTCTGAACTTCCTTCTTTGTTCAACAAGTGCTGATCTGCCACAGTACCTGACTGTACATATTCATTAATTTATTTGCCTAATGATAATGGCTTTTAAATAAAATTATAATGGTTTTTAAATCAACTCACATGGTAGAAAGACTGTTTTGTAGATTTTGTTAAACATAATATGTTAAATATAATATGATTGTTCATATCCTTGAAGATTACTAGTCAACATGCAAGAAAGGAAAAAAAATACTAAAAAAACCCCCCAAACTCCAAAAACAGCTATTACAGAATCTGCTTTCTATTCTGTTTTGCAGACTTCCTTGCTCGGCTTACACATTTGTGGCAATATTTTAAATCTACCTTACACAAAGTATGTCATTTTATGTTGTTACAGAAATCTTCCATGAAAGCTTTTGAAACGTCTAAGAACAGATGTAAACATCTGATATAAACTTTTGAGAGCTTACTGCATTCATTCACCAATTCTAAAGTGTACTTTGGAAACGTGCTCTTAGTTGTCACTGTACGACCATTTCATAGTGCTATATTTACCAAATTTTATTTATAAGAATGAAACCTGAATAAACCAGAATTCAGAATTTAGAAGACAAGAGCCTGACCAGAAAGCACAGATAATGAAGTACTTGGTGTAAATGCTTGCCACCTTTTTTAAAAAATGAATTATGGTTTTTTAGCATTACATCTGCATGTTTCTAGTGCAGTAACTTTTAAAAAGTAGTTTCAAATATGTACTCAAAATTCACAACAATAAATGACAATTATGACATATTATTATGACAGAGTCTGGCAGATGCCACAAAGATGATTAGGGGCCTGGAGTATCTCCACTATGAGGAAAGGCTGAGTGAGCTGGGGCAGTTCAGCGTTGAGAAGACTGAGAGGGGATCTCATCAATGTTTATAAATATCTGAAGTGAGGGAGACAAAGGAAGATGGCCAACCTCTTCTCAGTGGCCTGTGGGGACAGGACAAGGGGCAATGGTCACAAGTTGGACTACAGGAGGTTCCGCACTGATGTGAGGAAGAACTTCATGATGAGGATGATGGAGCACTGGAACGGGCTGCCCAAGGGGGTTGTGGAATCTCCTTCTCTGGAGATATTCAAGACCCATTTGGATGCCTATCTACGTGATCTGCTATGTCTTCTGACAAAACATGACTCTTCCAACATAGTTATAGCACAGCTTATAGTCTCAATTACATTTCTGTTGGCAATCAACAGAAAACACAACACTTTTTATTTTAGTAACTGATAATAAACTGATAAGTGTCATGAATAATAGTGTTGTGGAAAATATTTATCAGTACATTTGCATGTAAAAATCAGGAAAAAGTGGATACTGCATTTAAATTACATTTTGGCATTTTTTCTTGCACTGATAGGTATCTAACAAAATAATAAAACAAAATGATAAAATATTTTTCTTTGGTGCTGAAAACACTATAGTAAATCTCTTATCAATGTGGCCTCTTGGTTCAAATAGCTATTCTAAGTTTCCTTTTCACAGAATGGCAAAGGAATGCTAATACTGCTTTAAGAAGAGATAAACTTAATTTGAAAGCAGAAATCTTAGAATCTTGATGACGACTCGAGTAAGATGCAAAGTAAATTTGCTAGCATCCACTCCAGGATGTCTCTGAAATTAAAAAGGAGAAAGGTGTGCAGACACTGGGAAACAAACATTTATACTGCAGCAATTTACTTCTCCAGTCACTTTTCCTATTAACCATTTTTAACACATTTGTGTTTCCAGAATAATTTTTTAATTATGTCCAGCATTTTCATCTGCTTTTCTTAAAGTATAATCACAGTAATTTATAATGATACTTTACTTAAACTTTATAAAGATGTCAGTTATGAAATTTTATATTACAACTTTGTTATAAAAGGTTAGGGAATAGTGAAAAGAAATAGGCAAATATATCTACTCTTCCAAGTAAAATGTCTTTTATTATGTTCAAAGCTGCAGTGCCATAACAGCATTATCCTTGCTGCAATGCTTCCTTTTCTGCTCTTGCCTTAGATCTGGTGATGCTAAGCTGTTTCTGTGCACTAAGTAATCTGGAAATCATGGAGATCATCATAATAGGAAAGGATAAAGATACGTATCTACATACAGATGGTCTTGTGAGAACTGGACCTGAATCTCTTCAGACGAAGAACAACTAATTCTTGTTAGCCAAAATCTCTAAACATCAGTTTATTATAGAGAGAATAACATCTGTAGAAGGAGAAAATCCTGACTCCTTTTGTTCAAAGAATACTGGTAGTTGTTTATCCTTCAAAAACTCTTCAATCTTTTGACTTCAAGTGAATGAAAGTACCTCCCTGCACTTCTCAGGCAGAGATGATGACTCTAAATTGATGTGATACTGTACGATACCATATGCTTCACAATTCCTATTGAACAGACACAAGGGGAACCTGTTCAGAACAGAAGTTTTGTGGCCCATCTTTTTATGGCACTTATTCTCAGGATGCTATATAGGGAGCTTAGTGACTAAGCTGCAGATACCATCTTCTTCCTTGGGGATCAAAAGCCTAAAATTTAGGATTGCATTCCACATCCATTACTGGGATTTGCAAACCCTCTTGATGATTGCAGTGCCTAATCAAACAGCTGGTACCTGATTCAAGAGGCAATGCAAAACCACAGGGTTTTTATAACAGAAATGTTATACAGTCATCATCACAGAATAAGCCAGACTGCAGACAAGGACTTTATCGTTGGCAAAGAGTATATCAGTCATATTTCTCTTGTGACTGGCTGAGAAAAAAAACAAATCCCAGTAACATATGAGTACAATGACATTTTATATTTGAGAATATGTCATGTTATGCCACATCAAATTAATAGGAAACGTTTTAGTGAACTATGTATTTTATGCCAACTTCCCAAATAAAATCTATAAATATAAATCTATAGGAATCAGAATTAATCTTTTATAGGTTTCCATAAATCTCTACCAGAGTTATTCCAGTTATGCTAATCACAGAACTTTAAGTACAATGGTTGCGGTGGCATGAAAAAAATCCTTCTCAATTTTCCTTTTCTTGCTTTCTAGCTCTACTAAACTTCATAATTATGTCCTGACTTGCTATTTTTTTTCATCAATGTAACCTTCATCTTGGTATAGGATATGTAATCAGCCTTCAAGAAGCTTTCAAGAACAGATTTGTCTGGATGACTACTATTTGAAGAAATGCTATAAAACTGCAAGTTGAAATTAGATCTGCAGAATAACTGAAGTTCATTCTTTCTCACAGATGGTTAGGTGAATAGCTTATTAAAGATCACTACATAGAGATAGTAGAAGTAGCAGAATTCACAATGAATTCAATAAACTTTTTTGTTTTTTCCTGACCGACCACTTAAAAACGTTATGTTAAAGGAAAAATGGTAATCAGAGAGCCAATTGCTTAGATCACTATAACATGAAAAATATTCTTTTAACAATGTTTGCATGGAGATTTATTCTGAATGCTTTAGAGACAGTAGAATGGTAGAAAACAAAAACATTTCAGACTTTTTTTTAATAATTATTGTTCTTATTTAACAAACTAGTAGTAAAAACAAGCCAGCGATTCAAAATCAGGGCCAGTCATTTGTCTCAATCCTTGAGTAGACATAGTTGTTATTGTATATGTTGTTAACCTTTGCAACCTTTACAAGTTAAGGCAACAGCATGTATTCCAAGAAAGAGCTGCACCTGCTTTCCTTCCCCTGGGAAAATTAGGTGTAGATACTTAATTAGTAGTCTTACTACAGAATCATCAACCAGAACTTGAAAGTACAGAAATACAAATATATATTCATCTGAGTTATATTCCTTTATGACAGCAATTTATGTAGTGATATCTTAATTTAAAGAAATTACTAAAAAGATAGGTATAGGTTCAGAAATATAATACAGAACTAAGAAATTGGGGCAGGAACTGAAAGGGCTATGTTCAGATTAAAAAACACCCACTTTATTTTGAGGTACATATGAAGCACTTTATTGTGGTTTTGATTGGACAGCTGATTGTGAAACCTTCCAGTTCTGGTCAGTTGTAAACAGTGGAAATCAATCTCACATGGGGGTTCCTGTGAGATTATTCTTACTGTTGTATGATTAATCCTCCCTTATCTATCTATCTATCTATCTATCTATCTATCTATCTATCTAATCTACCTACCTACCTACCCTACCTTAAGACGAACTACTCAGATCTATTAACTAATCTTTCAAAACTAGCTCAAGACATCAAGAACTTTTTGCCTAGTAAAACACTACTTTGCCAGATCACTTCTCAGTCTGCCACTTTAGAACTACTAAACAAAAATGGAACAAGATCTGTGCACAGCACTAACTTGAATTTACAGTGTAAACAGTATGAATCACAAAGATAATCAGACAAAATTACAAACTCTTGATGCTATGAAGTCTGCAAGCTTCAATGGAATGAATGTGCAAAATTCCTATTAGAATTTGATAAATATAACCTTAATCTGTATACAGTAAAGAATGCAGATCAGAGACCTCTCAAACAGTCACTTTGGCAGGGAGGCCTGTCTGCCTCCAAATTTTGATCCACTATTATTCTGGCAGTTGGTCACAGTCCTTCCACATGTAAGAAAGAAAATCTCAACATCCAAGTTTATATATCATCAAAAGCTGAAGATAATTTCATGTTACAAAAAACACACCGCAGACTGAAGAGTTTATTTTCACCAAATTAAAGTTCTGCTGCAAACACTGTAAATGTGACAGCTTCTCAAAGAAACAAATATAAGGATTTCTTAAAAATGGAAAAGATTATGCCATCTAAATATTAGGGTACTAAAAAGGGTACGAAAGCCGTAAGATGAGAGAGCAGAAGATACACTGCCATTTTGAACTTTTACTTTCATAAAATTTGTGACCAGGAAAAGAAACCATTGAGTAGATTTTCTCATCCTAATTCCATGCTAAAAAGGATAAGCTCTTTAAAAATACTTAATAATAATCTCCGTGTGTCTATATAACCTGATTAGTTATGCAGGCACGGTAACGAATAATGTGAAATTGACTTTAAGATTGCTCACACATTTTCTAATCCATGCATCTGAAAATATCTTAGTTTGGTTTTTAAATTATTACATATCCAAATGGTATGAAAATAGACTTTTAGAAATGCATCAAAGTAAATGTGAATATAGCTATCCCTGTCTGCATACACATGCAGTTATTTATATTTGTATAGATATCTCTGTGAAGTATCTGTGAAACTATATGTATTTACAATTCAGTAACATATTTTATATATTAATATGCATCATGTTAAACACATATACAAACATTAAAGATCTGGTAGACCTCTGTTGTGAAGGTGCTTCACTGTGAGCGGGATTATCACAGCACACATAAGAACACTCCATACCAATTTTAACTGAGCTGGCACAGGTACCAGGTCTGCAGTTTCTGGCATACGAGTGTTCATCTGGATTCCCCAGTACCTACCCTGAACTGAACCTCACAGAGTCACAGAATCACAGGATGTCAGGAGTTGGAAGGGACCTCAAAAGATCCTCTAGTCCAACTCCCCTGCCTGAGCAGTATCACCTAGATTAGACCACACAGGAAAATGTCCAGGTGGGTTTTGAATGTCTCCAGAGAAGGAGACTCCACCTCTCCAGGCAGCCTGTTCCAGTGATCTATCACCTGCACAGTGAAAAAGTTTTCCTTACATTCACATGGAGCTTCCTATGTTCTAGCTTGGAACTGGAGCTCCGTCCTTCTCAACACTTACCTTTAACATATTTATAGACATTAATGAGGTCACCCCTCAGTCTCCTCTTCTCCAAGCTAGAGACCCAGCTCCCGCAGCCTTTCCTCATAAGGAAGGTGTTCCACTCCCTTCATCATCATATGAAGGATATATATCATAGTACCTGACACTTGAAAAGTTACATGTGTAAAATAGAAAGCTTTGCTTTCATCAAGAACAAGACGGATACCAGAGCCACTTTGTGACTCCACCTTCCTTCTGTGGAGTTTAATAATGGAGGTCAGGTTTACCTGATATCTAAAAAGTGGATCTTCTAGTGATGTTGGTTAATTTATTCATCTAGCTTTCTTCTAATCTAGCAATCCAACAGTATATTTCACCCACATTTATTCTAATCACCATCAAATATAATTACAATAATTCAGCTAAGTAGAAGCTAGCCATCTGTCTTTCTGCACACAGAAAAAACAGTCATTAAAACCCTCTTCCAGTGCAGATTCTGGGGTTCTAAGTGAAAAATAGCTAGCATTTGAATGGTATGAAACTCAGAAAGCATTTCAAACACTGCATTGGCATATTTATTAGTGGCATTAGTATACTGAAATTTTACTTGTATTACATAACAAGAAATCTATATAATCTAGAAATATATAGCAAAATTCATTTAGCCCTGTTAACACTAATTACATTGCCGCTCCTTCTCACATCATGCAAGTGTAATTATATAATTCAAAAAATTTTAATTTGATATAGTAACTATAGAAAGACCTGTACACTTTCAGGAGGAACAATAGCTACAGGATACGCTGATTATAGAGCAATAATAGTGATATTAAAAACCCTAGATTTAGAGTCTTTATATTCATCACACTGGGATAAAAGATGCAATTCATCTCTTCGGGAAATGTTGGAGAATGGTATTTTAAAATTAGGGAGTATAAAAGAAGTATGCCAGTTGATTCTTATTCTTAAGCAGTAGGGAGTTAATGTAGAAATGCACTCCTGCATGGAACCATGATCTTAATGAGAGGGAGACATTCATAAATGCATAGTGTGGCATCTAATGTCATTTGGCTGACTACATCCCATTCACTTCAAGTGACTTCCATGAGGAACAACCATAAGGACAGTGGAAAACGGTGAGCTGTTGGGCCCAAAGGATAGCAGTTAGCTGACCAGCTGCTTGGGGTTACAAAAAGGGCTAAATACTGAGCTATTTAACATCTCATTAAGAGGTCAGACTTCGGACAGAACATACCCTAAGAGACATTGTGAATGACATCAGATTTAGAGATGGGCATTCAGGAAGTATTTTGACAGGCTGGCAAAATGGACTGGCAGAAATTGCAAAGTTCAGCAACAGTAAATGCAAAGTTCTGCACTGGAACAGTTCAGAGCAGGCACTGATTGGCTAGAAGGCAGCTTGGCAAGAAAGATCTTGAGGATCCTTGTAAACAAGTTGGACAGTCATGTACCTTGTGGCAGAGATGAGGCAACTGCATTCTGGACTAGATCAAGAGCATTGTCAGAATTCAGCATCCCCCTTTATTTGATGCTTGTGAGACTCCATTTGTAGTACACAAGGTCACATTTCAGACCCCCCCAGTATAAGACAGACATTGAGACACTGCAACAATGCTGGTGGAACATCATGAATATGAAGAGAGAGTTAAAGTACATGACACATGTGGAGATGCTCAGCGAAACAGTTTGTTCAGTCTCAAGAAGAGGAGGCTTAACTTGAATCTTATTACTGTCTTCAGTTACCCAGAGATAAGTCAGTCTCTTCCCAGAGATACACAACAAAAAGACAAGAGGTAATGGTCACAAACTGTGATACAGAAAATTCCGACTAGACAGTTAAAAAACATTTTTTCACAATGAAAGCTGCCATTTTAAGCGTGAGTGTCCAGGGGATGGATCCAGGCCCTTCTCGGTGTTGGCCACTGACAGGACAAGGGACAATGGGTCCAAGCTGAAACATAGGAAGTTCCATGTGATTGTAAGGAAAAACTTTTCCAATGTGAAGGCGACAGAGCACTGGAACAGACTGCCCAGAGAGGTTGTGGAGTCTCCTTCTTTGGAGACATTCAAAACCAATCTGGACGAATTCCTGTGTGATCTAATCTAGGTGATCCTGCTCAGGCAGGGGGGTTGGACTAGAGGATCTTTTGAGGTCCCTTACAACTCCTAACATTCTGTGATTCTGATTAGAACAGGTTATTCAAAGATGATGTAGAATTTCCATCCTTGAAGACAATCAAGGCCCATCTGAAAAAAGCCCTGAGGAATTTAGCATAATCTGAAAGTAATCTGAATCTAAATCATATTTTTTAAACCAACATGAAAAATCAATTTCTAATGCTCAGGCTGAAAAACTGCTTTCAGTCCAAATATAATGTCCACCTACTACATAATAAACTTTTGAACTTTTTGCTTTCTGGCATGGCCAAGAGGAAGATACACATGCTTACTTCATTAAACCTATCAGCAGCATTTGACGCTGAGGATCAGCATGTGCTTCTGACTTCCCTGGGAGACTGGCAGAAATTAATCAGTCACCCTGAACTGGTTAGGTCAATCCCTATCAGCCAGCTTCAAGACAATTCTGATGAGTGGTTTCTTTCCTGCTCTGAAAGCTTTTATTTGTGCGATGCTACAAGGATTGGTTCTACCTCTTGTTTTGCTTAACACAAAACTTTCTGATAGATCTTGAGACAACAGGTTGTTCAGAGGCAAAAAAACCTAGCAGATTCCTTATTTTATTTCGTTCCAGAAAACACTAATGCACTGCAGGCCTAAAGAACTTGTGAAAAACCTGGATGCATTGTCAAAAATTTCTGGAATGACAGAGCAAGAAAGGTATGGTACTGGGGAAAAAAAGAAAAACAAACAAACAAAAAAAAGGCACCAATGAAAAGATATTCAGGGCCAAAAACTGCTGAGAAATTTGATGAGGTACAGGTGTATCTTCTTTGTGGCTGTGCTAGAAAGAAGGTGGTTTATCAGGAACACACATAAGCTCTGAGTATAAGCTCTGAGTGCCAGAAGCAAGGCCGAAGAGCTGGCCAGAACTACGTTACTTAAGCTCTCCGAATTCCTCACTGAGCATCAATCCACAAGCAGTCACCAGCCATACATACACACACCCCCACACCATCTTTGCTTTCATATTTTTGAGTTGTATTTTGATGTTATTAGCTATGTTTGCTTTCAAGTTTGGAATATTGCAAACACTGCAGCTGAGGATGACATGAATGACAAAAAAATCAGTTTGGTCTATCTTCTCAAGCTCTTTATACCATATTTTAAAAAATCAGGAGTGAAAAGAATAAGCGTGGTATTTTAGCTTTAGACAACTAAACAGAAGGCTATCCATACTAGGTATCTACAGTTCTGCTAAACAGGCTCATTTACATCTTAACAAAACCTCACTTAAGTGAAAATGGGTAGATCTTTTCCTTTTTACATTTCATTAATATTTGTGTATACAAATTATCAAATTTTCTCCTACTTAAGGCTTTAGCAAAAGCATGTGGCTTTTTTCAGGATAAGGAGTTTTATTTTGACAATTAATTTTTAAATTTGGTTGTAGCACAGAGACAGCAAATCATACTGTCCTGAGAAAATAAACAGTATAAATACAGGGCCTATAGTATAAATAAATGGATAGATAAATAAATCAATCAATCAATCAATCAATCAATCAATAAATAAATAAATAAATAAGGGTTATTGTTACTAATCCCATACTATATTTTTCATAGCCAAAATCCTTAGCTATCAGTTTCATTTTATTTTTTGGTAGCACACAAGAAGCAAGTCTAGTATCTAAAAAAAATATTAATGTAGGATGTGAATCTATCTAGAACATTAAATATATACTCTGGACAAAATAAATTATGTGTCCAATACAAATACCTATGCCAGGAGTAAAATTCTGGCTTCTTAAAATTTATATACAAATAAAAATTATATAAATCATAACATTCACCAAGACATTTCATGTAGTACCTCACAATAAATTTTTAGTGTCACTAAATATTTGTTCCGTAAGTCTATTAACTTAACTCACAGATCAATAAATAAATGGACTTTTTTAAAAAAAAAGGATTTTTATCAACATTGTAAGAATTTACTATCCCAGAATACCATCTTACCTCTACCATCCATACAATTTTATCTCTAAAACAAATAAAGTTTTATAATAGTAATTTTTCATAAAATGCATACTATTGGAAGAATTCCCAATATAAAGTATTGTATATAAAAGTTTGTAAATTAAGTGATAGTTCCATATTATAAATTGTCCTTCACTTATGAAAGTAGCAAAACCACTTCAGTCTCACAGGTTTATTCATAAAAATGGCATAAATTACAAACCCAGATTTTATGTTAGAAACTAACATTGGTAAACCTTTTTGTCTTATTTTCAGTCACATGTAAGCACAGACATTCGGTTTATATGCAATGAAATTTCATCCGTGCCTTTTATTTTTATCTACTACTTCATTCTATTTTATTTGTATGAACTTACTGTTGCAAAGNATATTGGAACGTTTAGTCTTACTGGTAGCTTTGCAGTTGTAGTCCTTGACTGTGTCTTTGCAAACAAAGACCACTATAATATTTGCTAGCTTCCTGTGTTTTCAAATGTATTATCAGAAGACATTTGGTAAAGTTTGAGAAATATTTCTTAAATAAGTCATACCTTATAATGAAATTTATATTTCCAGTATATTAAAGTCAGGAGGTTAGACAATCAGATGCAATAAACAACAATATATGTACCGGTTAACTGCAAAACTTAGTAAGATTCTTTAACTTTTTACCATGTGGAATAACAACTACAGAGTAAACATGTAAGTCAGAAAGGTAGTCAGAGGTTTCTCTTCTGTCACTCTAGCAAAATAACTTCTACTTTCTAATGAAGTGACAGAAAAGATATGCTCAAGATATTCTGATTCTACAAGAAGTTCTGTATTGCTCTGCTGATGCACCCTGCTGTCAACTTTGGTGATAATGGAAAACCAATGAAATCACTAATGTTCTCATAACGCCAAAGCACAGGTCTAGGCTCTGAGACAGTTTATTTTCACAATAAAATTATGTAACGCAGTTATTAACTATTCAAACATTTTGGTTCATCTTCAAGCAATGGATTCTGATTGAAAGGAACTCAATCCTTTTCTTGCTTGTATGATTCACTTGTCAGATTGCAATATTTCAATTTCCTTTAATTGCTGTGTTGTCTCATTTTATTGCTGACTAATAGAACAAATGAATAGGGGTACCTGACTTCATAACAGCTGCATCAACACATCTTAGACAGCCATGCTGTCTGTACTTTTGCCTGCCTTCATTCCTAAAAATGTGTATATGTTACTTTCAATGGAACTTGAAGAGGCAGATTCCAAGTATATTCAGCTGGCTTCATGTGTTATAGAAACACAGAGTGCTCCAACCAAGATGGTTGTCTCTCAAGTTATTGGACACCAAATACCTTATTAAATATCAGCAGGAAAATCTTAATTTTGAGACTAATCAACCCCAAAACACTAAACCTGCAGGGTATCAGGCTTAGTTAGTTTGTATAGTTATTGGAGGTGCAATAGTTTATTTCCATGTTATGTTTTTTTCATTTAGTAGCATAATCTTCCAGTGGTTAGGTTGCAAATGTCACACAGTTTTAGAGAATTCTTTTAAAAACACAAGAACCATGACAATATTTATTAAGGTCTCCTTAAAAACACATCTTATTTCCTTTCTTTGGAAAAACATGGTCCAAAATGATCATTTTAATCAGACAGCTTTTATTTTTCAGGGCAAGAAGATGTCATAATAGGTCTTTCAAATGATACCGTGTACTGCTCTGTCTCCAAGAGTGGATCTGTGGGACCCTGAAGTAACATCAGCATACATTTAAAGCAGTCAATTAGCCAGGAATGAAGAAAAACATGAATTAGATGGGGGAAAAAAAGAATAAACAAACCTGACAATGCAGGCTAAAGAAGGAAGTTCGAAATAGTACAGAGGACAACCATGAATTATGCATGTTACAAACCCAAAATGAAAAATGCAGTCTAACAGCTGAACACAAGCCCCCAACATTAGGGAAATTCAAAAAGTGTAAATTAAGCTCGAACCCAGGCTCCTTCAGCAGAGAATGAGAGACTTCAACAATTCAAAAAGATAGGGTGCTAGAAGAGAAATCACTTATGGAATGCTGAATACAGGGTTGTATGTGAATTTCCATTCACCTCTGGAATTCAGTCCCTTGAATCAAGATTATAAAAATGATACAACCACTAACTGAAAATGCTGATCATGAAATTATTTTCTGTAGACTAAAATCTGCTTTCAGTAAGGTCCTCTTAAATAATATTTCCATCCTTTTCAGATTAATTTAGGACTCAGTATACAAGCTCAGCACATGGTGATGATAAATTTCTCTTCCAGTGCACAAAATTTCAAGTCTGCAACTTTCACTTCACAGCACACCCTTATAATCTAACTGCAAAGCTATCTTTGCCCAGTAGACCATATGAGAGTCAAGGACACAAGACTTATAGGTTTACAAGAACTACTAACACAAGGGAGTCAACCTCCAGTCTACTGGGAAGGGGATTCAGTCAGGAGCCAGCTGTGTGCATTTAGCCTCTCAAATGTAGGAAGAGTAGCCTGTGACTGCAGGCAGAAAAGGTCATACACACATTTCGTCTGGAGCCACTTCCAGAGGAACTGTGCTGGCAATCAGAAGAAACATTTTGATTGTCTTTTACAAGTTGATAAGTACTTGCTTAGCCATGAAGCTGGCTAAACATTTGTGCTAAACAGGCTATTGGGTAAGCTTTTTCTTATCAATGCTGAGTATTGACTTAAAACTAAAAAAACTAAAAAAAAATAATATTTAATATTATAAAAGAACAAGAGCTCATAGTGATCTACTTGCAGGAAGCAAGAGAACAAATAATGTACAATATGGGAAAAAATTCCTACTTAAGGATGACCTGTTAAAGAACAGTGTAAAGAATTTAAAGCAGGAGAAAAAAATACAGTTTACTGATTTATTAGTGGCAATTTACTGGTTAGCTTTGCAAATGTATTTTAATATGGCCTCTCAATAAACATTATTGCTGTTTAATGGAACATTGTATAATAGAAGAATTGTTTATCACTACAACAGTGCCATTTGTTTTGTCACGGAAACTAGAAAAATACCCCAGTTCTATCTGGTGACAGGGGAAAGGAAAAATGACAATCCAACCAGAAACAAACTTTTTAAAACCCAGTACTTTCCTTGACAAAATATATATCCTTGACAAAATATATATCCAGAGGTCATCTGAATGCTGTATACTATTGGCAGGAACAGTATTGTCAATGGTTAGCACACAGTTCTAAAATTTCTGTATACTTGTTTGTCATATAATAGTAGACAGAAGAGTTTGTGAAATCTCATGCAAGCTTAAATGCATAACTCGCTGATTTTCACTGACACAACTGAACTTAGTTTGCATTTTTAAAATTAAATTCCTGGATATAATAAAATTTTAGTGCACTGCCTGTATTCTTCACATTGGAACAACTGGATAACTTTTGATAGCCTTCAGATGCTATCAAATAAAGTATTAAAACTTAATTGTTGTCCTGAATAACAATACTGCAATACATGTTAAATATGTCCAAAGGCATACTAGAAGCTCATAAAATAATCATGACTCAAACAGGTTTTATGTAGAAGTCTGAAGTATGCTACAAATTTACTTTTGTGGATTTTTAAAGATAGCAGCTCCCTGTAAGTGGCTGTCTAACTCTAAAATATTTACATAGAGAAATTTGACAATTTTGTGGCATTTATATACCAGTACGAACTGCAAAATCCTAATGGTACTGCATTGGCTAAGTTAAGCATTAGCATAATTTAGAGATATAATGGACTCTCTGAGATGACTGTTACCTTTGGGTTATATTACTTTCTAAAAAAAACTTATCTTCTAGCTCAACCAGAAGTTACACATTTCATGCAGGAATTACTTTCTGAATTTGATGAGCTATATTAGGCAGATCAAATGAAGTTGTATTAATTGTTCCTCTGACCTATAACTATTAATCTAAAGCCTGAAAAAATAAATGACAACACACAAACTAGGAGGGCACAAGATGAGTTGGTAAAACACCCTATATACTTCCTGTGAAAAGTATTTTCAGTCATACCTTACAAAGCTGCAATTTAGAAGTATGAGTTCATTCCTGTGAGGTTTTATTTTTTTTTTTTACAGGAAAAATTATCTAAAGTCTGAGGACAAACTTTATACATACTCTAAAAGGTTTCTAGCCATGTGGAACTGCTGTTCCCCCACAAAAACAGCTGTTGAAACAACCGCAAGAGAAATCTACTGATAGGAAAAAAAAAACTCGCAACTGGAGGATAAGTAAAGAAAACGTGAGCATGGAGCATTAAGTAAGAATATAGAAAGGGCTCAATAGACCTGCTTTGGGAAGTAAGAGTGTACATTTTCAACTTCTGAGGGAAAAAAGAAAAGTTTCTCAAATTCTGGCTGCCATATGCACATGTTTGCCAAAATAGTTTTAGCTAAGAAAATATCCAATACTAATGCCACATTAAATCATTATCAATAGGAAAGTAAGAAAAAAAACAGGACATAATTTATTTTTTCTACAGATTTAAATGCAGACCAACAGTTTTCTAAAAATAGAAATAACAGAAAATTCTATCTGAACAACTATTGAAAGAATGAAAGACCTATTAATCCTTAGAAGACTTAATACCTACAGATATTTTCAAGAACACGAGTAAGTCCAAGCAACTCATGCTGAAGTACTTCTTTTCATGTATTAATAATGAGATGCACAGTGAGACAAACATTATAATAAAGAAGTTCCTAGGATAATGGCAAAACTGATAGATGTCTTAAGCACACAAGACAGGCAATAAAATACTTCTATTTGGATTTACATTGGACTTTGTGCAGTATACTATTTATTGCCTACCAATCACACACACACACTCACACAAAATCAGTAATATGTTTATGACTAATGAAATAGGCATCAAAATGTCAGTTTAAAGACCTACTCTTTCTCCAAATGGCTGTTACGCAAGCAGTATGCCCTGCTTGCTTCAAGGCATTAAAGAGTTTTCATTCCACACTCATTTATACAGTGTATTTTATAATATGTTTTAACTTTGTCACACATTGTGCAGAACTTTTGTACCTACTGCAGTTTGCATTTGTTTACTCTAGCCATGGGTAAAGTCTTCCATTACACACACAACAAAAAACCCTAATCTGATCATAAAAAGGCTAATGATATTAGCTTTCAATTAAGGCATGATATGCTATCCAGCTATTTCTGTTATCAGACTGAAAACTAATCTGTATTCAATCTTGATATCAAGATCTTAACATCCTCCTTTATAAAAATACAGATGAAAAGATTAATTTCTTTTTCTAAAGAAAAATTTTCCTTTCCCATACAAGCATGCAAACTGTTAAATATACCTTAACAATCAAATATCTATGAAAAATGAAATTGTGTGTTTACAATCTTATCAGATTGTAAATTCAGACAGAATTTAAATTTATTATGTAGTCAGAATCTGTTTTGTGAAGTAAGAGGCATGACTGAAGTTCTGTTGGAGGTCTATCTGACTCTCATGAGCAATACCTTTACTTACACGCATCCCTTCTACATACACCCATCGGAGACCAAAATTTGTAACTATAATAAACATAGCATCTCTAATGTACCCTCCGAGTCAGAGTGTAAGCATTAAACACAAATCTTCCATAACACAGCCTTCAGTACAATGTGACCACATACCAGACCTTTACAACGTCAGATTACCTGACATGTATTTTAACTAAGAAAGACAGTTATCAGAGCACAGTATTTAAAAAAACAAACAAAACCAAACAAAACCAAAACCCCCAAACTATGCTACCAAAATGAAAAGCTAATCCAAACTGCTTCTAGGAATGTCAAGCCTATCAAGGAACCAACTGTTCCTGGGAGGAACCACTCTGTCTTTTCACAGCATTTTTTCTGTCACATTGTCTAAACATTTTATCAACATACTGACAGCATTGTTTGCTACTATTTTTTTTTTTTTGGCTTAGTAGTCATTGTCATTTCAGAATGGTTAAGAAAACTTCATGCAATAACCAAAACCTCCCTAATCACTTCAAAACCCTATCAGTTTGTTTCAGTTAAGCATAGACTAGTTTTATCTATTAAGTGGAAGTGTCAGACAGGAAAGAACCAGGCATGGACTCCAGCCCTCTGCCTGCAACAAGGCAACAGCTGACTTCAGCACATCAGTGCCTAAATTTGTGGAGCAAACTATAGCAAAAATCATATTGTGTTAGTCATCTCCCAGGTCCCCAACTTTGCGTAGTTTCAGGAGTTCCTCTCCTGTTTCTCCAGCGTTTGCCCACTAGTTTCTCTAGTGCAAATGCCACTACACTCTCTCTCCTGTCCCCTTCACCCAATTAAATATTCCAATGTCACTTAAGTTACAGCAGTGACAAGAGGAGCCTGTGACACAAAGCACAGCATCCAGAGGTTTACAGCTACAGACACAGCCTGCTGTTTTGATTCCTCACAGCATTCACTGAGTACCTGGCAGCAGTACTCACTACATACTCACTGGAGCAGACCATGTAAGAACTAGCTGATAAGCCCATGCTGCTACCCAAGTACTGATGCAGACTTACTTGACTGCGTTCATAAAGTCAATGTTAAATTTATTATGCGGTTTGCTATTACAAGCAGAACAATGGGGTGTTTTCTGCGGGCCTGAAGGGAGACTGACGTCAGAAAATTTAAGTATCTTCTCAGTTGTACTTAGTTACACCCTTCACAAACACATCTTCAGAAAAGCAGCAAAGCTACTAACACAAAAGCTCTTCAAATGCCTTTTTCTGTTTTTCTTCCCCAGTTTAAGAGTAACTTAATTATCATTAATCTGTCTAATCTTAGGTACAACAGAGCCGTGGAGTGGCCACAAACGACCCTCATGGAAGAAAAGGTAAAATCATGGGAAAACACACATTAGATATAACATTGTAAAGTCTATTCCATCCTCCTTCTCCAGGCAGGATTATCTCTGCGATAAGACCAGGTTGCTTGGGACTTTTTCCATTTGGGTCTTCAAAACATCCAAGGAAACCGCACAATTCCAGGAAACCTGATACACTGCTTGGCTATCCTCATGGCAAAAAAAGCTTTCTACCACCTTAAACACCTAATTTCAACTCACATCTGTTCTCCCATCATTCACTAGAGTAAACAGACTGGCTCCACCTTCCTGACAGCCTTCTCAGAGCTGTCTGACTCAATGGCTAACTCCAGGTATCCTACAGTATTCAGTCAACTAAGAGGGAGAACACAAAGATAAAGGCTGAAACCTACATAGAGGCCAAGATTTTTCTAACTTGGAATGAATGATATCAAGTTGAAAGAAAGAATATGTATCTACATTCTTTGGGAACTGTTTAGGAGTCTGAGTGCTGAGAAGGGGGTACAACAAATGCTTTCCAACCATTCTCTTTCACACTTTCTATTGGCTAACTGTAGAGGTGTGCCCAGCTGCATGTGCGAAATCCTGGCTTCAGATAAACCTCTAGTCACGAAGCTGACTGCTGAAAATCTTGTTCTGAGACTACTGATAGGAGCTACTTTCTGATACTTTGCTCTAAATTCATGCACTTGCATTCAAACACCTAAAAAACTGAAAAATGCTTACTTCATTGTGAAACACCAGAAGAAGATATGCACATAACAAGACGACTGCTGGATTTTAACTTCTATGAAATCTGTAAACTTGTAAGAACTTTTCTCTCACATACTTAAAAGAACTTAGCCTGACAACTGCTCTTTTGTATTAGTTTTAGATTGCAAACTTTAAAATAGTTTAATTCCAATGAAAGAACTGACAGAATTTGACAAGTATCTCTGTAACTGTCTCAATTTATAATATTTTATTCTTTAATTCATAAAAATCTGATTAGTAGGAGTCTTGAAACATCACTGTCATAATGTTTTAAAATCAATTTACATTTACTTCCTCTAGGAACAAAATTTAAAACCTTCCAAGGTCTTTTTCTATATCATGAATCAACTGAAGTGATTTAAGACAACAAGAAATGTCAATCAAAACATAAAATAGTGTCTAACTGATAATTTGCTTATCTACTTTAAGTCATATAACAGAATTATAAAAAAAAATATTACTAGAGATCCAAGTGTATGACAAATTTTCATACATGAAACAACATGATTTCTTCATGCTTAAGGTTATGAAACAAATCTTATCATCTTAGTACTGCAGCTATGAACAGTATCGGCCTTCCCTGCATTTGCAAAAATTAAGGGCTGGTTTTAAAGTCTTTTAAAAGAGCGAGAGCAGTATAATTAAGCCATGTAACTTATAGTTGGAAAACAGTAAAAAATACAGGCTTTTAGAAGACATTATGGTCTTAAGCATTAGTATTTTCCCTGTGCATTCTGCTTTTACGTTATACCACCAATGTGGTCATTACAGTAGAAACAAGCATGGAAATGGAAAGGAGCATAACTTTATGAGGAGAAATAAAAATCTCCTTGAATTGAAGCTTTTCATGTTTGGATCTAATGCAATTGACGTGCCTCATCAGTTCAGTTGCATTACTATGTGTATTGGCACTAAGGAGGAGGTATGAATCTGCAGTAGAAGTGGGCAGGACTGCAGCAGCCACAGCTTTTGTATGTCAAATCTACACTGAAAAAAAAAACAAAACACAAAAAAAACCACAAAATAAAACAACGCCAAGCTGCTTTTAATCTAGGTTTAAGCAGGACCCCTGTCTTGCTCACTGCACGGCCAGGCAAAAATTTATATTACACGATGAATACATGTTCAAAGATGAAAACCACACCTATCAACTGCAGCACAACTTTATGCTGCTTTAAATGCTTGTCAAATTACTCTGCTAGAATTCAGTTTCATAACTGCATTCAAATGAATTAAGACCATAATGTTGCCAAGAGGGACATTCCCACCCACACAGCTTGTGCTGACAACACATTGTTTCTCCTCCTCCTTGCCTATGTTAGCAGCTGGTAGAGCTGATCCAACCTCCTCTGTAGTTTTAAGAAGCACCAATATAAAAGCAAAAAGGGAGATGGAAGCATGCAGATAGGACAGGGAGGAGTGCAGGACAGAGTGGTCCGGTGGTAGCAGGAGCTTTGCTTGCCTTAATGCCAAAGACTGCAGTTTGACACTGTTAACTTAAAACAGCCTGGAGTTTTTTGCCAGCAGGATCAGCTCCTTCAACAGCCAAAATTGTATAAATGTGAGCAAAATAAGAGACAGCAGTAATAAACAGCCTGAAACTCAAAGAAGATACAACTGCCTGACAGAGCATGAGCAGTTTAAATTGACTCACAGTGTTCACTGAAGTATACTCATAGATTGTACAAAATTGCTATTGTTAAACTGGAACAATTCCTCCAAGATGGACATACTACTGCCCAATAAACATTTATCAGAACATTCCTCTAACTTGAAAGCCCTGAAACATACTGTCTTTTAAATAAATTAGCTATTATAATAGAAAGGTAAAACTTTTTTCTTGTACACAGTGATTTCTTATAACCTGGAAATCAGATCAGAAGCTCTTACTGCTTCAAGGTAAATAACAAAAGTAGGTTTAGTTACACAATGTGGATAATTACAAATAGGATATCAGATCACAAGTTTCAGAATGTAAACAAATCACATTATCTCTGTGGTTAAAATGAAACCCTTGCTATGAGTTGCTATCAAAGAGTAAAGGGTAACAAAGTCCTTCACAACACACATCACTAACAATGGCTCAAAAGAGGGAGTTTAAACAGTAAAGATTGAGAACTCAATACATTCAGACTGTAGACTCCTAAATGAGGAAAAAAAAAAATAAGTCTGGATAAAGGTCCTGAAGTACAATCCTTTTTTTCTGCTAATTAGCAAGAACATGTATTTTAGGAGATGGGAGTTGTGCTTCTGCACATAGCTAGGACTCATCCAGGTTGAATAGCTTTGCTTTGTTTTTTGAAATCCAAGAACAAAACAATTCCTAGCATCACTCCCCTTCTAAGGACATCTAGTAGACAATCTCCCTTTATCCCTTACAAACAGGCTGGGGATGGTCCACCATCAGTAGCAGTTTCTGACTGCTTTCATGGATCACAGATTAATCTAATAGTGATATTTTCCATGTAAAGCTCACTGGTTTAACAAACTAAGCCAGGAAGAAAATATGAATTCAGTACTTTGGCCAGAGGAGTTCAAATTCACATGCTCCAGAAGGATACTTCAACTTACCCATCAATACTCTTAGTAAAGGAGGACCTGTATAGGAAAGATAAACTCATCCTTTCCTGCTGAAGCACTACCACCTTGGAGTAAGGAATTAAAAGTTACGGAAAAACAGAAAGAACAAGAACAACCTTTTATAGCTCTATTGGCTCAGTGCTCAGGAGGGGTTGTCTTAAATTTCAATTCTACTCCAAACACATCAGATCCCTTCTAGCAAGCAATGGTGAACATAAAATACCAAAAGCCAAAGCTTCCAAAACTCCTACATGGATGATATATGCACTAAAATACTCTGTCTAGTGAGTTTCTTACCTTGCCACACTCTAGCCCCATGAATCTTAACGCCTTGCAGCACAGAAAGAGCTTGGAAAAGACATGTGGAGACTTTTTCCCTTTCTGTTCCCCTCTCTGTTCTTTTCACCACTTGTAAACTGTAGATTAATTGTTGTAATCTTGTAACTTGTTGGTTACAAACTTGTAAAAGTTGGGTGATAGACTGCAATCCCCTTTCTACAGTTCCTTTTAAGTATAAAAATGAATCCTCTCCTTGAAAGAGTGTTTTTACCACTAGTCTATTACAGAAAATGGGGACATTACCACTTTATTCTCTCGTGTACAGTAGCAGGAAATAGTAAAACAACCAACTGAACAGAGGTATCTTCCTGCTGTCCATATTTATGTGCAGACGCTTTTCTACTTGCTAATATGTATATTATTTTTAATTATATTCTGAATTCCACCCATGCAGTACAAATGAAGTATGAGCACAAATCATAACTTTCTTGATTCCACTTGGTGTCAAAGCATCAAAATGTAAATGTCACAGCATCTAGCTTGTTACTGTAGAACACTGTTATTAGATCTTACTCTTAATCTAAATCGCTGTATGAATTTACAATTTGGAACAATATAATCCTAAATATTTTCTTTAGTTCAGGTACAATTTTTTGGGGGTGTGAATGTTTATTATGTATTTTACTAAGCAAATTTTAGATTTAGACAGATCTGAGAAAATTCTTGAGTATTGTATGTACTGAATTTCTGTACTTACTACAGGCTATGAAAGTAGACTTTGAAAGAAAACTTTATCCAGCAAATCTCATGAAAAATGGCTTAGTAGAACGCTCTTTGCACAAGCAACATCAAAGAATTCTGGAACTTTTACTACAATATTTACAGTCATATATGAATAATGGTAATCTGTTAGACTACGCTAAGCGTTTGACTCTTTCCGTGCTTGCACCAAAGCCTGTTAAACCTAGCTGTTTGAGATGCTGAACATGTTGCTGACAACCCCGTGACTTGTCATGCTGTTCACAAAAAGAAACACCATGTCTTCACTGTATTTGCCTGCTATGCTTTCAACCCTCCAGTCAACTGCTAAGCCCTTCAAGAGAACTTCATCGATGATGTCAAATTCTGAGTGAGTACTTAATAAATCTGAAGCTCCATTTAACCAGTTGTTGCAAAAGAGTAAAGGGATACCTACTTCTGCACAGAGTGGCAGTGACTTTTTGCACACTGGCCCCTGGGAAATTATTCTAGTGGCTGCCTGTCTTCACTCAGAACTTTTGCAAAACACAGCCCTGGCACTATTAATCTTCTTCTAACAGTTTCACTGCTTCCTACCCAGGTATGATCAGAACCTCTGGAGCAGGTCAGAACACTGTTAACCCTACCCCTGACATTGCATCAAGGGGGCAGGCAAGCAAGTCTGTAACCAAACAGGTTGCCTAGAGACTTCAGGGATTCTCTGATGAGGTTGGAGGGTGCATTTCTATGACACAATGAGAAGCTTGAAAGCAGCAGTGTTACCTGTTTTCTACTGCTTAACAACAGTATCACTTGATTTAACATTCTGTTAACATTCTGGAAGTTAGAATTGCAGCCATAAAAGATATAACTCTATAAATATTTAAAAGAAAATTTAAATTCTGATTAAACCCATAGCTAGTTATGGTCACAGTTTAAAAAAAATTATTAAATGTTTCTCATACTCCATTGACACAGTTGATTCTTCCAGATAAAATCAAACACCTTTTACATATCAAGGCATAAACAAAGGTAGGCATAAACAAATATATGCAAATATCTATGAATTAGGTTTTGTCCAAAGAGGAAGTGTTACTGAAAAACTAATCCTTAAGCAAACTGAAGTGTTACAGTCTATTCCACACATCTATAGAATTAAAACCAACCATACCAAATGATCTTTAAAACTATTTTTTTCGGTTTACCTTGTGTTCCTCATACTAAGTTCAAACACGCTTTTGTTTTACTAATAAGGAGAAAGTTTATAATGTACACAATTTCTACTCTGTTAAAAATTCAATTAAAGGTGTACTCGTTTAGGTTTTTAAGAGGATACTCTTACAGACAAGCACAGAGAGATTGCAACAGGAAGTCTGTATTAGCAAAACAAGGGAAATGTTTTTCATAACTGTTGTCAGAAGAATATATACATTTTTATAAAAGTGAGTGCTAACACCTCGAATTGTGTCCACATAAATACAGTTCAGAAGTTTAATATCAGATGTATGCTCATATTAGCTCACCATCTCATTTGTTAAACATTTGCATTCTATACTAGCTGAAGTTTCTTATGCCTAAATCTGACAAAGGTAGACAAATACATTTATATAAAGCAATTTGAAAGGCCTTCATTCTAGTATTTTCACCCACATTCCTCTAAATTAGTTAGAAATTGGACTCCTACTCAAAGTGAAGCTTGCTGGATCAACTCCTCTTTGTCTTTGAGCTATGAGATGGAAGAACTAATGTTTTTTCCAGCTTAGTATCCTCCTGTTTTATTATTTTTGAAGTTTATTTTTAAAATTAATATATTTTTTTCAGATCTTTGCCACCTTATGTGACATTTACATCAAATTTACACCACACTGTGCCACTACATGAAAACACTTTCAAATAACGCTACAGTTTTCAAATAATACTGCAGTATTATTTGACAGCATTTCCCTAAATGGGAGGNTATTTTACTAAGCAAATTTTAGATTTAGACAGATCTGAGAAAATTCTTGAGTATTGTATGTACTGAATTTCTGTACTTACTACAGGCTATGAAAGTAGACTTTGAAAGAAAACTTTATCCAGCAAATCTCATGAAAAATGGCTTAGTAGAACGCTCTTTGCACAAGCAACATCAAAGAATTCTGGAACTTTTACTACAATATTTACAGTCATATATGAATAATGGTAATCTGTTAGACTACGCTAAGCGTTTGACTCTTTCCGTGCTTGCACCAAAGCCTGTTAAACCTAGCTGTTTGAGATGCTGAACATGTTGCTGACAACCCCGTGACTTGTCATGCTGTTCACAAAAAGAAACACCATGTCTTCACTGTATTTGCCTGCTATGCTTTCAACCCTCCAGTCAACTGCTAAGCCCTTCAAGAGAACTTCATCGATGATGTCAAATTCTGAGTGAGTACTTAATAAATCTGAAGCTCCATTTAACCAGTTGTTGCAAAAGAGTAAAGGGATACCTACTTCTGCACAGAGTGGCAGTGACTTTTTGCACACTGGCCCCTGGGAAATTATTCTAGTGGCTGCCTGTCTTCACTCAGAACTTTTGCAAAACACAGCCCTGGCACTATTAATCTTCTTCTAACAGTTTCACTGCTTCCTACCCAGGTATGATCAGAACCTCTGGAGCAGGTCAGAACACTGTTAACCCTACCCCTGACATTGCATCAAGGGGGCAGGCAAGCAAGTCTGTAACCAAACAGGTTGCCTAGAGACTTCAGGGATTCTCTGATGAGGTTGGAGGGTGCATTTCTATGACACAATGAGAAGCTTGAAAGCAGCAGTGTTACCTGTTTTCTACTGCTTAACAACAGTATCACTTGATTTAACATTCTGTTAACATTCTGGAAGTTAGAATTGCAGCCATAAAAGATATAACTCTATAAATATTTAAAAGAAAATTTAAATTCTGATTAAACCCATAGCTAGTTATGGTCACAGTTTAAAAAAAATTATTAAATGTTTCTCATACTCCATTGACACAGTTGATTCTTCCAGATAAAATCAAACACCTTTTACATATCAAGGCATAAACAAAGGTAGGCATAAACAAATATATGCAAATATCTATGAATTAGGTTTTGTCCAAAGAGGAAGTGTTACTGAAAAACTAATCCTTAAGCAAACTGAAGTGTTACAGTCTATTCCACACATCTATAGAATTAAAACCAACCATACCAAATGATCTTTAAAACTATTTTTTTCGGTTTACCTTGTGTTCCTCATACTAAGTTCAAACACGCTTTTGTTTTACTAATAAGGAGAAAGTTTATAATGTACACAATTTCTACTCTGTTAAAAATTCAATTAAAGGTGTACTCGTTTAGGTTTTTAAGAGGATACTCTTACAGACAAGCACAGAGAGATTGCAACAGGAAGTCTGTATTAGCAAAACAAGGGAAATGTTTTTCATAACTGTTGTCAGAAGAATATATACATTTTTATAAAAGTGAGTGCTAACACCTCGAATTGTGTCCACATAAATACAGTTCAGAAGTTTAATATCAGATGTATGCTCATATTAGCTCACCATCTCATTTGTTAAACATTTGCATTCTATACTAGCTGAAGTTTCTTATGCCTAAATCTGACAAAGGTAGACAAATACATTTATATAAAGCAATTTGAAAGGCCTTCATTCTAGTATTTTCACCCACATTCCTCTAAATTAGTTAGAAATTGGACTCCTACTCAAAGTGAAGCTTGCTGGATCAACTCCTCTTTGTCTTTGAGCTATGAGATGGAAGAACTAATGTTTTTTCCAGCTTAGTATCCTCCTGTTTTATTATTTTTGAAGTTTATTTTTAAAATTAATATATTTTTTTCAGATCTTTGCCACCTTATGTGACATTTACATCAAATTTACACCACACTGTGCCACTACATGAAAACACTTTCAAATAACGCTACAGTTTTCAAATAATACTGCAGTATTATTTGACAGCATTTCCCTAAATGGGAGGTAGTGAGCCTTGTGCACAGTTCTATAGGCTGACAGTCTAACAGAACATCCATTGCCGATAAAAAACAATACACAAAAATTGTGGCACCAAAGCAATAGACTTGGAGGGAAAGCACCACAATTTCCACAGAATTAAAAAAACCTAAACAGACTTTATGTTACTACAACAGTTAATGTAAAGCCTGAAAGTGAGTTTAGCAACCAGCAAGCTCCAGGTAAAGTTTTAGCGCCCCACACCCCTTCCTAAGACACTTCAATCCCAGCTCAGGCTCGCTACGCTTCCTGGGCACCTGAGAGTAAATGCATGGACAGCACCTGTACACTAAATGAACGGTCAGAACCTCTATGCCAGCAGCAAACATACCACAGCGTTTTTCCTCATGGCTTGAACAGTGAATCCGTCCCAGACCTGCTGCTTTCTTTTCTTCACGCGGCCAAGCGGCTCCTGCAGCTGGGGGCACCTGTCACCCATGGGCTTTGGGGGGGCCGAGCCTGCGTTCTCCATCACCACGTCCCCACCAGCGTCTGACAAGACGCCATACACAGTCTGGAAAGAACACACAGACATGAACGCCCGGCTCCCAGCTCAGTTACAGAACACAGCAGGTCTGCTTCTGCTCCCCGCCCAAACTGCCGCAGCCTCCGCGCTCCCTTCCCGCGCTTCCTCTGCCCCTGACAGGCCTTCTTGCCTGACCCCGCTCCCAGACCCCTTCTGCCCCCCA
>VXBZ01000386.1:0-20198 GCA_013399135.1 Heliornis fulica | reverse complement strand
TCACCTCCCCTCAACGCCTCCCGCCCCTCGCAGCCCGACAGGGTTCCTCAGAGAGGGCCGTTGGAGGAGAGGCGGGGCTCCGAGCACCGGCCGGCGCAGGCACGCTAACCCTGCCTCACGCCCGTCACTAGGCAACGCGTCAACAACCCGCCGCCTGGCGGGCGACACGTGCGCGGGGGAAGCCGAGCCGGGCTGTGGGAAGAGCCGAGAACTACGATACCCAGAGAGTCCCGCGCTCGGCAGGCGCATGCGCAGTCCGTCGCCCACTGGCACTGCCTCTCGGCGCCGGTTAGCCTGCAGGCGCGCGGCGCAGAACGCTGTGAGGGAGCGCGCGCGCGCGCGCGCTTCCTTGTCCTTCCCTTCCCCGCCGCCGCTATGATAGGTGAGTGGGCCCGGATGCAGATCCGCCTTTTCCTGTCCGTCCCTCTGCTGCCGCCGCTGCCACTGGCGTATCGGCTACGGGAGAGCGGCGAGGGCTGGCTTGCCGCCCCTTGGTCCCCGTCGGCGTGTCCACCCGCGCCGCTTCGCCAGGGCGGGCTGCCTGGGGGGCGGTGGGGGCCGCCCTCACGTCCCCGCAGTTCTAAGGGTGCCGGGCCCGAGTGGGGGGTGTCGGCTGTGCCCTGTTCTCGCCACCTCTTCGCGTTCGTTCCTGCGCCTGTGTTTAAAGCGCTTCGTGCGCTTGGTGGGGCCGTGGAGAGGACTCGGGGGTCAAAGTGCTGAGGGGTCAGTGTTTTGCCCCTCTGGCAGGGAGTGGCCCACCAGCGTCCAGCCCGGGGCTGTTCATCGAGGTCTTTTGTAAATAACAGGTTTATTTCCCTTCAGTATGTCGATTTCAAATGCTGTGGGGCAAGGTTTGTGTGATCTGTGAACCCTTTTTGCCTTCCCTAGGTTACCTCCATGTTAGTGCTCTGGCATGGTACATGCTGACGGCGATCCGAAAAAGGAGCTTAGGCTTAGTCATGTTGGGAGTTTGCCCATTTGGTCCTTGAGACCACATCTGTGGGTGCAGGTTAGTTGTGCCTGTAGTCAGGGTTTTCTAAGGTTTTTCTGTAAGATTAATCCATACCCGTGGAGTCCCACAAATTACAAGATCTGTTTTGTACCCCTTTCCTCTTACTACAATTTTCATCTTGGTTTCATCCTCTCAATTTTGTGAATTATTTAAAAGCTACAAAGTGGAGTAGGTGCACCTGTGTTTCAACAATTGCTTGCCTTCCTTAGGCTTGCTGTTTCATCCTTAGTGTAGGTGTTAACAGTTGTCTAAAGACCTGATCAAATTGAAAAGTGTGTACTTTGTTGTAAAAATACTGCTTGTTTAAAATTTAAGCATCTCAGAAGTATCCAAGCATTCTGTGGGTCTTTCAATTACATATATATATATTTTTAGTGGTATAGAACCAAGTATTTAAGAAATGTTTTTTCAGCTCTGCAAAGGTAAAAAGTTAAAAGCCATTATCTATATTTTCCTGTATAAATATTTATGCAAACAATCTTCACAATTGCGGAACTTTACTTGCTGGGTTTTTTTGCCATTTGGACTGTTGTTTTTATGTAGCAGAAAAGTAAAGCCTTGTCTTAAGGAAAGCACAGAAGGTCAGGTATTCCACTATCTTTCATCTTTGTATGTTTACTGATTTGATGTCTTGCTGTGGTATATAAAATACGTGTTTGTAAAACTGCAGTGTGTGTTTGCTTTCAGTGCTTTAGAACAGTGATTTGAGTATACATAAGGGATTGCCCATGTGGTTAGAGTTAATACTGAAATCTAAATGTTTATTTGCCGTGTATGAAGATAACATTTATATGACTGAGGAATTCTAATTTAATTTTCACTGGCAGACATAAATATTTGTAAATATTGATTATGAAGTGTGCATCCCAATTAGTTGCAAACTCATAAACATAATTTTACATGAGGAGTGACCTTAAATGTTCTAAGCAGCACCCTTTTATTTTAGGTGAGGGGGGAAGTGAATAAAACCCCACCCACTCAGGAGGTACAAGAATTGTCTTCAGACTCTGTAATGTAGAGACCTAGTTCCATTTTTTCTACTTGTGAAAAGTTTTCTCTAAACACTAGGAATACCATGACAAAATTTGGGGCAGGATGAGAAGGGTGAAATAATTTGTGTAATCTGTACCCAAATTTTTCCCTTTGTTCTTTTGATGTGAAATAGGGAGAACAAACGATGTTAATGTTAGCATTACTGGTTGTTTTTTTTAATCTTACATATTCTCTCTCTGTTTTCATTTTTATTTTTTATCCACTGAAATTGGTGAAGTTTTTGACCATCTTGCTCTAGGTGTTTGAGCATGTTCATGTTTCTTCATTGAGCTTTTTGATTTCCCCATAAAGCTTTTAAATATATTTTGCTGAGGAAGACTTTTTTTTTTTCTTTTTTTTTCTTCTATAGCCCCTGTTGTTTCAGAACAGGTTAAACAACTGACCTGTATAACTGGCTTTTAATGGTCTTTGTATGCTTTTTAGTACATTATCCTGCCTTGTTAGTTTTTGTTGAGTGAACAGAAATATGTTTAATAACATTTGCTTATAATGAATTTGAATGCTAACCTGTTACCTGGGGAAAAAGCCCTAAAGCACCAAAACACCAGAATTAGTATATGCTTTGGGAAGTGTATGACAGGTGACATGTGGATAGCGTTGTACAGAACTGTTGAGTAGTTCTGGAACTTTAATTCTAGAGCGTATGTTAAATTTATCAAGGTAGATGGTAAAGGTGGCTCTTGCTTTTAGAAGATTGTTCTGTAATGTGCATCACTTCTAATTGAAGTAGCCAGAATAATTCCTCAGCGATCTTTTATGTATTGCTGCTTTTTCATTTTTTAAAAAGTTGCAGTTTATTTATATTACTTGGGCTCTTCAGTTAAGGACCGAAGGAACTTCTCTGTAGACATCTATTTAATTTTATCTTGATAATGAAAATCAATTATGTAACTGAAGGAATGTTTAAGGTAACGTTTTACACTTTAGGTAAAGTATAGTATACATGTACATTCTGACTGATGCAAGGTAGGAATCCTTAAATACTGTTGGGGAGCTAAATTAGTGTTGCTTTCCATATTTATAACAGCGATGCAAGTTAAATAAGCTGAATACCCACTGCTTGAAGGACCTGTGTCATACTTCATTGTCTTATGTCAGCCATTCCTTAAAGGAGTTTACTGTAGGTGAAAGTATTTCTGTTAGCAATGACTGTGCTGCCATTTACACTGAACTTATGAGACTACGTGTCATATTTCCAGATTTCTGCCTTATTTTGTCTACTGTACTTCCTACATGCTCTATTTTTTCTGCATTCACATTTTCTTAGTCACTTTGTTGCTCTTCAGTGGAAGCGCAGTGGAAATGCCTGTCACGGCTAATTCAAAGCCTTTTGTCAGTGTACATAGTGAAATATAGGAAGCATGAGTTTAATGATAATTTATGTACAATGGAGAGAAATGCAGTCAGCCTAGAGGCCGGACGAGTGTTACTTGGAGTTGTCACCACTTGTTTTCCCTCTCTTGCAATGCTGGGCTTGAGAGCACATTTTCAGGGTTTAGGTATGACGTGAAGTAGAGTCTACTGGAGACTCCTTGCTGTGGGTTTTTCCTGGATCAGAAGTACTCTCACACTTGAACACAAACTTAGCAGTGGCTGAGGTCAGTTGCACCAAGGCTGCTAAGCAGCCTCTAGCAGCTGGGTGCACTTAACCTTAACTGTGTTGATGCCCAAAGCTTGACTGTCACGAGGTCAGGAACCAAGCAAAGATCTTGGATAAAATCTTAACCAAACTTGTGTTTTGGGCAGAAAACAGTATTTGATTACATTTTTATAAATTCTGCCCTTAAAGTGTGTTGCGTCATGTGTCAGCAGGGCTGCCCTCGCCACGCGCTCATCGGGCAGCCGCGCAACCCTGAGATAAGGACGTTGTTTAGTTTGGAAAAGAGGAGACTGAGGGGAGACCTTATTGCTCTCTACAACTACCTGAAAGGAGGTTGCAGTGAGGTGGGGTTTGGTCTCTTCTCCCCAGTAACAGGCAACAGAACTCGAGGTAATGGCCTCAAGTTGCGCCAGGGAAAATTTAGGTTAGATATTAGGAAGAACTTCTTTACTGAAAGAGTCATCAAGCACTGGAACAGTCTACCCAGGGAGGTGGTTGAGTCCCCATCTCTTGAGGTGTTTAAAAGACGGGTAGATGCAGTGCTTGAGGCCATGGTCTAAGGGTAGACTTGGTAGCGGTAGGTTAATGGTTGGACTGGATGATCTTAGGGTACATTTCCAGCCTTAAAAATTCTATGATTCTATGAAAGTGGCTCCAATGTGCCTGTGCCAAAACTGATAAGGTATCAGTACTAGCACACTACTACCATAAGTTTCAATTGGTCTAACATAACTTTCTGGTCTATACTGACATAGTTGTAAGGTCTCAGACAGGTTAACCATGTCTTGGTTTTCAATTAACATAAGAGTAGCCTCAGGCATCATATGCTTAGATTTTCACACAACAACTGAAACACCGGAGCTGTGCATAGAGAGCACAAGTTTTAAGCAGTGTTATTGGTGGGGTGAAAGACCTATGCTTGGATCATAAGTTGAAGGCTAAGATGATGTTGTGGTATTATTATGGTGTTTTAAATTTGACATTTAGATTTGGCAAAAAGTTGGAAGCTAAGTTCTGATATGAAAAAAAGAACAAAACCAAAAGCCACAAAACACAAAACAAAGACTAATTTGCTAATTTTTTCCAGAGGTTTCCACAAATTTGTTTCACAAATTCTTTAAACTCTAAAAAAAAATAATCTATTCCAGTATTTTAATTATAACACTTTCTTAGCTTTTTTTATGCAGGTGACATTGGTAAAATACTAGATTGCATTTTCCTATTTGAAAAAAAAAATGTTTATACTGAAGATCTCAACGTTAGGTCTTCATTTTTAACTTTTGTTGTAAATGCAGACTTACAAGCTTATCCGTATGATAGTGTTACACAGTTTTAGTCTGTTGGCTTTGGATTTTTTTCAACTGGCAGAACTCTGTAAGAACTGATACATAAACTCAGACACCCACATGGACACTGTACTGTGCATGTTCGTGCATGTGCTGGTATCATATAGTTCTGCCATTTCACAAGGAGCAGTTGTTGGTAGTGCTCTGTCCGAATATTGCAGAGCTATTGTGAGGACACGTAAAGAATATAGAACAGGGCCTGAAGTGTTTGAAACGTATTCTGCAATGAGTTTGCAGCTAGCTTATATACTACTACTTTGTGTTATTTTAGAATGGTAACTGATGATAATTTTAGGGCCGGTTGTTTCCTGCCTCTGAAAGGGGATTGAACCAATGTTAACTAATGATATAGGCATGAAGTAGATGAGGAAATGTTGAAAGGGTTATGTTTAAGTACGTGTTTAGAAAGAGCGTGGTGGTTTTTGTAAGCCAGGAAATAACGGAATCTATAACATATTTTGTAATGAAGATTGTATGTATGAAATACCTTCTGGTTGACTTAATTAGCTATTTATTGATTAATTGACAGTAATTTTTTCCAATAGCAGTTACAGACAATTATCAGAGTTAATGCAGAAAGGAAAAAATGAGTAATAGGGCTCATGGACTGCTTAGTATAGTTGTGGATCTTATTATTAACTTGTTTTAGCAGATAAAATAAAAGTAGTCAAATATGAGGATTTCATCAAGCTAAGGGCTTATGTTTAAGTAAGCACTGAAAGATGTCAGTTGACCTAGCATTCCAGTTTATTGTTTGCACTTCTTTCATATTAGTATCCACATTAGGTGGACAGATTGGTCAGGAGGTGTAATATACTGATGTTATTTTTGAAGATGATACAAGATAGCCTTGTGGGTTGACCAGATCTGGACAAAAAGTTCCCAGAGACTTGTCTACCTAAGTTAAACTAAGAGAGTTTTTTTTCAGTTACAAAGTCTTATTTTTATAATTCTGTTCTGTGGTAAAGAACTTTAAGATTCTAACAAGGAATGTGACTTCAAGGTGTAGGCATAAACTACCACAAACAGCAAGTAACCTTTTCTGCAGCTGTCTAGTAGGATATAGCTTTCATGTTGGTACCTTGTCATATTAATGTTGCTCTTTTACAAATTAAAAATATTTTTTTTTCTTCACTATTTCATATTTCAAGCATGTGTTAGTGAAACTAGTAACTGCTTGTGTTAAAATTTGGAAGAAGTGGCAAGGCTAACATGGTCTGACGTTATTTGAAATTTTCTGTTATTCTTGCTAGCTTCTTACTATGAGAAGCTAACAGGTCTGTAATAGGCTTCTAGTTTGGGTTTTTGTTTTTTGGGTTTTTTTTTTTGCGTTATTTTTAGAAGGCATTATTAAGTAGGCTTCTTTAAAGGTTTAATTAGAAGGCAAAGTAATTAAAATAGTTCCAGTGGAAATTCAATATGTAGTTGGTTCCCCAACATCTACCCACTCCCCAAAAAAAAAAAAAAAAACAGCAAAAAGCAAGCTATATTTTCAGACATGGAAAAAATAATTTGCTAAGAGAAGTGCAGTGTTGATGAACAGCTCCTTCATATGATTCTATTTTATGTATTAGGTGAAAAAAACACCCAACATAAATTGCAGATTTAACATAAGAATATATCTGTTTTGTAAAGGATTGTTCCAGGAATTTAAACATTTTATATATAGCAACGCAGTACCTGTGAGTTATGCAAATTCAGAACAAAAAAACCCTTACCTGTGCTAAATACTGTAGGTGTAACACAGGAGATGGATGGAGGTTAATCTGTACACTTAAAACATAGGTTAGTGTGAGGTCTTGCTTTTATATTAAAGGTCATGCTACAGCTGTGCTGTTTTAGATAGTGCTGCTTCTGTTGCTGTACACAACTCGTTCCTGCCCTTATACCAGCAAACTAATCTTTCAGTTGCAGTAGAGCAGCCATCTGTTCAGGCACACCATGTAGTCAAAAACATAATCCAGAAGAAATCGTTTCTTTTTAATCTGGGTCAGTTCCCTTAGTTGGTTCACAGTGTGGTGACATGAAAGTTATAGGGGTGTAACTAAAGGAATATCCCTTAACTCAACCCTTTAATTTGCAGAGTCACATACAAACTGTGATGCTGTCTAGTGCAGCTGATTGCCACCAAGGGAACATTCTCCCTTCCTACTTACTACCCAGCTGTGTGTTTCTTGAGCTGATACTGGTATTCATTTGACTCCTGAGTGAGATACTTAAACGGTCTGGGTTGTCAAACTTCAGGGCATGGGAGGTTCTTGTTTAGTGGTTTTGTTTTGGCTTTTTTTTTTATTTCTTGGTGGTTTTGTGTTTGTTATTGGTTTTTGGGGTTGGGGGGGGGGTTGTTTGTTTTTGTGGGTGGTTTTTTTTGTTGTTTCGGGTTTGTTTGGTTGGGTTTTTTAATTGTATTTGCTTACCATTGGATAAGCTGAGAAACAGTGTTTGTGTGACAAAGTGACAATGCACAGTTGGTTGACTGAGCTATTACTGAACGGCAGAGAAATAATGGTACATTCCTGAAAACCTGCTCTTTAGTTTTCAATAGATACTATAAAAAAAGATTAACATTTAATTTGAGGCAAGATATTAGGTCAGCTATGTGGAACTTTTCAGGAAATACCTCTCAAAGAACAAAGAAGATAGGAGAAGGCGCAAACTTTTAAAAAATTAGAAGATGGGCTCTAGATAGTTAATATTGGCAGGTCAGCATTTCTGTAGTGGATGAGAGATGAGGGTGGTAGTAGAGACAGGTTGCAAAGGGCTGTGACAGTGAAATATGGTTCATACAGCACTAATCCAGTTAAGGAAGAATGGGAGCCTGGATAAAAGTTTTAGCTACATGGATGACCGATTGCCCATCTGCGTTGCAGTCTTTTCCAGTGTGTTGGTAATCTCCACTTTCTGCATAAATATTTCTGTTTCTCATTCTTATGAAAATAACCTTGAGGAAGCAAAATGAGAATGAGTTCTTTCAGAATTTCCCTGAAAGTGTTCAGTCTAGAAAATAATGGTGCCAACTTAGTAACAAAAGGAAGAGTATTTTGGGAATTGTCTGCTTAGATATTTTGATCTTATGCTGCAGTATTGTGTTGCTTTCTTTTCTTGTTGTCATTTTGGTGTAGAGTTTCGGTCTATGTAATACTATGGATAGTTCCACTACAATATGTGCTTTTCACTGCAGTAGTAGCTTGAGTTGCAGATCATTATTACACTTCACACAAGAGGAGTAAACTTTTCAATGCTTAATTTGATCAAGCAAAAGATAAATCACAGAATATCAAAGACATTTCCAGTGTATGATCTGTTTCTCCAGCAGGCTTTTTTGAGCCTTTTTTTCTTCTGCTAGGGTAACAGTATTATACTGTATGTACAGAATTGAATCCTGAAACATTATGTTCTACTGAATTTGTATTTTATTGATTATTTTCTTACTAAATGTTTTGTTATGATTGTATCAGCTAGGTTTTATAAAGTTGGTGTTGTATGAAATCTGTTATCTTCAAAAGACATCTTGTTTATCTTGGATATATCTGGCCATTCTGAATTTATTTCCTTTGGGAGGGCTGGGAAGATTTGCTCATATTTCTCAAGTCTGTGAACCTTTCATCCCTGAACCTGTAGGTGGGAACTGGGGGAGTAAATACCACACACCCCTCTAAGGGCAGAGCAAACCTGAGACCACCTCAGGATCTTGGATGTCTACAAGTCTCTGGGGCCAGATGTCAAGCATCCCAGGCTCCTGAAGGAGCTGGCCCGTGAGGTTGACAAGCTGCTCTCCATCATGTTTGAGAAGTCGTGGCTGTTGGTGAGGTCCCCGGGTCCTGGAAAAAGTGTCACGTCACTCCCATTTGTAAGAAAGGGAGCAAGGAGGACCCAGGGAACTACAGGGAGGTGAGCCTCGCCTCTGTGCCTGGGAAGATCACAGAACAGATCCTCCTGGATGACATGTTGGAGCACGTGAGGGATGAGCGCGTGACCCGTGACAGCCAGCACAGCTGGTCACCAATCCAGTGACCTTCTGTGATGGAGTGACAGCACCGGTGGATAAAGGGAAGGTGACCGATGTCACCTACCTGGACTTGTGCAAGGCCTTCAACATGGTCCCCACCACATCCTTATCTCTCAGTTGGAGAGATGTGGATTTGACAGGTGGACCATCCAGGCTGAGTGAGCTGGGCTTGTTCAGCCTGGAGAAGAGAAGGCTGCAAGGGGACCTCATGGCAGCCTTCCAGTACTTAAAGGGAGCTTATAGACAGGAGGGGAATTGGATTTTTGCAAGAGTAGGTAGTGGTAGGACAAGGGGGAATGGATTTAAGCCAGAGGAGGGAAGGTTTAGATTGGATATCAGGGGGAAGTTCTTCACAGAAAGAGTGGTGAGGTGCTGGAACCAGCTGCCTAGAGAGGTTGTGGAGTCTCCTCTGGAGACATTCAAGACCAATCTGGACACGTTCCTGTGTGGTTTAATCTAGTGACCCAGCTCAGGCTGGACTAGATGATCATTCAAGGTCTCTTCCAATTCCTAATATTCTGTGGGTGGATGCCCCAACCCTGGAGGTGTTCAAGGCCAGGTTGGATGGGGCCCTGGGCAACCTTGTCTAGATCCAGGCTTGGAGGTTGGTGGCCCTGCCTGTAGCAGGGGTGTTGGAACTCGATGATGCTTGGGTTCCTTTCCAACCCAAACCTGTGTTTCTTTTTGAAAGTAGCAAGGGGGGCGAGAAGTGGGGTGTTTGTTTTTTTTTTTTTGTTTTGTTTTGTTTTTTGTTGTTTTGTTTTTTTGTGGGTTTGTTTTTTTTTTTTAATTTTGTTTAATGACCACAAAATATCAGTATTGTAATATGAAGACATGTTCTTCACACTATGAAGACTAAGTAGTGGCTAAAGATGTTATGATGCAATTTTCTGAGGCTTTCAGGTGGAGCCCTACAGGTAGAGTATTGACCTGGCAGTTTCTTAAAATTATTTCCCATTGCCAAACTCACCACACTTTTCTGTAATACCTGGTTACATAGTGATATATCCTGAAAAAGATTGACAGGTGGATATGTATGTAGGTGAATTTAATACCTGAATCTGTTTTGTACTAAATTCTTTTTCTGGTAGGGTGGTGTGACTTCTGATCTAGCTGATTCATTCACATGAAGGTGTTGCTACCATTTCTTTTTTTTTTGGTCCTCCCTCCTATCCTTTGCAGCCATCTGTGCATCACACCTCATTCCTTTCCCTATCCATATTGCTAATTTGGTTATTGAACTAATTGAACTTGCTATTGTAGCAAAAAACCTGTCTTTTTTTTTTTTTTCTGGATATCACCCACAAAGAAGGGCCCAGTGAACGCCAAAGTCTGGTCAGGATATGCAGAATCAGATAGCAAAAATGGGACTAAATAATTTTAGGTGGGGTCTCTTTGATCTATTTGTTCCTCCTTGTGCATCTTCACTCTCAGTTGTGACGGAGTATGCTCAGCTTCTGCTGATGCTGGGAACAGATCCAGAGATGACAAAGGATTTCACGGTCCTTTGGACAAAAGGCATTATAAAGAAGATTAAATTTACATTCCTGTCTTCTTTTCCTGCATGACAAAGAAAGACAAACTGAAAATAACTTTTGTTGCAGGAAGGATAAATTCTAGTGTACGTAATGTGTAAATATAGTATCCATTGCCAAAACACTTTGTTCAGTGTATCTGTGAGATGACAAAATTAAGATTTTTTAATTCCATTTATTCACAGAAACAATTAGGAAAAGGCCTATACTAACAAAATATGGAAATTACAAAATATTTTGGAATGCATAACAGCAAATGCTGCTGCTTCAGAGTTTCTGCCAAAGTAATGTGCATATTTTAGATACTCTTTAGATACTTTTTGCTTTCAATGTATTGTTGGATTCTGGTGGGGTGGGTTTCTTAATTGGAAACATGTATTTCCCTGTTTAGTGGAATGAATTAATTGGACTAGCGTACCACTCTATCATGGAACTGTGAGTTGTGTAAATGATCAGGCCACAGAGGCAAGCAATAATGACAAAGGTGCAGGCTTTTCAAGTTGTTATATATTACGTAGGACGTTGCAGTGATGTCTTTTTTACAGTGACTACATGCCTATCATGGTATCAGTTCTTTCTAAATATATCACAATGCCTAATAAAAGAAGTGGCATTGTAGACTGACTGCTTCAGAGAAATTAACCATGTTAACTGCTTTCCTGCTTTATCTGTGAAGAGTTACAGTAAATTTTTACAGCAAAAGTTCTCTTGTACTTTGGAACCATTTGAGGCCACCTGGAGAGATTAATACCCCTATTCATGCTAACTATTTCTGTTTTTAATCTCTGACTCTAAAAGTATTTTGATGCTTTCATCCCCTCTGACCTCTGAAATTATGATATTATATACTATTATTTTCTCCATTTATGTTTGGAGAGGGGAGAACAATGATGACACATGCATTAAAAAAGAATGATGGGCTATATCATTCATTAAACATCTCAAAAATAAATTGTCTGGATTTTGCACACAGCTTTTCACCCATATCTCTTGACTTTTTTCCAGTTCTGATTATTAAGGAAGTGATTTCTGTACTCCTCTGATGAAAGAAGTCTGTTAATTTGGTAAACATTCTCAAGGAGTGCATTGCCATTAGTGTTTTACCTTTTTAACCCTGTTTTTGAATAATGTGGTCAATGAGATTGTTACTTTTCTGTAGATGTTAAAAGTTCTTTTGTTATATATTATTTGTCCCTATAGCATAGATCTCTTTGTTAGGAAACAAGAAATATTTTACATGCTTTGTTCTGCTCCATACTTTTGAAAAGTCTTTTGATGTTCATTTATGATGTTTCACATCACAGTTTGTCTTTGCCTCCAAGCCTAAACCCTTCTACTGAACGTGCACACAGTCTTGATGTATGTGAAAGAAAAGCATTTGGAAATTGATTTGATTTATTTAAGAGCTTCAGAAGCTGGTAAAGATAAATGAAGATATTAATTGAGGAAAGAGCTTGTCATTCTGAGGTAGTTTAAAGGACAGCAAGGTTATAATATGTTAATTTGTAGGAAATGAAAGCACAGCTTTTTAGAGAATAGTTGTCAAAGTTTTGGTTGTGCTGTGATATGTGTAAAGGTTATCACAAGTTAGTTATACTTGTTCACTTTAATTATCTATGGAAACTTAGGTGATTACAAATGTCTGAATTTTTTTTTTTTGTGTGCTAGGTAAAACACTAGGTTTGCATACTAAGTTTACTTAAGATGACATAGATGACCACTGAAGCAGTCATTTACATTATAAATTGCTTGTGATATATAAAACTCACAAATGAACAGAAAGCCTAAACTTTTTTCTTTCCAGAAACAAGACAGGCTTGGCTTTGTCACTGTTGTGATGTCCAATGTTAGTGTTGCTTTGTTACTTGTAAAATCTTTTTGCATGATGACATAGTTCCACAGCAGGAATGCATTGATGATATTTTCGTTCTCCCGGTGACAGTGGAACCAATGAGCAGAGGTGTTATGCTGTACCTTGTTCTCACCAACAAGGAGGGATTGGTGGAGAATGTGAAGTTCAAGGGCAGCCTTGGCTGCAGTGACCATGAAATGGTGGAGTTAAGATCCTCATCAAGGATGTTGTTAAGGAGGCTCACTACCCTGGACTTTGGGAGAGCAGACTTTGGCCTCTTCAGGGATCTGCTTGATAGAGTACCGTGGGTTAAAGCCCTGGAGGGAAGAGGGGCCCAAGAAAGTCACTTCTTAAAGGACCACACACCTCCAAGCTCAGGAGTGATTCATCCCAGTGAGAAGGAGGTCAGGCAGAAGCACCAGGAGGCCTTTGTGGATGAACAAGGAGCTCCTGGGCAAACTCAAAATGCAGGAGGAAGCCCACAGAGGAGGAAAACAGGAGCAGGCAGCCTATCGGGAATACAGAGAAACTGTCCAAGTAGTCAGGGATCAGGATATGGAGAAGTGTGAGGTTCTTGAGGACTTTTTTTGCCTACTTCTTTACTAGCAAGGGCTCTAGCCACAATGCCCAAGTCTCAGAAGGCAAAGGTAGGGACTGGGAGAATGAAGAACCACCCACTGTAGGGGAAAATCAGGTTCAATACACAAGCAAGTCTACAGGACCTGATGAGATGTATTCCTGGGTCCTGAGGGAACTAGCAGATGAAGTTGCCAAGTCACTGTCTATCCTACTTGGGAAGTTGTGGCAGTCTGGTAAAGTTTGCACTGACTGTAAAAGCAGAAGCCACACCTATTTTTAAAAAGAGAAAAAAGACTCGAGAAACTACAGCCTCACCTCTGTGTCTAGAAAGGTCATGGAGCAGATCCTCCTCAAAACTATGCTTAGGCACATTGGAAATAAGGATGAGACTGGTAACAGCCAAAATAACTTCACTGACGGCAGATTGTGCGTGATCAGTTTTGGTGGCCTTGCATGATGGGGTTACAGCATTGGTGGGTAAGGGAAGAGCAACTGATGTCATCTAGCTGCACTTAGGTAAAGCTTTTCATACTGTCTTGTGTAACATCCTTCTCCCTCAAGTCAAGAGACAAGGGCTGGATGAATGGACCGCTTGATGGAATTGGCTGGATGGTCGCACTCAAAGAATTGTGGTCAACAGTTTGATGTCCAAGTAGAGACCAGTGATAAGGCACATCCCTTGGGGACAGGTATTGGGACTGCTGCCGTGACCAGTAAGTCAAGGGAAGTGATTCTTCCCCTCTATTCTGCTCTCATGAGACCATAACTGCAGTACTGTGTTCAGCTCTGGGAGCCCCAACATGGGAAGGACATGAGCCTGTTGAAGCAAGTCCAGAGGAGGGCCATAAAGCTGGTCAGTGGACCTCTCCTATAAAGACAGGCTGAGAGAGTTGGGCTTGTTCATTCTGGTGAAGAGAAGGCTCCAGGGAGAGCTTGTTGCAGCCTTCTAGTACGTGAACAGGCCTACAGGAAAGCTGGAGAGGGACTGTTTATAAGGGCATGGAGTGACAGGACAAGGGGTAATGGCCTTAAGCCGAAGGAGGGGAAGATTTAAATCACACATTAGTGAGAAATTCTTCCTTGTGAGGGCTGTGAGGCCCCGGCACAGGCTGCCCAGAGCAGCTGTGGCTGCCCCCTCCCTGGCACTGTTCAAGGCCAGGCTGGATGGGGCTTTGGGAAACCTGGGCTAGTGGAGGGTGTTCCCTGCCCATGGCAGGGGGTTGGAACTTTGGAGGGGCTTTGAGGTCCCATCCAACCCAAACCAGTCTGTGATTCTGCGATACTTTATTTTCTTTCTAATGTTTTCCTGCAGTTTTGTGCAGCTGTTTGATCTTTTTGTTTAGCATTTTAAATGTTTTGCTCAGTGGTTGATTTCTTTTCTTAGTTCTTTTTTTTTTCCTACCTACTAAATTTAGACAATAGAGCTGTCTTGTGTCAGATCTAATATATCAGATTTAATAACATTCAGTATACAGCTAAGGATATTTATTTAACTTAATTAGAGTAAGAATCACAAGAAACGGGCATATCTGGGCTTTCCAAGACTACTGTGTGAGCTTTGCCTGAGCACCTCTTCCATCAGCGGGAACACTAGCGCTAATTGAAGTTTTCCCTCCAAAATGTAAGGAACAGTGTTCAGCTACATTGTACCTTTGTCATTTTTCTTTGTGGTTTTGAACTTTTTAAAATAGGCCAGTGTTGCAGTTTTCTGATAATGAGCTTTTGAGGTCATGGAAAAAGTATTTTGCATTTTGTTCTTTGGAGTTAAATAGAGGAAGTGTGGATGATGAAATGGAAGTGGACATTATATTGCATCCCTGGCATGTGTTTCTCCTTCCAGTTTTATATTTTTTTTATGAACTGATTTTTTTTGGTGCATTTATGTTTACATTTCTTGCTTTTGCTGATAGCATCCTCTGTGGAATACTCTCAGTGGAAACATATGTTCAGAACTTCAAAGTAATTACACTATTACTAAAAGCTTCCTAATCAGATTACTGAAACCAAATGTTGAAAAAATTTTATTTTCCTTTATCCAATCATATCAATTTCATTCCAGTCTGCTCTCTGACCGATTGAAGAAAATGGGCAGGACAAAGCCAAAGACTCTTTAGAATGTTTAAGTCTGGTATAGACCAGTTCCTGAAAAAGAAAAGGAAGTTTAAAGCAGTCTTCAGTCTGAGAGAGCAAGTAAAAAAAAAACAAACCAACCCTAAAAAAAAAATATATATAGCCCATCTTAACAGCAATTTCTAGAAGCACATACCACTGCTTGGCAAACTGGATGACTATAACTGAAGCACAGGCTCTTCTCTGGTAATTGAGAATCTTTCTCAGATGTATATATCTGAGGTATTTTGTTTACAAAATACTGCTTTATTGCCTCTTGTCTTCCTGTAAGAATAAAGTTGTTGTTGTAACCAGCCGGTTGTAGCCCATGTTTAAAAGCTTGTTAGTACCAGGAACAGTTGGAAAACAAACCTTTCATTTTGGTTTAGCACAGTTAAGGCTGAAGGATTGAGAAATTCTTAGACTTACAGGAAGATGTCAAGCACATGAACTATACGTGATCTCCGTTCTTCTTTATCTTTTATAGTTCATCTGGGAAATATGGGGTCTTTTAAGAATTTGAGTCGGTTCTTTCTGGTCTTGAACAAAAATGATGCTTTTGTTATGGTATTACCAGACCATGGGTGTAGCAGTCTGTTGATCTTCTACATATTTTTCCTTCAAGTCATATGAAGCTAGAGACTTACCTTAAAATTATGTAAAGTGAATATTTTATTGATACCAACTCAGCTTCTGTAGTAGATCTAGCTTTAGCCCCGTGTGTGCTTTATGTAAGCAGATGGAGTTCTGAGGATAAATTCCAAAATTGGCTACTGATTAATGTTTTCAATTTTAAAACTTTCTGTGTTTTTAATACAGTCAACTTTTCATTCTATTTGCCCTCATTGTACATAATAAAAAAGTAGCTGAAGCTGAAGAGTTTATTTTACAGTACTTACAACAATTTCCATTAGAGTTATCTTGTTGGAAGCAAATATCCCATCTGGTTTACTCTTTAACACAGCAAAACTCCTTAGTGAGCTGTGTGGCAAAGTCTGGCTGAATTCCACACAATGAGGCTCTTGGCCCTAAGCAAGATGAGCGCAATCTGTTTCCCATATTTCTAATAAAGGAAAAGAAGAGTTGCTTCATGTGCTTCTGTGTTGCATTATGTTTATGTTTCATGCCTTCCTTTTTTAGAATAGCTGCTTTCCTGCTGTTCTCTATTTTTTTTTTTTTCAGTACAGGTAAAATGAAAATGCATTACAGCCTTATAAAGGTACCAAGCACTGTTCTGAAATAATATGAAAACTTGGATTTTTAAAGTATAGTAGGGTGCTTTGACCACATCAGTCTCATTAAACATCTGAAGTTAAGGGGAGTTAATTCAGGAGCCATTTCTATTATCTTACTTGGTCTGCCATCAAATACAAGACTTGAGTAACCTGGACTAAAATCAATGGGAGTTACTCAGCTGTACCCAACACTGCTCTGAAAGTTTACCTGTGCTGTCTGATTTCAGCTAAATGCTTCAATCTGTAACTTTGTTATTTCATTTGTACCTCAGGATTATTGAGTTAGGTATACTTAACACAAGTTGGTTTTACTGTGGTGTGTGTGGGTCTGCCTTGATGCTGTGCAACTGCATATCTGAATTAATTTCTGGATTAAATTTACTGATTTTCTTTATTTATATGGAGATAAAAATTATTGCATATTTAAAAGGTAAACATCATACTTTAAACTGCTATGTAACACCATACAGTTAATCTGACTATGTGAAATCAGAATATCCGCTCTACGTTCACATACTGACACTTTTGCAGAGATCTTGGGTCTTAGCCAGGTAGTATCCTGACCAAAGGATGTGTAACTTGCATTAAAGTGAGCAAGGGGCTGTTTTGTAACATGAGCTTCATAAAATCATGTCACAAACATGTTTAGAATTTTTTTTTCTTCTCACTTGTATGGGTTTTACATTCAAAATACCAAGGGATTGTAAAATACTAGCAAATAACTCTTGTTTATATTACTTCTATTCAGTGATATATTTAAATTGTTTCTCACGATGCATTGCACTTCTGAAAGCCTTCTACTTCCCAATTTCATCTGACAATGACAGAGTTTAAAAATAAGTCTTCCATTTCTGAATTTTCAAAATTAAGAAATAGGCTTTTAAAAAATAATTAAAATAAAATAATTAGTAAAAACCCACGACAAAATAACCCAAACCAGCAAACAAGTACTCTCCATGGGTTATAGAGGAGCTAGTGCTGTAATTTTGGTAAGGAGCTAAGACATCTTTGCATATCGTTATGTGGAATGAGCCATTTGGTATCAATTCTCATTTAATTTCAAATGTGTTATTTTAGAATTGTTCATATAATAGATTTCATGAACTAAGAGAAAGCAGACAGCCAGCTGTAAACCAATTTAAGATGCAATTGCCACACACAAATTCAGTTGATTTCATGAGAATAAATCTTTTGAAATCTTATTTCACTTCTAGACAATAATATTAGGTAGCCCTTTGAGGACAAAGGACTGTGCACATGAAGAATTTTGATTTACTTCGCAATTTGTGCAAATGGTGGAAGTGTGAGATATAAAATCAAGAAATGTTTGTTTTCTGTGTTTAATTTCATCTACATGAAACTTGTATACTTCTACTTGCTCTGTGTGTTTAGTAGAGGATTAGACTTTTAACAGTGATGCCATGGTCAAATAAGACAAAACATGCTTTTTGAGAAGAAAAGTTTGGGTCACTTCTGTTGGTTGCCAGCTGGTATTAGACATTAAGTGTCCTAGGAGAAGTTAGTGACTTTCTGAGAAGAGTTGTCAACTGTTTTAACTATTAGGCACTAAACAAATTCTGTTTGTCCTTGAAAGTTTATCAGGAAAAACAACCTGGACTTCACTGAGCAAGGCATGAATGTGAAATACTGAGGAGCAGGTATCATGTAGATGCTCCAGAATCTGTACCGAAAATCCTGACCCTCCATGTTTTCTCCAACATAGAATCATAGAATAGTTAAGGCTGGAAAAGACCCTTAAGATCATCCAGTCCAACCATTAACCTACCGCCATCAAGTCTACCCTTAGACCATGTCCTCAAGCATTTCATCTACCCGTCTTTTAAACACCTCAAGAGATGGGGACTCAACCACCGCCCTGGGTAGCCTGTTCCAATGCTAGATGACTCTTTCAGTAAAGAAGTTCTTCCTAATATCTAACCTAAATTTTCCCTGGCGCAGCTTGAGGCCATTTCCTCTAGTTCTGTCACCTGTTACTGGGGAGAAGAGACCAACCCCCACCTCACTGCAACCTCCTTTCAGGTAGTTGTAGAGAGCAATAAGGTCTTCCCTCAGAACTGTTTCATCCAAACTTCACCTTTACAAGTATGTAGGTAATGTGTCCGTGGAATGATGCTGGAGGCAGTAAAGACAGTCTGCTTTCTTCTTGTACATCAGATGTGTAGCAGTAAAAAAAACATATATGTGAGCCTTTGCCCCTTTAGCCTGTATCTCTGCTAGGCACCGACTTCAAGTTACAGCAAGCCAATCACTAATATCTTACTTCTTAATACCATATTTTCAAATACTCTTAACTACTTAAAAAAGTCAGATGCTAGATGAGGAAGGAAAGATCAAAGAGTATTTAATCTTGGAGATGAGAATAAGTTGAAATTGATTTCTGGAGGTAAAAAACCAGAAGGGAGGAACTTCTGTTGTCTCAGTGATGCAGCTAAAGATGGGCAGTCCTCCAGATCTGTACTTCTATGTGGTGGAGTAGAGAGAATTTGAGAAGAACTATACCTTTTATCCTCCTTCTGGTTGGAGGTGGTGACCTGTTTTCCTTTCTGATGCTTTCCAGTTTTTCTCTTCCTTGCAACAATTCGTATAGTTCTTCCTGATAGTGATACTATTTAGAAAAATAAACTTCCCCTTTCCTGCTTGTTCTTCTTTCCAATATGTTTCCACGGGAGTTGTTCCACAGCGGTTGTTAGTTCAAACAATGTGAATGAAGTGGTGATGGTCTGGGTGAGTTTGAGTGTCATGTGGAAGTTTGCCAGGATCTGTCATTTTACATGAAATTAGCACTATTTAGCATCTTCTTCTTCTTACTCAATGGTATGTATCTACCAGATTTTTGTGTAAGTGGTGGCTCAGCCATCCCTTTATGGCAGCATAGAGGTAGAATTTCTTACGAGAGTAACCTCATATGAGGATATTAATCAGTTATGTGTAGAAGGCAGATCTGGTATTGTTTTGTACCTATGGTCATTTAGAGTCCTGCGTCTTGCTATCTGTGAAGTACAGCATTTTTCCTGATAAAATCTCGTGTTAAAAATAGTGAATATTTCCAGAATTCAAGTAGGTGACCAAGAAGGTGTGGTCTCTTAGGCTATGTGAAGAACCTACAATATTGATGATGTGTATTTGGGATTTTTGAAACTGACCTAAGTAAAAAAGGTATTTCAAGAAAAAGTGCTTCTGTTTTGCCTCTTTTCTTCAAGGATTTTCTTTGTTTTTACCCTTTCTTAGAAAATTAAATTGTACAATGGATGTGAGTACAACATGCAAAGTACCACATGCAAAGTATTTATACTGAACTATTTCCACCCAAAACATGCAGTAGAATGTGACACAATTATATATGAACTGTTGTAGTGGTCCGACCCTGGCTGGAGGCCAGACTCGATTCCCATCAAAGTCCCTCTATCAGTCCCTCTTAGCTGGACAGGGGAGAAAATTTATCTTGAGAGGCTCAGGAGTTGAGATGAGGACAGGGAGAGCTCATTCTGCAATTAGTGTCACACGGAAAACACTCTCAACACATAAGAAAAGCAAGAAAACTCTCTAATTTATTGCACTACCCTACACACAGGGAGAAACCTGAGTCGGATAATGAGAAGTACAAACAGCTCTTAAAAGACCAACCCCCCGCCCCTCCCTTCTTTGCAGACTTCACTTCATTCAGGATTTTCTCCTCCCCGGGATGGTACGGGAGAAAAGGGAGGAAATAGGGAATGGAGGCGTCAGTCTTTGGTCAGTTCCTCACAAGTTGTTCTCCTTTACAAGAGGGGACGTTTCTCACACTCTCTGGGCAGCCTGTTCCAGCAATCAGTCACCCTTACAGCGAAGAAGTTCCTCCTTATATTAA
>VXBZ01000369.1:28202-45286 GCA_013399135.1 Heliornis fulica | reverse complement strand
CACCCATGGCAGACAATCCTCCAAGACCTCCACCTGAGTCTTCTGCCACTGGGTCTTTGCTCTTCACCAACTGCTTCAGAGTGGGTCACTGCTATAAACTTATAGAATGACTCTCAGTCTCTCAGTCCCAGACTGCTGGCCCCAGCCTGGTCCCTCTGCAGTTACAAGCCCCCCCACAGGAAACCTGCTCCGGTATGGGTCTCCATCTCTCTCTCTCTGCCTTTTATCTCTCTGCAGGTGCTGCCAGGGGCTTGCTTCAATGTATTCCTCCACCTGCTGCATGGTGGGCTCCTGCTTGGCCAAGATGCCCCTCCATGAGCCACAAGTGGGGTCTCTGTCCTCAATGCGTTGCGGGGGGACACCTGCTTCACCATGGTATTCTCCACAGGCCACAGGGAATCCTCTCTCAGTGCCTTCTCCTCCCTTCCTCCTCATCGACCTTGGTGTCTGCAAAGTTTCTCACATCTTCTCACTCCATTCTCTGGTGACAAAATGTGGCTGTTTGCAAAAGCAAACAGGTAACACTATTGCATATTTATCTCATTTATCTCATTTAGTGTTATGATGAACAATATTCTGAAATGAGTATTTTTACCAGTTTGCTTGGCTAGAAGGACCGTAACTAAAGCTGTACTAGTGCAAGTTCTGGTCCACAGAATTACGGCAATTTTTGCTCTTACTGCTTTCCTCTCACAAGGAGCTGCTCTAAGTTACCTCACCAACTTCATCCACTTCAGTACAAAGCTAACTGGGTAAGTAGTAGTGGCCTTCCCTGGCAGAACAGGAATGACTTCAACTTCAACAACCATCTGCGCACTTAAAATTTGATCACAGCCAAAGGCCTATATTGTTTACAGGTTACCAGAGACAAAGCTGAAATATATATGTTAGATAGAGCAGTGTAAAGTCTAACACCACTACAAAAAAGATTAACTGCAAATCATTACCAGTAAATCTTTTAACTACAGAACGTAATTTTGAAAAGACTAGGTACAGACTTGAATAGCCTGAAATTTTACCTGATCATTAAATCACTGTCAATTACATCAAACATTCTGAAAAGCTTAATACACAAGTTTTTTTGGTATTTCCCATGTAAATTCTTCTCTCCCAAAGTGCCCATAGCATGCTGTTTTTTGATAGATTGGCTTCTTCAAATCCAGATCCCTTAATGAAAAGAAAAAAAAGCTAACAAACAAGTCTTACACTTTACTCCATCATATATTAGGATTTAGACACATTAGAGGGATAATCAGCATTAATCTTAGAAGAAAGACAGTAAAGCCTGTGTGTTGTTTTCTTGACCAGTCATACAGTTTTACAGCAGGAAAGGTATTGAGATGATGGTGTCAGTTTTAAAGCGGCTAGAACAGGCAGCTTGCTTCAAATATATCAGAAATTGTAAGATACAATTCGGCTTTAGAAAGCATTATGATACAAAAGCATTACAACTGGAGTAAAGTTCAGCTCTACCTGTGCAAGCATCAGTGTGTTATTGCAAGAGTAATATAGAATATTTTCTAGTGTTACTGTGCCAGAAAAGGCAGTTATGATCTCAAAAGAAGCATTAAAGATTAACTTAGTAGACTGAGTAACCATGGAGCTTTAAGTGCTTTCACAGATGCACAGAGCCAGTATTTAGCATAGGGCTTAACACTGATTATGATCAGATAAATAATGAAGGTGCAAGTCATGATTATTGCTTTTTAGCCTACATAATGTAGCATCTTTCAGCTGTACTGAAAGGTTATCCACAGGTATCCACAGGAAAGTTTCTCTTCATTTCATGAAAAGCCTGAAATATTTTCTTCTTCTTGGGCTTTCTTCTCTTCAGTATTATGTTGTTTAATTATCTTCGAAAGCACATTTAAAATCAGTGATTTATATTGTAAGCTACTGGAAAGAAACTTGGTGGAGGAATGGTGAAGTAAGGAAAGAAACAGAAGTAAAAACAACATAATGGAGATGTTTCATATGTTAAAAGATCACACATTTTTGCACTTATGGGGATATTTATGATATACAGCAGCTAAATCTTGTTTCAGGTAATAATTTGTACAACATGTTCCCATATTCCAGTGACTACTACAGACATTTAGCCTTCACACTAATACAAAAGCCATCGAAATGTGAGTGCTGACTAAGTGAAAAGTAAGGCATCATTAATTACTTTGGTGCTAAATCAAACATGATAAATATTTATCTTGTCAGTAAGTGTCAGCAATGAGTATGTAAAGGATGTGCAAAGTTCCTCCTACAGGACTACAGTGTTAGCGCATTGTGTGCATTGTGATACCACAGGAGAAAAACTTATCTCTGAGAATGGGATGATAGAAAGGGAGAGGGAGGAAGAAGAACAGGAGGGCACCTCAAGTCTGCAGAACCACCTCCCGGCTTTGTTGGCAAGACAAAAGCTCATCAAAAGGACAGGTACCAAAGAGGAATAAATGAAATAAACAATCATCAAATATCTTTGAGGTTCACCAAGAAATTATAATGTATATGTGGGAGTGGGTGATAATGAGCTCTCATAATGGAAAAAACTAACCGTTTCTTGGAAACTCTATGAATATGCATATATGTCTTGTATATAAGCTGTGTAACTAACCCTTTATGGAGCGCACATTAGGAGGAGCGATCCCCTGTGCGCCCAGCCCTGTGATAAAGAATACCTGCTTCATTGTCACCAAGACTGTTGAGTTTTGATTTCAAATTTTCATGGCATCAATGCACAGTTGATTAGAATGGACAACCAGCACCACTTACAAGATTTCAAAATTGCAAGGTGATGCTTAGCAAGGAGATACTCACTAAACAATACTCTATGTTTTGTCTGCTTTCTTCCCTTCTCACTGTTTTCACCACTACCAGGGCTATAATAAAGTATTTTAAAAATACAGCTTTTTCTAGCACACCAAACCAAAGCAGGCATCTGGGAACCACCACATAAATTACTGATCATGTTGAACTGTCATAATGACAAAGGCAAATAATAGTTTTGATTGTACTGGTGAACTGATAACACTTGGAAAACATTACCTAGCAACAGAAGTTGCCATAATGCTTTGCATTATCTCAGATTATTAAAAATATCTCTACACTCAGCATATAAAATCAGGAAACGTTCTGAAAAGCATGAAAGGTAGGTCAAACCAGCGAAATGTTGATATAGCTTGTCAGAATGTGTTTCCTTTCTTAAGATGGAAAAAAATCACAAATCCCCCAAAAAAGAGACTTGCTATTCACTAATATGCCACCATCTCACCCCTTGGAGTCAAATAGACTCAAGATTCGTTCTGGAATATGGAGACCAGGATGATATTAACAACTCTGGATTTAAAATAGAGGCAAATAATGAAAAACATTTTCCTCAAATAAGGAGACTGATGATTTGTATGTTTCAGCATTTTAGAATAAGGGTTTTAAAACTTGCACTGCTCAAAGTGACAAAGAGGTTCCTCTTTGCATAGAGTCAAGTTCTTGCTGATATCTATCTCAGGCTTAAGCTCCCTTGTTAATTTTAAAGACCTTAAGGGGTGAACTCACAGTGACTGCTCTCTTAAAAAAGGATAGTGTTTCTCACTACCCATGAGTTGTATTTTTCATTAAAACTTTTAAGAAGTCTAGCCTCTCAAGTTCGGTGAAAATCCACCAAGAGATTTGAAAGTTCTTCAAGTCTGAGAAGATGAGCCTGAACCATTAGGTCTTAGAAAGCTGTATTAAAACACGGGCAAGAAGTTTTCCAGAAAGCTCACATAAAGATTAATTTGAGTTAGAAAGGGAGAAAAAGGATAAATGCTAGGGTCAAATTACAGCTTCCTGGACTGTAGGTGCGTAATTCCTGATAAGGACAGGTCTGATCTTTCCTCCAGACCTTCTCTCAAAGAAAGGGTAATTCCTATGCTTCTTCAAGTGTAAGAATTGTGTTGGTCTAGAACACCTGCTTTTTCGGGTCCAGAAGTATTCCAGGAAGGAATGTGGCTGCAGTAGACAATGCGAGTAAGATAAAGTTTTCTTGTCATCTCTTGACTGCATGGTAGCCTCATTGATGCTACTGAATTGATCACAACTGATTTTTTACTTCAAGAAAGCTCATCTCATGGCAGGATTTTTATGCTTGTTTTGATTGTTTTTAAAATGGATAAGATATTTCAATGGTTTACCAAATCTTGAACATTCAAGAAACCTGGATTTCTTTTTAATTAGGTTTAATATACTTCAATCCGGTTGCACTAAACTGCATGACAGCTAGAGACAGACTATCTCCAACAGGCCAGTCCCCAACCTATACTGGTACCTGGGGTTGTTTCTTCCCAGATGCCATACCCTACACTTCTCCTTATTAAATTTCATTAAATTTCTCACTGCCCTGCTCTCCAACCTGACTAAATCCTAAATCATCAGCAAACTTGCTGACTTGTCACTTATGGGTGCTCTTTTCTCTTCTGGACTAATGGCCAACATCCTCAGAACAGCAACAGCAAACACCATACCATCACTATTGTGGCAGCGTAACACCCTCCTGTGCAAGAGTAAGGCCTGATTACAGCATATAATATCCTGTTCACTTCAATAGTGTTGTTTGTGAAGTGAGGGCACCAGAACCTTTCTATGTGGAACCTTTCCATCTTGAACCTAATGATCAAAGGCAGGGAAGCCATACTTACCCCAGTACTTCTTTCAGAAAGAGCCAGTATCTCTGATGGCTTCCAGTTAAGGCAGGGATTGGAGCCCTTACACACCCTGTAAATAGTCTGGAAAACCTAACTACCGTTTAATTCTACTTTACCAAGTACACTATGCACTACCACCTACCTAATGAACTGTAGCGCAGTGCACTGCCAGGGTTACTGTGAGAGATATATCATGATATCATTCAGACTGTTCTTATTCAGCATATTTTGTGACCACATTTATGAATTGACCCTTGTATGTTGTACTGGGTTCATGGGTGAGGGAGGAGCAGAAATTGCAGCAATTATAGATTTATGATGCAGGTGACTTTCATGAGGTTAGGATCCAGAAACTTTCACATTAAACTGTTAAAGCATTAAAAATATTATTCTCTTCAGTAAATACTAATAGCACACAAACCTTATGATAGCTCCAAGGCGTAAATCAAAGTTCTTCTGCACAATCTCAAGCAGTTCTTCTTCAGATCTGTCTGATGTTCCATAATGAAACACTGATATCGCCAGAGGATGACTCAGACCGATAGCATATGATAGCTGTAAAACACATGCGTACCACAAAAACACAGTTAAAAAAGAGACAAGAAAAACTTATCATATGTATCAGGGAAGTATTTTATGCACATCTTTTCTGCATAAAGAAAGCTAGGACATATGCTTTTGGGGTTTTTGTTTTTACAATAGAAAATCATGCGTCCTTCAGACAATTCTCAGCTTGGTTAAATGTCAGACCTAAATGACATCCCTTAAAAGCAATAGAGCTTCTTTTTATTATCATTCTCAGATTCTGCATTTTGGATACTTCAGCCTTAGGTAGACACAGGATTTCATGCCTTTCTGAATGGAGACTAAGATCTACAAGTGGGGTTTTTTTTTTGATGAAACAGAGAAAAGATTATTTAGGACAAGACGAGAAAAAGCTCCATGTTCCTAAACCACTCACAGACTTGTTCTCCCAGAGTTATTTCCATTCATTCCTTGGAACTTCATGCAGTATTTTAATGTAACTTTAAAAACACAATTATTGTAAGTAAAGAAAGAAAGAGAAAGTATTCCCTGTAATTTTATCTCATTCAAAAGAGGACAGAGCTCCTACAGCTCCTTTTCTCACATCTAAGAGTCACATTAACTTCTTTTCACCTCAGCCCTGCACAGCAGAGCACTGACAGGTTCTGCTGAAATGTATTTGCTTTTATCATTCAGTCCCTTTCCAAAACACAGTCCTGTTACTACATAAGCTAACACACACTTCATTTTCTTCCATCATGATGTATTTGAATGAAAATATGTTTTTCCTGAATGCCTCTAGGCAACACAAACCCTCTGTGGCTTTCACTGGCGTTCCTCACCATGCCTGCTTTCTACATATTTCAAGAACAGCCCAATGGCTCAGTTCTACTTGTATACTTCTTAGTAACCAAGAACTGATTTTTGTTAGAAACTGCCCTAATCATGACTAACTCTTCTAACACTGTTCTTACTAATAAGCTGACAATTCTGTATCACACTAAATAAAGTCTACATGGTACTTGTGATAGCATACAGCTAATTAGTTCACACTTCTCTCCATTATCCATTTTTCCCTTCATGAAAAGGGTAGTTAACAGGAAAACAACATCCATAGCAGAGCCAGCTCGATTGGCAGCTTCAGTGGAGGCTGGCAAGGTCTCAGTGCAACACACAGACACTAATGGGCTAAAAACACTTCTTTTTCTTCCACTTGATACATTTTTCCTTTTGCTCATCTTCAATCCAGCCTTCTCTATCTTGACAGGACATTTGCTTTTCTGCTCTCTCACTCTTCTGTCTCCTCCCATCTTACCTTCATTGATAATATCTGACATCTCCATAGTTTGCTGTTAAATAAATTCAGTCTTGCCTTATCTAGAGTCAGGCCCAGGTGTTTAAGGACAGTCTCTGGGAAACACTGAAATAACAACATCCCCATCTAACTCAAGACTGATGTATGTGTTCAAAAATGTATCTCAAAATGCTCATTTCAAGAAAACAGAAGTTTGTCTTCTGTCCCCTCAGGATAAAAAAAAATCAACAATTTGTAATCATTAACATTTGTGCTTGGCTTTTCTCAATCTCTTTGACTAACTCCAAACTTTAAGTTTACTCAAGTATCAACACAACATCAAAAGCAAGGAGCCTTATTCCTAATCAGGATATCTGTATACTATGACATTGATCATAAAGACATTCAGTGGGCCTCTCCTCTGGTCTCTGGAGAAACTAAAAGGTTTTAAACACACTTGTGCAGGTAGATCACTCTTACTTTTTACTGTATTTTGTTGCACTAGGTTAAAGTTATTACATAACAGCTACTCAGAATAAGAATGTGTATACACTAGTACTGCAAACCTAATTGTTTAGCTTCCACAATGGGTTCATGTTTACTGGTGAAACTGTCCAGCATTCAATAAAATACTTCTATCAAATTCTTAGACTTAGTATTCCCAAAACTCTGTGGAAAAGGATGTGTATTTCCTTGGAGCATAAAAGAACGATGAAAGTTGTTTTAAATTCTTAAAAACAACTGAATTTTGCTTTTAGCACACCTCAAACCATAGTAGTACAGTAAGAACACAGAGTAGAGAGCTTATGGTAGATTTAAGGTAATTTCAAATACAGTTTAAAATGGTTTAAGTTACAACTTACATGACCATATAGTACAACAGGTTGCACAACTATGTCTAGACACTGCTAACATAACTGTCTGTAATAACTGTCCAGACCAGGCTGGAGTGCTGGTTGTGCATGTTTGTGCAGAGCATCCCTAGAGTAGTGGGAAGCAAAGGCAAAGATGATGCAAACAAGTACCTAGACCATGGATAGCAAGAATTAGGAAAAAGAATACTGAGAACAGAATCCATCTTTTCAGGACCATCCAGGCCTGTGTCTTTGGCTTCCTTCATAGGATTCCATGATAATCCAGACCCAAGAATTTCCTGCAGCCCCATTCTAGTGTGAGAAAGGCTTTTCTGAAACTGGAGCCAGGCTGTGATAGTAGTACATATCATAGATTCATAGAATCGTAGGATTGGAAGGGGCCTTCAAAACCCATCTAGTCCAACCCCCCTGCAATTATCAGGGACATGCTGCACTATATCAGGTTGCTGAGAGCCTTATCAAGTCTGGCCTTGAATATCTCCAGGGATGGGGCCTCCACCACCTCTCTGGGCAACCTGTTCCAGTGCCTCACCACACTCATGGTGAAGAACTTCTTCCTAATGTTAATCTAAACCTGCCCTGCTCTAGATTAAAACCATTGCCCCTTGTCCTATTGCTACACGCCCTGGCAAATAGTCCCTCCCCAGCTTTTCTGTAGGCCCCCTTCAGGCACTGGTAAGCGCCTATGAGGTCTCCCTGCAGCCTTTTCTACTCCATTCTGGACAGCCCCAGCTCTCTCAGCCTGTTCTCATAGGAGAGGTGCTCCAGCCCTCGTATCATCCTCGTGGCCCTCCTCTGGACCGTTTCCAATAGTTCCGTGTCCTAGTAGTAGATGTGCTTGAGGACATGGTCTAGTGGTGGACTAGGCAGGGTTAGGCCGTGGTTGGACATAATGATCTTAAAGGTCTCTTCCAGCCCAAGTGATTCTGTGATTCTGTGATTCTGATGGGCTGACCTAGCATTAGACAGAATTTCTGTTATGATATTTTACTTTCATGGTTGCTCTTACCTGGATTAATACTCTTTTACAGAGACCAGCTTTCACCAGAGATTTTGCAATCCAGCGAGCTGCATATGCTGCAGAACGATCAACTTTGGAGGGATCTTTTCCAGAGAATGCACCTCCACCATGGGCTCCCCAGCCTCCATAGGTATCAACAATGATTTTCCTGCCAGTCAGTCCAGCATCACTCTGCAGGACAAACGAATACATTCATGAGATACAACAGTTTACCCAACCTCATACAAGATTATTTGGTGCAGCTTTGTTTTGTATTTGCTGCATATATGACTCACTGTTCACAGTGTCCACTTTCACATGCAACTGTTTAATGAATGAGGTCTAGATGACTGGAGTATTTTTCAGAGATATACTAAGGCTGCAGCCATTTTTGAAAACTGATAAGAATGTGGCATAACTGTAAACATCACAAAAAGTGTGCTCCCTTCAAGTCAGCAATCATGGAATACCATCTATGGATTACTGGTCAATGACTTCACTCAGCAACACTTGATGGAGGCCAAGAATTTAAGAATACAAGTCCTCCTGAAAAATAGATCATATATGACCTAAAAGGTTAGCAAGCTTCACTTAGATACATAGACTAAAGGGGAAGCAGGGACTTTACAGAGCTGCAGCCCAGTGCTGCCAGTACAAGAGTACTGAGAAATCCTAGCTGATTTCACCTTAATGGTCCACTAGTGGCACAAGTACACTAATTCTCTTCTTTCTTCTGCCTCCTTGCCTATTCTCCCCAGTAATGAAGTCCCACCCTCTTGCATGGACTTTTGTTTGCCTCCTACAAGATGATGAGCTGATCCAACTTGTTCAACCAGCAGAGAATTACTGCCCTTCTGACAGATTAGCAAAACTGGTGACTGCAAGCTGATAAATGACCTCCAAAGCATTGAGAAACTCCATCCTGAAAGAGGATAAACTGCATTAAACCACTAATTTTAGATCTCAAAATAAATAACATTGGAGTGAAGCTGGCATTCATTCCTCAATAAAAGTGATCTCCCTACATCATCCTAGTGTGATTGTGAGCACACCTTGTGGTCTTAATCCTTCACTGAAATCTTTATACAAAATATTTTTACAAAACTAGACAGCTGTGTGTAACAATTTAATTGTTTTACAGTTTCATAGCAGTGACCTGCTTACCTAGTACCAGCACCTGGAAAGCAAAATATATGTCAAATTCTATCAAATATTGAGACCTTGTAGGATGCTAAAGCAACCACACAGCTGTTCACTCACTCCCCACCCCCCTCCCCCACAGGATGGGAGAGAGAATCAGAATTTTTTAAAAGTACAACCCTTGGGTTGAGATAAAGACAGTGTAACAGTGAAGAAAAGGGAAATACTATTACTACTAATAATAATATAACAACTATAAAATTATACACAAAAGTGATGCAAAGCACAATTGCTCCACCTGAAACCAATACTCAGCTACTTCTTGAGCTGAGAACTCAGCTACCAGTCCACTCCTCAGTTTTATGCTGATGTTGTATAACATCATATACTACAGAATATCCCTTTGGCCAGTGTGGGTCACCTGCCCTGGCTGTATCCCCTTCCAGCTTCCTGGGTGACCTCCACCTTCTCACTGACAGGTCAGTATGAGAAGCTGAAAAGTCCTTGACTGCTTGGCCACAACTAAAACCATCAATGTATTATCATTATTCTTGTCCTAAATCCAAAACACAGCACAATATTAACTACTAGGGAGAAAAAACCAAACTATCTCTGTTAAAACCAGGACAGAGACTTAATACATTAAGGTCTTGAAATTTATACAGCTTTCTGAATTATTTCAGTGTAGATCAGACCTGTAGCTATTTCTGGGTTTGATTTTTACTGTGAAAATGAAGAGATACTTCCAGTTAGGCATTTTAGTGTATAACTTTAAGTCTGACTTTTGGTCATTTAAAATACTTTCTGGAAGAGAGACAAAAATCCAAAAATCCGTGAATTTGGCTGTCCAAGCAGGTACAGCTTCAGTTGAGATGCCAGCTGTCCTGTAGGAAAACTCCAACAGAGTTGGAAGTTGAAGTTGAAGCTTCCTAAAAATATATAGCCTTTTGTGTTTAGAGGTATACCTGGTTGTTGCACATTTAGAAGCATGTTGTGAAATAGAATCCAAGTGTATTTAGGCTGTCCTCTTTCAAAGTACTATACCTTAGGACCACCTTCTACAAACTTTTCACTTGGAAGGAGATGATAAATTGTGCCCTCATCAAGATACTTCTCTGGGATGACTTCTTTAACAACCTTCTCCATTAGTTCCTTCTGTATTTGTTGTAGAGGTATGTCTGGGGCATGATGTACTGAAATTACAAGTGTGTGCACTCTGATGGGCTCCAGTGCACCATTAGTCTCCCTGTATTCCATTGTGACCTAGAGAGAAAGAGTACAGTGAACACTCAAGACCAAGAGCACCAGTTTGAAAAATGAAAATGAATCTCACACTTATTTTCTACAGCAAAAATTAAACAGATGAAGGGAAATGGTATGAAAGATTATGAATGGTTGCCAATGCTTAAAATCACTGTAAGAAGGAAACTAAAAATACAGAAAGTATTGAAAAACCACTACCAAAGAAGTTGGCTAAAGAATATTACATGTATCAGCACAGACAGAAGAAAAAATATCAACAAAAAAGCTACAGAAGCCTAGGATTTTACTGGAAGATGTCAAAATTATTCACAGGTTGGCATGTTAACTTACTTAAAATACCAAATAATACCAAAATACCAAATAAAATACCAAATTACCAATTTATATATATTATATATTATACCAAATATATATACCAAAATATATTCCAAAACCTTTTAAATCCAAAATAACTTTTGTAGGACCTTGATAAGATGAGCAACTGGTGATCATGATGTGCTACCTATTGCATGACTTCTGTACATGCAAATGTATACTGGCATTTCTCCACACTAAGTATTGCCTTTCCTACAGACCTAGAAGACCTCTCTACATCCTTATGTTTCAAAAATGCTTGGATAGATACATCATAAAGAAAACAGTCTATTCCCATGTTCTATGCGCTGCTGACAAAAGGTTGGTACACAATCCATGTTGTACTGCAACAACTGCAGCAGCATAACTCAGTGCAGCTCATCGTCACTAAGCAACAGAAATTGGGACTAAAAGACCTTGCTGTCTTGGGAATCACATATATATAGGTTTCCTTTCCTCTCCTGGAGATGTCACAGTCTGTAAGAAAGAGAATTTACTGCTTTGAGACTGTCAAAGTGCATTACTTACAGTAAGCTCAAGGAGTCACCCACCCAGCTCTGCAATACAGCTGTCAGTGGCTCTGACCACTCACCAAATATATTATATGTGAGGTTTAATCAATAACAGTCCTGTTTTAACTGAGAAACCATTGCATTGTGTGCATTCACACTTCTGAAATGCTGATATTTATTCAGAGAAAATAAACAAACAGCTGATTGTCACTAATTTGTTGATCTTCTTAATCCCCAGGGGAAAAGCTGCAAAGTGCAAGTGCTTTTTAGAAGAAGCTTGTTCAGACACTGATAGAACAGTCTCCACAAACCATGTGCACTACATACAAATGTACCATATGAAACTCACAGCACCTGGGAACATGAATATGACGGTACCATTTTTAGCAAACATGAATTGTGATTTATTAGCAGACAGGGTAAGTTATTTCTATTATTTCTCACCCTTCCAGTTTATGCATCTATGTTACAAACCTGTGTTTTCCCATCTGGTCTGACCCAGGGCCATGTTCCATTCCTTTCCAGAGCCTTTATTCTTGCAGTCAGTTTGTGTGCCAGGAGGACTGTTAAGGGCATACACTCCTCAGTTTCATCAGAGGCATAGCCAAACATCAAACCCTGTATTGAGAAAGAGGAAGCTGCATTGAAAAAGTAGTGAGTAAGCCACTCGTTTCCACCTTCTCTTTCCATTACAACACCAGTCTTTGACACATAGTACTTTAAAACCACACAAGGCTAGAAAGGTACAACAATGACGTGTAGGGTGAATAGTCTTTGTCATATAGCTAGCCTGAAATAACAGTTACGTATCTGCATGCACAAGATCAGAGCTACAGCAGGGACTAGTTCCAAGAATCATTCAGCCTTAAGCATCTCTAAGAATCCACTGCAAAGTTTTAATAGGAAAAAAAGCGCTCATAAAGACTGCTCAGTCTTCACCCCACCCATGACAACTAAAATAACAGAGCCTTTGATGTCTAAGAAATAAAAACAGGATACCCAAAGGACAGACACTGACAGCTATTGATATATATAGATACATACACTGTAATTTTAACTCTATTTGGTAAGGCCACTGGATATGGGATAAAAGACACTGGAAAAAATAGTGAAGGCCATATTGCTTCTCTTCACTACTGGTGATTAAGAGAGTAGACAGTGTTTATCACCCTGGCTCTTACACTTTTCACGGTAGCTTTTATGGAAAGGCTTTGGTCCAACACAATTTTAACTGTTTGTGGATAAACTGGGTAAGTGCCTGGAATTAATTCCTATTACCTGATCCCCTGCTCCAATGTCATCCTCACTCTTGCCATGTGAGACAGCATGCTTGATCTCTTTACACTGTTGTTCTAAAGCCACCAAAACTGTGCAAGTCTTATAGTCCAGTCCTGGTGAAAGGAATTTTGTAAAGTTAGTCTCCTGAGAGTTCACAAATTGCCAGATAAGATTTTAGGGATTATCTAGTTATCTTGACTAAAACTTTTAAAAATACAATCATGTAAGCTTCCAAAGGATTTGTATTGCCAATAGAAGCAGACTATCAGGGCATTTATGTAACAGTGTCAGGATGTTAGCAGTATTAGTCAAGACTTGAGATCTTGAAACTGAGAGGGTAATCCTACAAGCTACTCCACCAAAGCTTGTTACATTGCTGCGGATGACTAGAGTTCAAACCATTTAGGTATTAAAGCTGGGAGAGTGGAAAATGTTACAAAAAATGGGTATTGATTTTTTTCTCACAGTAGGTTCTAGGATTAGAGAAAAGCCATAAAGGAAAACTGAACTGGAATAGTAATGCAACAGGTTCAACCACTGAAAGGAAGCTACTTTGGGAAATGCATGTTAAGAAGAAGCTACTTTGGGAAATGTTAAGAACACATGAAGTGTGAACTGGGTGTGAACTTCAAGTTTCATAGGCATATGTGCCCCAAGGACAATAAACATCAGTGTTAAAGCTTTCTCTGTAGAAAACTGCAGACATAATCACCTTCTCACATTTGTTCAAACACTATTTCTTTACCATCAGAGAAACAAGAGGTACCTGGCACTTGAGAGAATAAGCCTTTTTTCAAGTATACCAACTTAAAATAGCTTTTTCAGTACCAACTCTAAAAAATGCCTGTCAACATCTGTGCAGTTTTCTCCTAGGCTTACATACAAATCTAATTTTATTTTCTGGAAGTGCATAAAAACATTACTTTGCAGAACAGACCCAAAAATGAACACACGAAGGATCTCACTCACCTTTGGAAGACTCATCATACCCTATCCTCTTCAATGTCTCTCTTACAATTTGTTGGTAATCTACTATAGCTCGAGATGTGATCTCTCCACAAAGCAAAATCATTCCAGTTTTTGCTACACACTCTGCAAGAAAAAGATCAGAATTTCACTGTTACTCCCTTGCAGTTAAACAGGGAGATCCTGAAGATGGTTCTGTGAACAAAGAATTACTGAAAAGAACCTTCATGTAAAGCTCTATCACAGATATAAATCTGTGTACAACCACTCTTCAGATGCTGTAAACATTAAAATGCCTGCGTGGGGGAATTCATCTTACCCAATTATCCTATCTCCACAGTGGCCATCAGCAAATGTCTATAAGATCAAGCATGTAGTGCTACTTCTGCAATTACTTTCTTGATCTCTAACAATTTCAGCTCAGGATTGCAGGCAGAAATATGTTATAAAATTGCACAACTTAGACTGCAGCATCATATAAAGATAATCAAGCTAGATTTAATTGGAATCCTAGTTTAGATAATCCAGACAAGCTGCTGAGAACTTAGCACAGGGCAAGCTTTCTCTGTCCGCAAGAGGAATTAGTCTGTGTTGAACTATTAAGCTACACCCTAGCTGGCATGGCATATAAATGTATAAAGAACATTTTACCATTTACCCCATTTACCAAAACCACCTCAGTGCAGGGTATCCTAGTATCATTATTTTCACACTCAGTCTTGAGCTCCTGCTCTACTGACCAGCCATGCTCTTCTCGTCTGCTACACCCTAGTAGACCACCTACATGTGTGAGGCATGTATGTTGCTGTGAATCCAGCATTGGGGGAATAGACCTTATACTACAGGCGTGTCAAGGTTTTACCCCAGGCAACAGCTAAGCACTACACAGCCATTCATTTACTCCCCCTGGGCAGGATGGGGATGAGGATCAAAAGAGTGAAAGTGAGAAAACTGATGGGTTGAGATCGAGATAGTTTAGTAGAGAAAGCAAAAGAATTAATTCACCACTGCCAACGGGCAGGCAGGAGTTCAGCTATCTCCAGGAAAGCAGGGTTCCACCACACATAACAGCGAACCCTGAAATGAGTGCCATTAACTGCTTTTTGTTCTCTAGCTCAGTACTTTTTTAGAAAGTGTACACCCTGCCCCTACATCTTCTCACTACTCACACCTATGCATCAAGTATCACATGAGATTTTCCAGACAAAGTGTCATATTAGATCATTGTATTGTGGGAAGCAGCTAGTCCTCTGTGCTGTAGCTATGGCCTTGATAGCTTGTTCTAACAAAATTAGTATATTTAGAGAGCTTTTTTAGAAACATCTCCTTTCTGTGTCCATTCCCCACTGGCAACCTCTTTCCAATTGGAATTTTAGCCTCTTTGAAGACTTAATGTTGCTGGTCCATGTGGAATACAGGTTCATCCTAACAGAAGGTCCCAAGAAAAAAGCAACCCTCTTCAATTAGAATCACATTCAAATTAGCTGTGTACTTATTTTCCTGTGAACCAAGGGCATCACTCTGCTTCTGTGAATAGCTATTTAGCACTCTGGGATTTTGAGTTTTAACACTCACTCCATGAAGAAATGCATATTGGCGTATATCTTTCCCAAGTTCTCTTTTTCAATAATTTTCTTAGATTATTCATTATCATTAGCCCTGTCAACAATGGCTATTACTGATACGACTGGCTTCTCCTGATCTAGTTCTTAAATGTCATCAATTTCAATTTGTATCGGAGTTCTTTGAACTTCCTTATTTCTGAACATATTTGTGGGCTTTTTCCTGTTTTTTTGCTTCTCTGAGACAGTACGCCAGAATTGTCCGCTTGACTGACAGTGGAAGTATTGACGATCAGACAGCTATTGAAGAAATTTTGGATCATGGGATGTTATATCAACAAGGATTACTTGTTGTACTTCACTAATCTCTCTATTTGTATTGCACTTACCACAGGCAACCTTGGCATCTGGATCAATACTGAGATGAGCATCTAAAACAGCATCACTTATCTGATCACACATCTTATCTAGAAGATATAAATAAGACAGATACAACTTTTTTTGTGTGATAAAAAACAACAAGATTTGTTAATAAATTTTCATTTCCAGTGGGTAAGAAACTTGTGTTTATAGAGCATCTTCCAAGAGGCAATTTGAGCAATTTTATTCTGAGAGGTAATTCTTACCCTGTTTTCACTCTTTTGATTGACTCAAGTCAATCTTAACTGACAATTTAGTGCCACCTGCATGAGAAAGCAGCCTCCCAGGGCAGGGGACAACAAAAAACAGGCCTACAAATGCATAATGAAGTATTAGTGTCAGGAGAACAGAAGACATGGGAAGTAACTTTGAAAGAAGTATTTAAGTTAAGGTCTTTCTGTAGGGCTTTTGCATTCTTCACCTCTTTATTTTAAACTTTGTATCGTATTTTCTAAGTGAATTACCTATTTTGATCTGTATCTTACAACTACCAGAGGTCTTCACTTAAGGCAGTGTTTATCCATTCACTGTCTCCAATGGGGACCACTGAGATCTCCTGTGTCAACTTCTTTGGATGACAAGAGGCAATGCTCTCCTTGCAAGCAGGTACATTAGATTCAAGTTCACTCCTGGAAATATCCACAAATATCCAGCTCATTTGAGTTTAATAAAGCATTTGAAAACATTCTTTCAACTGTTCGCAAAACATTTTTGGAAAAGGAGCCAGTGAGGAAGAAAACTAGCTTGGCTGACTGGGGAGATCTGGGTGGATATCAGAAAAAAGATGAAAGTCTATGAGCTTTGGAAGAAGTGGCAGGCTTCTTAGGAAGACTACAGTAAAATCATGTAGAGAGAAAGTCAGAAGGGCCAAAGCCCAGCTAGGACTCAAATCGGACAATTTTGTGAAAGATAATAAAAAAATCTTTCTACAGATACAAAATAGTAAAAGGAAGGTCAAGGAGAATCTGCAGTCTTTACTGGATGGAGGGGAAATAATAGTGAGAAGGGATGAGGACAAGGCTGAGGTACTTAACTCCTTTGACTCAGTCTTTAATAGTAAGGTAGGATGTTCCCTGGGTGCCTAGCTTGACACAGTGCATGAGCCAGCAGACAGGGAGGAAGAGCGGAACAAAGCTCCCATGATCCATGTGGAAATACTTGACCAATTAGACATTCACAAGTCTATGAGGTCAGATAGAATCCACCTGAGAGTATTGAGGGT
>VXBZ01000359.1:0-13716 GCA_013399135.1 Heliornis fulica | reverse complement strand
GCCAGTTTAAGTTCCAGCTGGGAACTGGAATCATATTTCTGTCTGGTTGAGCACACTTTGTGGAAGACTAAATTTCAAAATATATGTATTTCTCAACCCTTGATTTAGCTGGTTACTGACTCCTAGGCATCTGCTTCATTTATAGGTGAAGTTGGGAATATGTGTACTTATATACATTGGATATGTATACGATAGTGTAATCTCAATATTACACACAAGCAAAGTTCCTGGATTTACGCACTGTATGATTCCTGGGAAATCTGATTTCCATTTCACAGCCTATTTTCTTACATCAATTTTCACATCCATTTTTTCACATCCATTTTCTCCTAGAGAAATCTGCTCTTCTCCTTTGCATTTGGAAACAACAACCTTCTGTGTAAGCCGCTTTTCTTACCACTTCAAGTTTAGTTTTGCAGCTTGTTTCACTGCTCTTTTCTGAGTGATAAAAATTATGTGACATAATCTGGGTGGAGTGAGTTGGGAATGGTTCCCAGTGGCAGTGGATCCAAAGAGAATTCCTGAACAAGCAAGGTTACCCAAAGCTGACATGCTCTCAGCAGAAACACGCTCCTCCTTGCATTTTATCTTGTGGCTTACAAATCTCCAGGACAACGTTGGCTTGTTCAGCAGGTGCAATTGCCTGCTTACTTCCCAGCTGGGCAGGCACTGTTCCTGAAGCATAGCTGGAAAACTGCCTCTTTGAAGCTACATTCACATATGCAGATTATCTTTCGTTGTTCTGTATTTTTAATGGATAGTTTTCCATGGCCTATTCATGTAGTACAGCTTCTTAGGTATATTTTTTTTTCTTTAACACAGAAAAATTAATAAAGAAAATCTTCTAGTTTGTTACACAGTTTTGGAAATTATGTTCTTTATGAACAGTACAAACATTTTCCTTTTTTTTTACTTTGTTTTTTACTCCCATCCCATTCCCCATTCTTAGTTGTTTCTTCTGGTGACTTTGTCTGCCACTGATACCTTCAGTGATCTAATTCCACTGTGCCAAGACAAAAATAATACTCTGGGTGTAAAAATAGCATTTCCTGTGTTTGCAGCTAGGAAAGTGGGGGTTAGCAAGGGTTAGCATGCATTGACATAGTAGGAAATGAAGAAATGGTGTGATTTAAGCTCAAAGCTGAGGATAGTGTTCAATGAAATCTAGACCTTAGCATATTCCAACTGAAATTCTGACACAGCTGAGAGTTGAAACTGGCCAATAACATGGATATCCCACCCTTCCTACTGACAATAACACAGCCTGAGCTTTTTTTTTTTTTTTTTTCTTTGTNNNNTTTTTTGTTTCTTTGTTTGTTGGTTTTGGTTTGGGGTTTTTATTTGGGTGTTTTGGGGTTTTTTTTGTTTGGTTGGTTTTGGGTTTTTTTTTGCTTTTAATTATCCATGAAATCTACTATTTTGGGTGGGTTTTTTTATTTTTTTTTCTCAATTAGTTGCTGAGTGCTACAACAGAAAAACTGATGATGTGCATCTGTAAAAGTAATTGTTCCTAGAAATAGCTTTATTAATTTTCAGTTGCTTTTGTATTTAATCTGCAATTTTCCTGTAAAAGTTTCTTTAAATCTCACCTTTGGGAGACATGACAACATTTTAGAAATAGCAAGGAATCAACTATTAACATGCTGCATATTTTATAAGTATTTATAAGAAATTTTATAAAAATGTACCCCTGCTCTAGGAAGTAGCATAAAAATCTCTACAAGGAATAGGGAAGGGGGAAAAACTCAAGAAAGTGGTCACTAACAGGATGACTAAGTAGCTTTTCAAAGGTTTGCCACATGCCCTTTGTAAAGCCATTAAAAATGAGTTTGTGGTAAGTCTGGCTTGCAATCTAGTAAAAAAATAAAAGTAGTCATTCTTTGAAGACTCTGTGTAACTCCAGCAGCTGGAGACAAACTTAAAACCAGACAACAGAAGGAGGGAAAAAAAATGTCCATTTCTTGTCCAGACTTTCTATATTTGATTGAAGTTTTTCAACAAGGGACTTGACAGACAATGTAAGTTCCACCAGATTCCTGAGAGATGCTGGGGAAAGGGAAGAGGTGCATTATGCTCTTGCTGTCTGCCATGAACAACAGAAAAGATCATTAATGCTTTCAAATGCAAAGACAATCTTCAGACCCAAGCATGAATGGAGCAAAGACCATCAGGCCACCTAATTAGATGAAATTGGAGGAGGCAAACATATTGTGTTAGTATTTGGAAAAGGCTTCACACAGAATCACACAAAATCACACACAGAATGTTCGGAGTTGGAAGGGACCTCAAAAGATCATCTACCCCAACCTCAGCAGGTTCACCTAGATTAAATCACACAGGAACGCATCCAGATTGGTCTTGAATGTGTCCAGAGAAAGAGATTCCAAAACCTTAACCATCTTGGAGGCCCTGCGCTGGACTCTTTTGAGAAGTTCTATGTCCTTCCTGAACTGAGAGGTCCAGAACTGGACACAATATTCCAGGTTCAGTCCAGCTTCAGCTGCTGCTGTAATTTATTTGCAGGTGAATCCTTTGGGTCTTGAATGCTCCATAGCAGTACAGACCAATGCTCCACCTTAACCCTCATCCAGAGCTTTTAGGCTGTTTTTCTAGACAATGGAAGAAATCAGGTATCATTCTAAGAAAAGGTTGCCTTGGAGATCAGCAGTGATTCAGCTATGTCTAGATCTCTGTCAAGCACAACCAGTGGTCTAGACCTGATGAGGTTTGGTAAGTCATTTGCAAAATGAAGGTTCAGCACTGGATGAGCAATGAAGACCTTCTCTAGACTCCTATTCTGGTCCTGGCTTCCTCCTGAAAAAGTCTGTGACATGCCTGTCACTGCAGTGTCTGTATGCTTGGCTGCCACAGAGTTTTAAGGGTCTGTGCTGTGGGGCTGTTCCCTAGCAAGTTGGGATGCACTCACGCAGCTGGTCTGTGTGGGGGAAAAGCTCTGCCTGCTAGACCACTGTAGGTCATTTCTTTCCTCTTTAAGCCCACTTCCCCATAGGGAAGGCATGCATCTCTTACATCCCCTGGGTTGAGCAGTAAGTGTACTCTGTTTTTATTCTGCTGTGCAGGTGCTATTTTTGTCATACATAGACACACACAAGAAGAGTGCATCCAGTGTGACAAACCTGGTCATGCAGCACAACACATTATTGGTGTGTCTACTCATGCTATGGTGGTGGATATGATATTTAAAAAAATTAATCAGATTGTATAAACTTAAATTGTGTGTTTTTCGGAATAGTTTTCCTCTCCAAAATCCTTGAATTTTAAATGTTCTGGCCATGTGAAATCAGCAACAAAAGTAATTGATGTCAAGATGAGTGAAGCCTGTCCAAGAACACAACTGTCTTCAAGAATAAACAGACAGACAGTGATTTTTTAAATGTTAAATGGTATCCTTTTTCTAGGGTCATATAATTTGTTTGGGATTGTCTTGGGACTGTATTATCTCAGATATGCCTCGTCACATATTTCCGACAAAGCTTTATGAAAAACTCTAACCTGTAAATGCAGCATTAGGGTTTATATCATGCTGAATTGAGAATGGACAGCTGTGAGGTAGTTACTTCCCTGAGTGCTGGATGCTTCACAGACCACCATGCTTTCTTCCCTATTACAAAGCATACAGTGTATTGTGGTAAAATCCTTAGTATTCGCAGCATGACAACAGTGCTGAGTCAATATAGGCAGGACAATTTATTGGTCCTGTGTTTGCAAAAATAATTTCAGATGTGTACAACTGTAGCATTAATTTCTACAATCAGTGGAAGAAAGTGTCTCACAATGCTCCAGGTTGGATTCATTGCCCTTTGTCCTGACACTGGCCATTACTGAGAAATTGACAAACTGAGATATGCAGCACAGGTCTCAGAAACTGCATCGAGAAGACAAGTTTTTCAGCAGTGTCATCAAGGAAGCATCATAATGATGAAAAAGTAAGAACCTTTCTTGCGAAAGCTAGACGAATCTAAAGTTGTGGTGGAAATTGTGCAAGAAAAGTTTTGGAGAATCAAGTGAAACTGTTTCCTAGGCTAGACAGCCACATGGACCATAGAAGAAGACCCTGGGGAACAGCTGCCTATTCGCGGGAAAGAAGGTGGTGATATGAGTGAAGCAGAGTAAGAGGTTACAAAAATAAGTCCAACATCATGGGAGACTGGTCAATTTCAGCTTCTGCAGCAGTAGGTTCCTGGACAGAGACTGTCAGCTTGTTCTCAAACTGTGAAAAGTTTCTCCACTTGCAGGCCCGACATGGTTCTCAGTCACAGAACCCACCGGCCCTTACCTCTACCTTTGCTAAACACAACTTGGCTGTGGTGTTTAGCAAAGGTATACAGCAACTTTCTCAGCACATTCAGGTATACAGCAACTTTTGGGAACTCCATTCCTAATCGTATTCCATTGGGCTTTGCAAACACAACCCACCTTGATAGAGGTGACAGTACTAACGGGCGGTGACCATTGAGATGGAACAGGACCAGTAGGGATTATTGACACAGATAAGTGGAAACACCAGGCAAGACACAGTTCAGGAAATGCATCCTGGAGAAAGCATTGCAAAAGGTCATCTCAGGGAACAGACAAACATATGCTGAGTATGCTACAGACAGATATGATGTTAGCAACAGCTTGCAGCACACTGACTAGCACCCTGGCTTGAGTTAGGGAAATCTGCTCTAAAATGTCCTGACGGTAAACATCCTGCTATTGTGAGCCCAGGCTCACAAGAGTTGCCTGTAGACATTACTCTTCAGTGTGAAGGGCAAAGCTCTTCTTTTTATCAAAGGCAGATGTCAGTGCTGCCACCATGGGCTCTCTGATCACTCACTGTGTGCCATGAACATTCATTCACAGAAAAGAAAATCTAAGCTGTGTCAGTGGGTTTTCTGCCAGCATGTTGTCTTTTGTGTTTTTAGATTGGAAACTGATGCCTAAGGCAAAAATTATGAGTGCCTGACTGAGTAACTGATGATCCATAAGCCTTTCTTTGGAGTTTTGGGAAGTATGTGTCATGAGACAGCATAGGGGAGCTGTTTTCATTGTGACCTTTGCCTCAGACAGATTATAAGAGAGGTTTGGCACTGTGACAAGGGAGTTCAGCATCAATTACAGCACCCAGAAAGATCTAAAGGTGTCTGTCTCATTACCTAAGGGTATATCAACAAGGTCTTCTGCAGGCGGATTGTTTTGCTCTGGTTCTGCTCAGGACAGGACATGAGTCAGGCTACCCCTACAGAATGTTTATTGCCACAGATACAGCATCACACTAACCGCAGTCATACAACTCCTGATTCTGGCTTGACTCTTTCTGGCTAGCTCAGTCTGTTGACAGACCTTGCTTGTGCCTGTATGTGACATACTTTCAAGACTTAAACTGTCACTCTGGTGAAATTGTGACAAGGTGAGAGTTATCTCTCCTCTGTGGGCTGGGATGGCTCTGAGCAAACACATGTAGCAGCTCTCCCTCTGCTTTGTGGGTAATATCTCACCCCCAGTTGTGCTCACTCCAGATCTGTTTTTGAAAACACTGATTTTTGTCATGTGGCACTTTGACAAGGCCACAGAGTCAGTACAAGAAAGCAACCAATTCTCATATCCTTGCTGAAAGTCATTAGCTCAGAGCTGTATCCAGCAACAAAATTGCTCAAAAAACAAAAGGCAAAATTGCAGTGGAACAACCCAGGTGTGAGTCACTTTCACAAGACAAACACTGTGATTCATATGTTGATGCAAAGAGAGGAGTGAGTGCTAGAAGAAACCTGTCTCTTGTTCATTTGACATATTGTGGGAGGACAGAATGGCCTGCAGTATCTTAGACTTAGAAAATATTGCCTCCTATTTAGACTGAGTCCAGTTACAGGGTCATGCAATTCTTATGTGAGCGTGTTAGTTTCTGCTCTTGCTGAAGGGCAAGTATTGGAGGGATGTGAGGCCACCAGCACAACGGCAGAGAACTAGTCATAGAATCATAGAATCATAGAATCATAGAATCATAGAATCATAGAATCATAGAATAGTTGGAGTTCGAAGGGACCTTCACAGGTCATCTAGTCCACCCCCCCTGCAAGAAGCAGGGACACACCCAACTAGATCAGGTTGCTCAGGGCCCCATCCAACCTGGCCTTGAATGTCTCCAGGGATGGGGCATCCACCACCTCTCTAGGCAACCTGTTCCAGTGTTCCACAATTCTCACAGTAAAGAACTTTTTCCTAATATCCAATCTAAATCTACCTCTCTCTATTTTGAAACCATTACCCCTTGTCCTGTCACAAAAGGCCCTACTGAACAGCCTCTCCCCATCTTTCTTGGAGGGCCCCTTGAGGTACTGGAAGACCGCTATAAGGTCTCCTCAGAGCCTCCTCTTCTCCACGCTGAACAGCCCCAACTCTCTCTGTCCTTGTGAGAAGAAGTGGATTCTGGTTCATCTAGCCTGTGCTACCTCCAACAATCTCACACTAGGTTTTGTGTTCTGAAAACTGCATGATGCCCCTGCTCCTGCACAGTCTGCACAACCATGCCATGTTGCCTGCCTAATATCTTAGCAAACTCAAGGATATACCCTAAGTAATAAATCAAGCTTGTTTGAATTGTCCCCTTTCTGAAAGAAAAGAAGAAATTGACAGAAATAGATACCTAACAGGTTAAGGAAGTGATCACAGTGAGTCCACTGGACAGCAATAAAGAGAAGGCACTTCAGAAAATCTCACTGCTTTAGCTACTCTCCTGGTAGCTGCTCTGTGCACTGAACGCCCAGAAAGTGCCCTGGAAAAAAGCATTGCAGGCCAGATATTTTTTTCTGAATTTTGATATTACTGCGGCCTTTTTCTCCAACCAGTTAAATACTACTACAAAGGAGGAGAATATAAAAAGTGAATGCACAAGTGGAGAGTAGAAGGATATTCCTGTATACATCTAAAATATATGGAAAAAAACTGGCAGGATGACAGAATTTCTATCACATTTAATTTCTATCACATATGACTTTTTTCTTGTTCTTGTATGAAAACAGTTTACTCAATTTTAATGGTTCTTCGTTATTTATTATCAAAACTGAAACCGTGTTGCTTTACCTCATATTATAGTGTTTTAAAACAAAACAGCATCGTCAAAACATAGCAGAAGAGAGGTGGAAAGAAAGTTAGAATAATGAAAATGTGTTATTTGAGTAATTTCAAAGTTTTCTCTCAGAAATTGACAAGCATCAATGAACTGCTTGGCTTGTGTTGAAACTACACTGACACATGTTCTGAAAATATTTCATCCAGGTTCAAGGTACCTTTGTTTTGTCAACTGGGACTAGAGACACAATGAAATTAAGATCTTTTTTGGGCTAGAGACACTGGCAGAATCGGTAGTTAAATTAATATTCACTGGGTGTCAGTGATCATAACCATAAGACCAGTTCTCTGTCTTCTTGCCTGGGCCTTTGCTTTTTCCGAGTGCTCACCTTTCATTGTTTCAGCTGAGATAGAGTTAATTTTCCTCATAGTAGAAGGAAAAGTATGGAGCTGTGTATTGGATTTGCTCTGGAAGCAGTGTTGGTAATATAGAGATGGTTTTGGTTTATAGAAATGTTTTTGTTGTTAGGCAGTGCTTACACAGAGCCAAAGCCTTTTCTGATTCTCACAGCACTCCTCCAGCAATTAGCTGGAGGTGCACAGGGAGTTGAGAGGGGACACAGTTGGGACAGCTAACCTCAACTGACTAAAAAGATATTTCATACCATGTAACATGCTCACCTTACAAGAGTCTTGGGAAAGAGAAAGGTTGATGAGGAATGCAATATATGGAGTGATGGTGTTTCTCTTCCCAAGTCACTGTTATGTGTTATGAGCCCTGCTTTCCTGGGGATGGCTGAACACTTGCTTGCCATGGGAAGAGGTGAAGGAATTCCTTGTCTTGCTTTCTTTGCACATGTAGCTTTTGCTTTGCTTACTAAACAGTTTTTATCTCAACCCACAAGTTTTCTCACTTTTACTCTTCTGGTTCTTTCCCTCATCACACCAGGAAGGGGTGAGTGAGTGAGTAGCTGTATGGTGTCTAGCTGGTGGATGATGTTAAACCATGACATCAGCAAAGCCTCANGGGACTAGAGACACAATGAAATTAAGATCTTTTTTGGGCTAGAGACACTGGCAGAATCGGTAGTTAAATTAATATTCACTGGGTGTCAGTGATCATAACCATAAGACCAGTTCTCTGTCTTCTTGCCTGGGCCTTTGCTTTTTCCGAGTGCTCACCTTTCATTGTTTCAGCTGAGATAGAGTTAATTTTCCTCATAGTAGAAGGAAAAGTATGGAGCTGTGTATTGGATTTGCTCTGGAAGCAGTGTTGGTAATATAGAGATGGTTTTGGTTTATAGAAATGTTTTTGTTGTTAGGCAGTGCTTACACAGAGCCAAAGCCTTTTCTGATTCTCACAGCACTCCTCCAGCAATTAGCTGGAGGTGCACAGGGAGTTGAGAGGGGACACAGTTGGGACAGCTAACCTCAACTGACTAAAAAGATATTTCATACCATGTAACATGCTCACCTTACAAGAGTCTTGGGAAAGAGAAAGGTTGATGAGGAATGCAATATATGGAGTGATGGTGTTTCTCTTCCCAAGTCACTGTTATGTGTTATGAGCCCTGCTTTCCTGGGGATGGCTGAACACTTGCTTGCCATGGGAAGAGGTGAAGGAATTCCTTGTCTTGCTTTCTTTGCACATGTAGCTTTTGCTTTGCTTACTAAACAGTTTTTATCTCAACCCACAAGTTTTCTCACTTTTACTCTTCTGGTTCTTTCCCTCATCACACCAGGAAGGGGTGAGTGAGTGAGTAGCTGTATGGTGTCTAGCTGGTGGATGATGTTAAACCATGACATCAGCAAAGCCTCACTGTCACTTCCCTCCTCAGCTGGACAGGTGAAAAGAACATAATTATTATGGTTACAGGCAAAACAAACATAACTCAGAAAAAAAATCAATCTAATTATTACCAAACAAATCAGAGTATAGTATTGAGAAATAAACCCCAAGTCTTATGACACCTTGCCCCACCTCTACTTCACAGCCTTACCTTCATTCCCAACTCTGTAATAGGTTTCTCATTTATATAGGTGATGGAACAACCATCTGCGAGGGCAAGTAATGGAAAATAAATATTTGGCAGTCCCTGAGATTTCAGAATTCCTATTTACACAAAGTTTATTCAGAGCCTTTAAAGGAGAGAAAGGTGGAGTGTGAAATGATCTCATTTCTTAGACAGCAGGGTAATATTATTCAGTGAAAAAAACATTTGGGCAATGACGGTTGTTCCCTACCATGATTTATTCCCTGCTCAGGGACTCTCTATCCAGGGACCATTATCTCTACACAGATCATGACATAAAAATGTTACATTGTCTTTTGCATGTTTAAGTACATTATTCAGTAAGTGGGGAACTGTATATGCACATAATAATGATGGATACTTTCACTGGCAGTGAAAGTACTGGCCGTCCTCACATGCAGTCCTAGGATGCTTCCTGGAGAAATGCTGCTGCAGGAGTTAGCCTAAATGCACGTCTTTGATGTGTGTACATGTGCACATTTGGGATTTCATTGTTCACCTAATCAACTTTTCCTTTTGTCAGAAGGTTTTTCCATATCTTTGATGTGCCTGTTGTATGAGTCACCCCAGGTTTAGTTCCATTATTTCCATTCACTTTCAGGCAAGCAAAAAGTTACAGAAAGAATAACAAACAACAGATATGTGAGAAACACTGTGAGACAACATGAACCAATGGAATGTAGTGGTTATTTAACTTTATTTCAGTGATTTCTGAAAATGACTTCTGACATGAGAAAATGTTTGCTGAAGGTGACAATGTCTTTCTACGTTTGATTAAGCACGCAGGTTTTTTTGGTGACATACATAACTACGTGAGTTACATATACTTTTGTATTATTAATCCATGACAGCTAAAAATGTCATTGTTTTACCAACAAAGAGACATTTACACAACCCTATCATAAAGACTTATTACAAAAAGCACATTTTTCTGTGTACTGATATGGAGCACCTGTGTATTGATAGAGTTGATCTCCACTTCTCCACAGAAGTACTTCCTACCATCTTCAAGGCTTGATGTATAGGGAATATGAGATACATGAAAATGGCATCTTTGTGCATCTGAGTAATCTGCACATGCACACAGACAGAGGAAGCCTAGAGGGGTAGAAAATGGGATGTTTTGGAAGTATGTCATGTCTGTACTCTTCTATAGAGTCTCAGCCCCATGTCAGGCCAAACTCTTCCCTGAAGCCCTGGAAACCCTAGTAGACCCGGTTTCAGCTCTCCCAGCAGCACTGCACTTTGGTGCCTCCAGGGACCATGCAGTTTCCCAGTGCTGTGACCTGTGATGAACAGAAATTCTTGCCCTGTGCTGTGACACCAGCATGAGCTTCCCTGTGTGATAAGCACCTGTTCCTAACATGTGGTCTGACACATAACCTTGCTTTCTAAGCATCCCATTGCCTTCGGAGCATGTAGACCTGTGAGGAACAACTGAGGCTCTGCTATGCCTCAATACAGGTCTGTTTAGGACAGAGAAGAATGGATAGGACAATTTTAAGGTGAATTGTGAAGGAACCAGGCATGAGAAGTCTGGGCCAATTTAATTAGAGTAAATTTTCAGGTGAATTTCACCCATTTAAAAGCTTAGATTTTTCCTTTTTTTGCAAATTTGCTCATTTTGATGTCTAAATTAGATACTGAATATTGTTGTTCTGTACGTGTGCCTTTGGTTATCTGCTGGGCTAGTTGCTGATGTAACTCCATGGAGGCTTCCTGATTTGCAAAGCATTTGGAATCCTGTTCCTGGGTTTTCTCTCTCCCTCCCAGCCTCTCTGGAACTCTCTGCTCTTCTGCTTTTACTCTGGAGGGTGTAACCTTGAAAACCTCAGTCATGTTTCTGGAATGAGTCCTTGGCCCTGGATTGCTCTGAATTCAGCTGACCTTTCCAAACAGGTCTTTGGGGGCTGTGCTTTGGACTTATATGGTTTTCATAGCACTTTTTTTTTTTTTTGTCTGCATAAACCACACATTATTTTCTGCTTCAGACTCTCATAACTTCTCTTTCTAAGTTATCACACCTGTATGGAGATGAACTTCAACCTGGGGCCAGTGCTTTGCCTTCTATTAGTATTGATTCGCTGTTGTCACACTGTGCTCCCTTCTTCTACCTTCAAGGGTTGTGAGCCTGAACCCCAATAAGGTATGTGACTAATCTGTAAGATGGCACCGAAGTAGTATATAATCAGAAAAAAAAGTCAGAAAAGGAGATGCATATGCAATCATACACATAATTTGTTGAGGATGGTGACTCTGCTGTGTGTTGACCATGCTCTTTTTGAATGTTTTCTCTATTCCTCTTGTAATATCTGCTTTCCTTCCATCCTTCTGGAGTCAAACAGCTTGACTGAGAGTGATGGGAAGGAGGGTGGAGAAGACAATGATCCAAGCCAATCTTTTACAAAAAAGAGACAGATTTAGGGCATTGCCCTTCATTTTAATGAGTTAACAAAGAAATTAAAGGGAAAATAAAGTGCCAGCTGAGCCAGAAGATAAATTCTTCAGAGTTTGGAAGGGCAGTGGAGGGGAAAAAGAAAAGTCAGGCTTAATTTGAATACTGTGAGGTGCTGTGCAAAATAGTTTTGTTTTGGTCATTTATGATGTCTCAGATCAGATTTTTTTATTTATAAGTGGACAAGTTGAAACAAAAATACCTAAATCAAAGTTCCTAAATGTCACAGTTTGTTTTTCCCAGAATAACACATTTTATTCTGGAAACTCCTGGGATTAGGATGTGGAGGAATTAATCTCAGCAAGAAGAAAATGTTTTGGTCTAAGAAATGCTCACTAAATGCAAACTCAATTTCTAAATGGTTTCAGTGACACTGCCTGGTTACTTTGCTGCTTCAAGGATTTACTGTGAAATGTGTCAGTGTTCAACCTGGCAAACAGTTGAAACCCATTTGCCACATTCCCAGCTCTGTCCCCTGTGTTGCTATGCTAGTGAATGCTGAACTCACAGACCCACAGTCCACAGCTGTAGAACTCTCTAGAGATATCTTCATTTCCTCTGTCAGGTTACAGAGTCTCTCTCACAAGAAAAAGAAAAAAAAAGTTCCTAGGTTTTAAGGCCATCAACTGATTTTTTTTGTTTGTTTTCTTGGTTGGGGGAGTGACCTAAATCTGATTTTTGAGCATTAGAGAGATGGCTTGTTCTTTAATCAAAAGCAGCATTCCAATAGAGCTACCCTCAGACTCATCCTTTGGAAAATCATGCAGGCTTCTAAACACAAGTGAGGAGCCTACATTTCATTGCCTTTATTCCTATCTCATTTCATGGTTGCTAGGTTCATCTGACAGCAGAGTGCAACACTTCCAGCCTGATTTTGCCAAGTCTGCAAAGGAAGGAGCTGGAAACCACCGTCTGATGATAAGGTAAGTCTTGATCTCTCAGCTGCTCAGCAGTTCTCAGGTCCAGTTGAATTTTCCTCCCATGCCTTCCCTCTCTAATTTGGGACTTGTAAGCACAACTTTATGTAAAAGGCTACTACCTCCTGTTTCTAGATCACTGTTTGCTATCAGAACTGCTCTGCAGAGAGTCACTAAAAAGGGTATTATTCCCTAAGTAACAGCATATATTCCCCACAGGTTTTTCAGCAATAAGTTTTGTTGATGGCAGTAGGAACAGTTTTAGGGTTTTAAAACTCCCAATCCCTGCCCCACCACCCTAATTACTTGATTTTTAAAGTTTATATCTTAATTTCTAACTTGCAGGCTCCTCATTATCTTGCTTTGTTATCTCAAGCTTGTAGCAGGTCCTGATTGCAGGACCTGCTACAAGCTTGAGCCTTATGACCATAAGGCAAACTTATACTGCAATTTCCCTGACTGAATAAATTGAAGATGAAACTCATTTGAAGCCACTCCTTTCTTCTGCACATTTCCTACTCATGCTGTGTCAAACCTGATTGTTATCATTATCTCAGTTTTGTCACACGAAATATATGTCTACATAAACCAAACAATATGGCAATTTCTGTAAGCGGGAAGTGATTTCTGTAACCTGGAAGAAGGACTTTATTACACCTCTGCAGACAAGTTTTGCAAAAACAGGGAACAAGATAAGACTTAAGAGTATCAGGTCTTACTATAGAGTAAGTGCTCCAAGAAGTAGCACCTCCAGAAGCAACAATCCCCAGTAGTAACAATGGTTTCCAGCTTGGCTTGTGGCAAAAGGAGAGAGGTGTAGTCCCCAAGATAAGTAGGATTTGTAAATGTCAAGATGGGATTGAATGAAAACCCCAAGATAATAGTTGCGCAAATGATGACTTACAGTGACTTAAACCCCAGAAGTCCAGACCTTCAAAGCCTTGCTCTAGCCTCAGGGAAGTAATCCCCTAGAAGTTGCATATAAAAGGTCCTAGATGAAAAATCAGTTTTATGGAAACAAGATAGAGGCAAGGGAATTATTGTGTATATGTAAAAGGAAACACAAGAAGGATATTTTAACTTACACTTTCCAGCTTCTCACTGTGGAGTAGATCCAACGCCTATAAAAGTCAGTGAAAAGACTCTCAGTGACTTAATGAGAACTGGATCGGGTCTCACATGAGTTACACCTACTTTGCTTCCATGCAATAGGTGAGTAGCTAACCCCATCTGTAGGGCT
>VXBZ01000342.1:0-11081 GCA_013399135.1 Heliornis fulica | reverse complement strand
GAGTTATTTTTTCTTTTAGAACTCTTCATTTGTGTAATTTTTATTATTATTCTACAAATGATTAGTCAACAGAATTCTCTTACAAGATCCATATTTACATTAATATCCATGTAGCAAACTTAATTGAGCAGCAGAAGAGCTGTTATTTGGTTATTGATGTCTTTGCTGAATCATGAAGGCAGCAATTTAGCACTAAGCTATAAATAGGAAAATACAGTGGATGGAACTGGCTGGTCTTGTGGTTTTAGTATTCTCTTCAGGGTAAAGTATGACATAACCTAATTACAGTGGTGGAGATTTCACTGCAGGAAAAACTGTTGTTATACCATTTGACAATGAAGTAATTATCTTCTCTACTGGATGTTTTGCTGGATGTTTCTAATTAAGTCATCCACAATAATTTACTTAAAATTTAAGAAACAGTACTACTCTTATAAAAAGTTGCCTTCAATAATGCCAGTATTTTTACAAAAGCATTTTTTGTGGTAGTTTTTTTTTTTATTATTTTTTTTTTTTTAAACAGTTACCTGTCAGAGTGCTTACTTAGGCAGAAAGCAGGCATTTTTCTGACTTCATCCCTGATTTTTTTTCAGGGCATGGACTTAGCCTGCAGTCCCTTCACTCTCCTTGGGGCCGTAGGGCTTCTGCTGAGTGCTGGCAGCAAGTTCTTAGAAACAGTAACAAAAGTGATGACAGAGCTATATATGTAGCAGAGTTACTGTGGAGATTAACTGGACTCAAAATTTCATGTAATTCTCCCAGTGTTTCAGGAAAGGTGAAGCACAATATCTCTGCTTAGGAGAGGATCTGCAAACAACCCTGTCCTAACCCTGTTTTAGGAGTTCAAACTTTGTAATTGAATACTCCATTCTTGCCTTTTTTTTTTTTTTTTTTAATATTTCTGTAGGAGTTGTACATTCTGTCCTTTTTAGATATTCTGTAAGAAAGGCCAACCATCTGATCATATGACAAGTTATAGTTGGCCACATCTCTCAGTCTTCATGAAATGCAGAATTGCCCATTCATGAACTTAATTTTATTTTGACTGCCTATTATGAAATAGTAAATGAAAAAAGTGGATTATAATTTCCATTTAGGTTAACAATACTGCCCTGCCCATAATTTTCTATTGTTCCTAAGAGTGGAGTCACCTTGCAAGTCTAGGATTAACAATAATAGATTTTACCATTTATTTTCCTGTATATTGAAACCATACTTGGACAAAATTAGGAAGAATCTTTATAAAAATTAATCAGCAAAAGTTATCTCCCTGTTTAAGCATATTTTAACATGTATTTAATTTTCTTTTTCTTAAGATTATTTTGTTCTCTTTTAATTACATTGTTGGTGATCACACTGATGGAAATATAAATCATCAAAGTTTTAATTGTATAAAAGAAAAAAAAAAAAAGTATTAAAGAGAAATACTATGATATTTGAAAATGAAGGTGCCCAAAACATTTCTGCACCTATTTTCTCAATGTCGAAGAGTTACAGTAAGGAAACATGATTTCCTCATTCAAACACTGGAAAAGGTTTTACTAAATTCCTGAGACATGTCCACAGAAGTTGTGCATTATTTCTCATCTATATGTGCTACATGTAACAAGGCATATAGATAAATATTGTTGTACAAACTTTAAATACTTTAAGCCATTTTAAAAAATGCAGTCAGGGTCACACTTTATGAATTTCCCGTTATTGCAGCAAAACCAATGTTACAGGTTGTAGAAAGCTGTCTAACATTGGCTATATTTGAAGTTCCAAGCAATGGCTACTTATGTTTGTATGGCTGTTCTTGTGTTTAAATCTAGTCATCACAAATTATACCTGGTACAAGTTTTTAGTTTGGAGCATCTGAGTATAACATTCCTTTGATAGTTAGATTACACTTCTCTTGCTACTTCAGTGTAAATGGAATTTGAGGGTCTTGTTCCTTGTTTCTGGTAAGTGTTGTGACTTCATGATGAAAATATGCCATCTGGCTTGTTGGTTCTCCTTGAAAAAGACATATAACTGTCACTGCCACTAAAGAAGAAAATGTTTCATCATCCCTATTAAACTCCAAGAGTTTAGGAAATCTGTTGTGCTTACAAAGTTTCAAGTCGGGGTTTTTTTTTTTTTTGTTTTGTTTGTTTGTGGGTTTGTTTGTTTGGTTTTTTTTCCACAGCAACTATTTACAACTTCAAAGCAAGGATAATACCGGATCTTATTTAAAAAGAAAAAAAAAATTACAACACTAGAGAATCTATGTATCAAACAACAGAGGTTTCAGACATAATAAAATCTTTTTTAATCTCATGCTAAAAGAAAAAGCTAAATATACCACCTGTAAAATAAGTGGTTAAAATAAATGTATTATGATTGAATTTCTTCTTCTTACAAACAAACAAGCTTTAGCTTCCTCAACTTTTTGAAAAGCAGCTTTGAACTTTGTACTTATGAGAGAATCCAGGGAGGTACTAGAAAGTATCCACTCAAAGGCCTATTAAGTTAAGTCTGAGATGCTCATGTCAGACTGCTACTACTGAAATTGTAGCTAGTGAGTCTACTTCTTTCATGTATGTATTATGCTCTTTCATCAAAAAGAATACAAAAGCAACACAAAAACCTGTGCTCATCCATGCTGTATTGCCTAATTCAGTAATGAAGGGAAGTTCCATAGCATCTCTCATTACTCTCACTTTATTTAAGGTCTGTCCTATTTCTGTTCAAACACATAAAAATGGCTGTATGCGGAGTAGTTTAGTTAGTAGTTGAATCTCATTTTTATTCCTCCACTAACATGTTTGTGGATAGAAAAATGACACCAATTAACTTTAGCAGTAGGCTAGAATACAAATACTCCACTGCAGACTGGTAGATGGAGATCTCATTATACAAGTTCTACAGACATGGAAAAAGAATCTAAGGTAAAAACACATTTAACTTTGTGGTAAAATTAAAGTTGTTTTTAACCCTTGCATTGAGATCCCAAGTACTCTTTGTTCTTATAAGAAAGCTGAACTGGTACCATATAATGGCCAGAAAATACCTATCTGTTCTAGAGAGAGGTCATTTCAACATATCAGGATGGAAAAGCTAAGTAAACCCTTACTGCCTTAAGGAAGAATTTTTCACATGGAACACTTTGCAATCATCCAGCATGGGGACTTATTACAGCTGTGGTAGCTATTCCAAGCACACCAAATCCAGGTCCCTAACCCATTGTGTACTAACACCTGTACAAGAACTACTGTTTCAGATACAGCTTGGGACTGAATCTTCAACTCAAAAGATGAAAGCAGAAGCTTGCACACTAAACTGGAAAAGACAGCTGAGAATAATAACCTTTTTTTTTTTTTTTTTTCTCAGTAGCCTTACTTTATGGATAAGATTAAGATTTGTGGCTCACAAACCACACGTTATAATCACCTAAACATATATTCGCTGGAATTGAAAATTTGGGATTTTCAGAAAGAGGAGATAGTAATTTCTTCCAGCCCTTTCTCTACCATACCATGGTACTGTCAGGAAGTGTACTACCAATGTTTATATCTCTAGTCCATTCTTGAAATTTATAGAATGTATGGTATTTTATATTTAATTAAATTCTGCTAAGAGGATCTACATTATCTTGGTGTCATATGTTTTGAAGTAATACAGCATAATAATCTAGAATTCAGTGGAATTCTGTATTTCACAGAATCATCACAGAATATTAGGAGCTGGAAGAGACCTCAAAAGATCATCCAATCCAACCCCCCTGCCCTAGCAGGATCTTCTAGAGTAGATCACATACGAACATGCCCAGATTGGTCTTGAATGTCTCTATCTATTTATATCCTAACATAGAAAATGAACAATTCTGAGTTTAGTGACCCAGGGAAACATGTCTTTAAAGAGAGGCTTAATAATTGCTTTTACTTTTAAGACATTCATTTATCTCTCATGTAGCTTTTTAGTAGTGACAGCCTTTCTACTAATTTTGTACGATAAAATACTTTCTATCAGATACAATATGTGTATTATATGTCAAAGGTAATTCTAGTACTGTTATGTCTTATTTTGCAGAAGTTAGAAGTTTTTTAGATAAATGGAGACTGTTTCTCACTTCTTCAAATGCATAAAGTCATATGGTCAATATTACCTCTTCTTAATAGCATGTAGTCTGCACACTTTTTCTGTAGCTTCACAGGATTATTCTCTGAACTGCAGAATATGGATAAATGACAGCATCCAAGTAATTTCATTTCAGCCACAGAATTGCTTTGTAATACAACACAAAAGACCGCCTATTTACTTCTGATGCCTCTATTCCCACATTTTGATAAGTAAAAGTGTTGTTTAAGGTATGTCTCCAGTTTCAGAAATATCGACTGAGGTCGTTGAAGTCAATTGAGTAGAAATTATACAGAAATGTTTGCTTTATTTGCAAATCCATCTGTGTTTGGTTTTATTTTCTTAAAAAAATACAGTTTTAAGTATGTACTTCTAGAGGTGATATTAAAACTTGAGAAAAAGCATTTGGTAAGAATGCAGATGAAATTCAGAAAAAACGCAGGGAGAAGTTTTTTTTCTCTGACAGCATTTTCAAACTTTTCCCCTCCAACACAAACCAACAACTCTTGCAAGCACACTCTGATCATCATTTGTTTCTGCTTCATAAAAAAAGAATTTGACAAAACTACAGAGAAAATCCTCAAAAAATATAAGGAAACATCTAGTATATTACTGGGATGTCCTGTTTTGCCTGCTCTCATTGTTTTGTATGTTTGTTTGTTTGTTTTTGTCATATCTTAATTCTTTGGCAGAGACTGCTAAAGATAAATGACATAGGATCTTGTAAATGATCTGACATGAATGAAAGCTAACAGATCTTAGATAAAATGAATGATAAATAGTTTGTACTTTATTTTAGGTGATCACAAGTCATTTGCTGGCACTCTCTCTGTAACCTTCAGGTTACAAAGTTTTAAAATGTGCAATGCTTAAAACTAGACAATTGAAAGATTATATCTTTCCTTCAGTATCTGCTGTTTGTTTGCCATCAGTGATAGTATCCTGGGCTGTTCTGCTTTACAGTGCTAGTTTTCCTTTCTAAACCTACAGCTAAGGAAGTTTAAAGTCTGGCTGCTGCCCATCGGGAGGGACCCAGGAGCCGAGTGTAAATGTCAGGAAGGCAGGGAGTTGTCCTCATTTGACAAAAAGCCAGGACACTGAAGCTGCAATGCAGGGTCAGGATCAGGCCCAAAACAGTGGATGACCAGCATCATTCCAGTGGTACCCTGGTAAGTCCACAGGGTCATGGCACATCCAAGGTTAAGCTGGCAAGTCACGTGCATGTGTCCAGGCTGGGTCTAGATCGAGGCAGTATGAGTCTGGCACTGCTGAGCAGCTGTGACACAGGTCAGGCAGAGGTATCAGGGACAGCCTCTGCTAAGAAGCAGCTCTGAAAGGAGGGGCAGCAGACCGGGCTTCTGGCTTCTCGTGAGCACTGGAGTTGACCTCCAACTCACCCCATTCAGACCCTTAGCTTACCCACTGAGTCCTGTAACCCACTGAAGTTATAAATATGTAAAAAGGACTCTGTGTTAAAACTCCTCTAAAAATTGCAATGGTCCTTTTCCCTTCCCCCCTCCCCCTCCAAAAGTAGCTATTAACAAAGTCATTTTTTGCCAGTGAGAAACTTTCCAAATATTTGTATTTATAAAATGTATGTGGAAACGGGCAATCGGTATTTTAATGACCTGAAGGGCTTTTACATACCTTTTTCATCAAGCAGGTGACTCTTTTTTCCCATAGATGTATCATTATAACTAACCATATTTGAATTCAGGGGAATTAATGCAATATTCCTTACATTGCATAATAAAACTATCACTCATAATTAAATGAATTAAGATTATTTAATTAGAAAACCACTGTCAGAACTCATATAGGAAAAAAAAAGTTGATAAAATATGATTAAATTTGTGCATATGAAGAAATAAATTATTTCATGGTCCACTGGAAAAGTTAGAAGAGCTGAGACTATTAAGGTTTTGCATTTGAAGACACTGGCCTTTCTGAATTAAGTGTATTTTCATATGAACTACATAAACCAGATAATCCAGCATTTTAAAGTTTTTTCATCATTTCTTTGGGTTTATGCATTAGGAAAGATAATAAGTTGCATGTAAGGTATTGTATGATAAATATAATGGAATTAAAAAACCCTTAAACCTCCCCATTACTATTATATATAACCTGTGACAATTTTTAGCTGAACAGGTCAGACAGAGTCATCAGGGACAGCCTCTGCCATTAACAATAGTCAAACCTTTAACAGTATATACACACACATTTAAAACAATCATATTTTTTTACTACCAATGGTGTAATTTCATTCTTTACTATGAAATCTACTAAATATTATAAATTATTCATATAACATGATTGCATAGACCTAAGTAATTACAAATATGAGATTTCTACATCACATTATGCATATGTTACGTACTGTAGTTCAACAATTTGCATTCAGGATAACTAATAACTTTCACTTAAAAATAATCTGATTATATTTATTTCTTTTAAGACTAATGCTACCAAATCTCCATTCTCATTTTATGTATACCAGATTTGCACTGAAATGACAAACCTTTTTTTTCTGGAAAAAAAAAAACCCACAACTTTTTCTCCTCACTGAAATGCATTTAATATTCAAATATACTATACTCCCTCGATCACTGTTATGTTGGACACTGCCTGTAATGTTACTTTATAACATGAGTACTATTGTCTGTTCAACTTGTATGTTATACAGTTGGCAAGATTGTGAAGCAAAAATAAAATTATGTTAGCATTCTTGTGACTATTGAAGTAATCACAAGTGTGTACCTGGCTTCAGCTTTGGGTTGTGCCACAAGGGATCACCAGAAAGCTTATGTGTATTGCTTCAATGTTACATATAATCAGTACCAAGTCATGCTTCTAGGGATTGTCTAGATCCCAAATATCTAACTAAGAGTTAGATATTAAATCAGATGCCAAGAGCGAGTTTCAGAATAATAATTTCCAAATAGCTGAATGAACAAACGGAACCCAAGATTCTCACTGACTTCAGAATAACCATTTTGAATTCTGTATTGTAAAGTATTAATGTTGTGGCTATGGTTCTGATGATAATTCCTGTACTCATGCTAGAACAAATTTAAAGGAGGTGGCCTGGAAATGAAAAAGGATTTGGTGGAAGAATGAAGTGAAAATGGATAAACTTATGTATTATTCAACTTAGAATGGAAGACTATCTAACAAAAAAATCGATTTTTTTTTTCTTTTGGCCAAGAATATGCCAAGCTAATAAAAGTGTATTTCTTATGGAATATGGGACTTACAAAGAGTTGAGGCCTTTTTTCTTTCTTACATCACCCTGCTAGCAAGTGACTGGTGATGCACAAGAAGTTGGGAGGTGACACAGCTGGGACAGCTGACATCAACAGATCAAGGGCATATTCTATAATATGTGATATAATGTTTGGCATATAAATCTTTTGGGAAGAAGAATGGAGAGGGGGACATTTGGAATGATGGTGTTTGTCTTCCCAAGTAACCATTATACATGATGGAGCCCTACTTTCCTGGAGATTTCTAAACACCTGCTTGCCTGCAGGAACTGCTGAATGAATTCCTTGGTTTGCTTTGCTTGTGTGCATGGCTTTTGTTCTATCTGTCAAAATGTCTTTATCTCAACCAACGTTTTCTCACTTTTGCCCTCCTCATTTTCTTCCCCATCCCACTGTTGGGACAAGAGAGAACAGCTTCATGGGGTTCATCTGCTGACTAGGGTTATTACACATCAGTTGTCTGTTTGGGATTCTTTGTTTTCTGTACACCTATACAACTGACTTTTGTTTTCTTTTTCTTTCTTCTGTATATTTTTTTAATTTTATTTTTGTACTTTTTCACCTTATGAAAAAAACACTAAAAAACCATAAAAAAACATTTTAAATCTTCCATTTGAAGATACTATTTCTTTCTCCAAGTGCAGGCAGAGAGGAAGATGGTCAAAGAAGCTGTGAAGAGGTCACATCAGTGGTTTTAATTCTACACTCAAATTTTGTACCCTCAAAGGAAATCTGATACCCAGAATTCCAGAAAAATACAGGAGTTCTAATGTGCTTCTCCTGGACTTACTGTGTTGGGGATTTTACATTGCCAGGGTGGTTGTCAAAGGAGATGTCACTGGGAAGCAAACATAAAGGATAGTGCTTCACTTAAACTAATAATATTTTCCAGATAAAAGTTTAAAAGACAAAAGGGAGTTTTAAATTTTTTAAATTATTATTTCAATGCTACTAGCAATAAAATTAACTGGACATATTTGATGAAGCTTTAAAATTTCCTTATTCTCACAGACATAATTTTACTTTAATTTCAATATGTTTTGAATTGTTACTTCTACTTTCAGGTTCTGTTATTTTGTTAAGATTTTAATTGGTTTTGTCTATTCATGATAATTTATATTTAGAAAAAATCAGGTGTCATTTAAGTGCTGCTGGTTTGGGTTAGTTTTTTTTTTTTCTGGAATAAAAGTCTGAGATTTTCCTGTTCCACTATAATGTTATGTCTATAGCCATTATAACATTTTCCTCCAGCTTTTCTGCCTAATAGGTGTTCTCATGATACCTAGTTCATGCTATTTTAAAGTTTGCCAGGCATGTTGATTTTTTTTGTGTGTTAATAACTCAATTATGTTTATTTTTCCTGCAAGATATATTGGCTATTTTTTTCTTTTAACAAATCAATTCTTTTTTTATTTTATTTTCTAATTCTTGGTCTTTGTTATCTATGATCTAGTTCAGATATAACTCTCCTGAGGATGTTCTGAATGAAGGTCAAAAGTTTGGGTCAAAAGCCACTTTGTCTTGCATCCTTTAAAAGGAAAACTGTTTTTGTCTGTGGATAGTTATAGTATTTGATGACACCAGGCTGAGTGGTGAAAAACCTGAGGTCCAGGACGCCATTCAGAGGCACTTGCACAAGCTCATGAAGTGGGCCCATGACTCTCGTGAGGTTGAGCAAGGCCAAAGGCAAAGTCCCGCACATGGGTTGGGGCAACTCCAGTATCATTAAGGGACAGGGGATGAAAGCATGGAGAGCAGCCATGCAAAGCAGAACTTGGTACTTGTGAATGAAAAGCTGGGCATTAGCAGGAAATATGTGCTCACAGTCCTGAAAGCCAACTGTATCTTGAGCTGCATCAAAGGAAGCATGAGCAGCAGACTGATGGAGGTGATTCTTCCCGTCTTGTGAGACCCCAGTTGGAGTCCTGTGTCCAAATGTGGAGCGCTCAGTACAAGGAAGACAGGGTCCTGCTGCAGTGGGTCTAGAGGAGGGCCACAAAAATAAACAGCAGGATAGAACACCTCTCCTGTGAAAAAAGGTTGAGAGTTTGGCTTGTTCAGCCTGGAGAAGTGAAAGCTTTTGCAAATTTCAGTACATAAAGGTAGCTTGAGAAAGATGGGGATGGACTATTTAGTAGGCCCTGTATCATTAGGATAAGGAGTAATAATTTTAAGCTAATAGAGGGTAGGTTCAGACTAGCTATAAGGAAGACATTTTCAATGATGATGGAGGTGAAATGGTGGAACAGGTTGCCCAGATTGATAAGAGATGACCTGTCCCTGGAAACATTCAAGGTCAGGTTGGTCAGGGCTCTAAACAGCCTAATGGAGTTAAAAACATCCCTGCTTATTGCAGGGTGTTTGGACTAGATGACCTTTAAAAATTCCCTTCCAATCGAAACCATTCTATGATGCTATGATAATAGAACAAGTTGAACTACACAATTAAAATTATGCAAGGCTGCAGCCTGGTGATGTTTTTACTACTATAATTAGAGAATCCATATAATTTTTGCTTTAACTAAACAAAACCAGAATGGTTAAATATTAGTTTTGTATAAATAAAAGAAGTCCATGAGAAGCAAATCCCGAAAGTGTTCCACTTCAAGAATCCGAGATTTGATTATATTTCTTGCAAGTGTGTTTTTCTCAAAATTCCTAGGAAGGGAATTTTTTTGTTACCTTATGCCTACAACACGTTTTTGGTTTTTTTTTAAGAAAAAAATAGCTAATAAGATACTGCATTATGGATGGGCTACTGGCCCCTGTCTTGATGTGCTTTTCATGGAGAGTGGCCAACCTACCTTTGCATCATCATCTGTGACTGCTGTTCTTCTCTGTCTTCAAATAAGTCATGAATATATAGTACAACCAAATCTCCAACATAGTGTTTGGGAAGCTATTTCTATATATGAGATGAAAGATATCAATACAGGAATAAAATACATACCATTTAAAAATTCTCCCCCATATGTCTTCATACATGATTAAATCTTTTATTCCCCATGACTGCAGTTTTCTTATAGCATTGTAATATTTCAACATGATGGAGCCATTTCTCTCCATAGCCTTGAAATTATTTTGAATTTCCTTCAGTATTAAGCAAAAGAAGTGGTTTCTTTAAAAAAAAAAAAACAAAAAAACCCCCAACAACAACAAACAAACAAAAAAAAAACAACCCCACAATCAAGTACCCTCTGTTGGGTTTGGAAACTAATTTGATAAATATTGGAACAATAATAGAAATAATAGATATTAGATAATAATGGAAAAGTAATTGTACTTTTCCATAATGGGCTCAATTAACAGTGTAAATGATACCTATTAAAGTCCATAAGGAGACTTCCACTCTGATCTGATCTGACACAGAATATATAATTATGGCACTTTTATTTACCTTTTGTGCTTCCAAACTGTACTTGTATTTGAAGAAGATACTGCTGTATGTTGTTAAAAATTAGTGAAGCAAACATGAAGGGATGAAATATTTCTGCCTGGTATTGAACAGTAATCTAGTAACTCAAGGTCAGAAATCACAAAAGTCAGAAGCACTGTATTATTATCTTTATTATTGTTCTACTAATACTAAAGCAACCCTGACCTTAGATCTCTTTCTGAAAACCAAGAGGCTTTTTTTTATTTCCCTAAAATGGATTAAAGATAATCTGGCTTAGGTAAACTGAAAACATTGTTAAAAGAATCATAGAATCATAG
>VXBZ01000339.1:4146-21428 GCA_013399135.1 Heliornis fulica | reverse complement strand
CTCGCGCCTTCGGCCGCCACTCCGGGTACGTCCCAGCGCACAGCAACTTCTTGCTCCCAAGCGAGATGGCTTTTGGCGTGTCAGGCCGCACAATGCAGGGCTAATGCCCGCTGCAAAAGGCAAATGGGGAGGAATCAGTCGCAGGCTTAATGCAATCGAAAGGGATGATGGGCTTGGCGTTGGGATTATTTAATTTTTTTGGTAATTTTTTTTAAGTTCCCTGCCCCAGACTGAATTTTTCCTGCTCCTTACCCCCTGCCCTATTAATAATCCCACGCAGGCGATGGCAGACCGAGGTAAAGCTATAATTTGTATGCGCCTGAAGATTAATTTCCCCCATGTACCAACTCAACGGCATAGTTATCTCTTTAACAGGGAAAACAGTTTGGCTCCATTGTCGGGTTGCCAAGACCGCCTTTTGAGAAAGGGAGCCCGGCTAGCCTCTGATCAAACTCAAAGGTTAGTTAAAAGTCAAAAACAGCTGAAAATCTTCATGAATAATGCTGTTTCCCCGAGCCCAGTGTAGTGCAAGCGCACATTTCAATGCCAGAGCATTTTGTTATGCTGCTCGCCTAAGTCAGAATTTCACAGAAAAGGCAGAGAAGAAAAGCTCCAACAATTAGAGGGGGCCTGTCAGAAAACATTAACGCCTTCCTCGCCCAGCCTGTCAAGCGTGCTGGAAATAAAAAAACTGGCATAGCGAATCGCACCTCCACCCTCCGGAGGTGTGGGAGGGGAGAGGGAGGGGGAGGTTTGGGGACAGAAAAGTAGAGAGAGACAAATGGACGACAGGCCCAGGCTGTTGACAGTCCCCCTCAGCTTTGCAGTTCCTCCAAAAGCTGGAAAAAGAAGGGGAAAGGACCTGCAGCTGGATGTTCTCTCCATGAGGGATGATACACATCCCTCTGTTTCGTGCTCCTGAATTGTATTTTCTCTCCGGACTATCACACGCGCTCACACTGCCATCTTCAACCTTTTCCCGCTGGGTCCTGCAAAGCATAGGTGAGGTGCCCAGTGGAGCGGCAGCACAGTAGAGCTGTAACCTCTGTTTACTTTCTGCTCCCTACAAAGTTCTACTTCTAATTTTCCATGCCTGTGGTCACGAAGATGTCCAGCGTGGCTGATCCACAGCTGAGCTGAAGCATCTCATGTCAGAAAAGCTCTGTTCATGTATTGAACCAGAGCTATGTTACGCTTCAGATTTGTTTTAGGAAACAGTAAAAAAAAAAAAAATTTCAAATATACGACTTTAACTATCCAGACCCCTTACTTGCACACTCAAACCCTTTCCCATAGGGAAATACCTACTGACAAGGACACCAAACTATTTAAAGCCTCTCTTGCATTGCCTGCAAGGGAATATCTCAGCTTTGACTTTCCTGGCCAAAGCATGTTTTTTTTTCTCAAGCATCTCAATTACAAGAGAGCTCTGCTCATTTTCATACTGTAAGCAAAACCTCAGACCAGTACTTGAATCACTTTTTTTTTCTTTCCCCTTTTTTGCCTTTGTTGTCCATTGCAAATACATGTATATGTTAATGCCTGATAAGGACCAGATCACTATGGTACAGCTTCTATAGCCAGACTTCCAATGGGGATGGAAGAGCAGGGGAGAGTGCTGCTGTGTATTGTGCTAGTCATAGGTGGGTTGAAAAAAAACAAGATTACAGCAAAATCAGAAGTGACTGAAGAAAAGGTAGTATCTCCAAATAGGGGTTACACCAGTAATAGGACACAGCAACACAGCTCAGGGAACATGTGAGAGACAAGTCAGACTCTGCCAATAGCTAAAGAGCTGCTTGGTTCCTATACATGCCACAGGGAAGGAGCTCTGGCCTCAGGGACAGGTGCCCCAGCCCTCCATCCCATGCAGCACCCCCACTGTGAGGCAGCACAGTGCATCCAGGCAACATGGTGCTTGCTGTCCCCCTTCAGAGAAGACAGGTGTTTCCTCGGGCTTTGGAGCTCCATGTGTCCCAAGGAGGACATGAGGAAGAGCCCCACCGAGCGCCAGTACTTTTCGTTGGCTCTGGCACTTTTGTCCTGGGCAAACACAAGCAATCAGTAGGAGAGGGGAGAAGTTTCATGAGGTCCTTTTTCTCCTTCTACCTGCCTTCCTGGTACTTACTGTGTTAATTGCAAGGGGAGAGGTTGGCTGAAAATTCAGGGAGAGGTAACTAAGGGAAAACAGCTTTGATTTCTTTATTTTTTTTTTTCAGATAAGGCTTTGATCTTGGACTGAAGCTGTCTATAATAGTTGCGGGATGTGATTTGGTCCTGGTTCAATCTATGTTAGCCTGGCATGCACAGATGCTGAACAGAAACCACGAGTAGTTTCTCACAGGCACCCAGAGATATGCAACACTTGGAGAAGGTGGGAAAACTGGAAAGACCTAAGTGGTCACTGGTCCAGATTCTGCTCCTGTGCAAAGTGCTGTTGGAAGAGCCAGAAAATATTAATGACTCTTCCATGATTATTCAGCTGATTTTTCTCTGGTCAGACAAATCATGTTTCCCTTCACCCCACTGTGGGCAGGATTCAATCCTGTTTGTGCTGTTTCACCTAACACCCCAGAAAGGGACAGTCACAGATTTTTCCCAAAAGAGTTTCACTTCCACTAAAACATCTGAGAAAATGTCTGTATGTTGTCCTGTTTGTTGCCTGCAAGCTGCCTGGGAGCAAAATTACTCTGAAAATGTGATCTAATGGTCTGGGTGCTTCCACTTCGTTAACAATGGCAGTGGTCAAGTTGCCCAAGTTTTTTGCCTCTCACTTCTACTTTCCAGTAATGTGTTGCTTTCTGGTTTTCTGTTTTTATAAATCCTCAATAGCACTGGGGGAGGAAAGGTGAAACCCATAAATCCCTATAGCCAGCCCCAGTTCATAGTCCAGACCTTTGCAGAAGGGTTGGGAAGTCCCAAATCCATTTGGTCCAATTTCACAGAAGAAGGTCACAGAAAGAGGTTGTGTTCCCCTTTTGGGTGGGGTCCTTCTCCCTCCCCTCTGCCCACACTACTCTTGCTTACTCTTCCCTCTTGCTGCTGGTTGAAGCCCTGAGATATTTTAGTTTGCACTTTTCTGCACTGGCAGGGCTGTATTACTCTGGAACAGGAAGGGAAAAGCCCCATATTGGTAAAGTGTGAAATGCAGTTTTGACTGAAAAGGGAAGCCATCTCGACAGGATTATACCGTGACAGTGCAGCTTAAACCCCTGCCATATGGTCCAAGATAGGCTTGCTTTTACTTTCAGGTAACAACACATTGCTAATTAAGTGGTGATGACATTTCTAAATGGAAAAAAAAAAGCCACCTGTATGTGAAGTAGAGACAGTCAAGTGAAGGGACGAACATTAATTGGTGCTAATAATACTGGAAATCAGCCTGCTTTTATTGTTGCGATTTGCTTTGAATAGGAGAGGAAATTTGTTTGATTTGTTATTGAGTAAACAACAATTCACATATGCACTTGGAGGAGTGAACACAGTGCTCCTGAAAGGTGCCTGACTGACAGCACAGGAGAGCAAAGTCTTGCATCAAATCCAAGACAAACATGGCCCAGGTGATAGCATGGAGAAGTTCCCCACCCTGCTTTGCCAAGGACCTACATAAGGGTGTTGGAGGGCTTCTTTGAGCAAGACAGGAGGCCAGACAACCTGCCTAAGTGTCAATAACATTTAAAAATGTACTTAAATATCTCACTGTACTGGAGATCTTCACTGTTGCGTGTCTGAGAGTGCTCCAGTGAATGATGGTATAACCAGCCAACACAAAATGTGCAGACTCTCCCACTACTGTGTCACTGTGGGACAGCAATAACTTTCAGGCTATATATGGGATAAAGTCAGACTATGGGTCTAAAAGCAAAGGATCATTGGTCGTTAATAACCCCTTGAGCCTTTGAGTTTAAGGTTGTTCTTCAGACACGCGAGAGTTTGACTTGAAGTTTCTCCCAACCGCATCTTGGGCTGCATCAAAGGAAGCGTGGCCAGCAGGTCGAGGGAGGTGGTTCTCACCCTCTACTCTGCCCTCGTGAGACCTCACCTGCAGTACTGTGTCCAGTTCTGGAACCCCCAACATAAGAAGGACATGGACCAGTTGGAGAGGGTCCAGAGGAGGGCCACAAAGATGATAAAGGGGCTGGAGCACCTTTCCTATGGGGACAGGCTGAGAGAGTTGGGGCTGTTCAGCCTGGAGAAGAGGAGGCTTTGGGGCGACCTTATAGAGGTCTTCCAGTACCTCAAGGGGGCCTACAAGCAAGTTGGGGAGAGGCTGTTCAGTAGGGCCTGTTATGACAGGAATAGGGGTAATGTTTTCAAAATAGAGGGAGGGAGATTTAGATTGGATATTAGAAAAAAGTTCTTTACTGTAAGAGTGGTGGAGCACAGGAATAGATTGCCCAAGGAGGTGGTGGACACCCCATCCCTGGAGACGTTCAAGGCCAGGTTGGATGAGGCCCTGAGCAACCTGATCTAGTTGAGAGTGTCCCTGCTTCTTGCAGGGGGGGTGGACTAGATGACCTCTGGGAGTCCCTTCCAACTCTAATCATTCTATGATTCTATGATTCTCATTTGTGTGTATTCTTCACACCACATAAACTACATTTGGAACTCTGGACCCAAGTGGCTGAAGAACAAGCAGTTGGACACTGTTTGCTTCATCCTGCTTTAACTTTCACGGCAAAACACATTTTAGGCCGCTATAATGCACATCAGGTTGGTCTGCTCAGCTATGGAGGGGTCCTGACCTAATAAGGTTTCATTTGCTGTCAAACTTGAGTACTGCCAAAACCAAAGGCTCAGCTTATCTCTCACATCTCTGACTGACTGTCATCTGCTGCCAGATGAACCCAATGTTTCATGCAGTCCTCACAGATTTTTGCACGTTCAATGATTTGAGGCTGGAATTGAGCTCCCAGGTAAGGTTCTAGACAGATGCATGTCCATTGATGAGCCTGGCAGCACTTTGCACTTCCTGCTGTCCAATTTTTGCTTTCTTCTCTAAAACATTGGCCTCCTTTTTGTCCTGAATTTCTTCTTGTATCACAGAAACTCATAATGTTTGAAGCTGGAAGAGACCTCAAAAGATCATTTAGTCCACCCCCCCCATCTGAGCAGGATCACCTAGATTAAATCACACAGGAACGTGTCCAGATTGGTCTTGAATGTCTCTAGAAGACCTCTCTGGACAGCTGGCCCCAGTGCTCCATCACCCCCACAGTGAAAAGGCTTTTCCTTATATTCACATGGAACCTCTTGTGCTCCAGCTTGGACAAATTGCCCCTTTGTCCTATCACTGGCCGTCACTGAGAAGAGCCTAGTTCTGTCCTCCTGACACTCACCTTTTACATATTTATAAACATTAGTGAGGTCACCCCTCAGCCTCCTCCAAGCTATAGAGACCCAGCTCCCTCAGCCTTTCCTCATAAGGAAGATGTTCCACTCCCTTCATCATCTTGGGGGCCTTGCGTTGTGCTTTTTCGTGTTCTTTGTATCTAGATCTGCAGAAATTCAAGAGTTAAACCTTGAACCACCTTTGAGGGTAAGTATCTATTTCCATAAGTCTGCATCCATGCACTCTCATATCCCTCATCAACATAGTATATTGAGAACAAGAGTAGGGTGGAAGGAAACATAAAATGAAGAAGAAAGTGTAGACATGACTTACAGAAGCATTTCAATGCAAACAATACCCACCAGAATTCTAAATTACCCTGGACTTCACCAAAGATTTGAGTTCTGACTCTTAGGTGCTTGCTGGTGGGGATGGTGGCCAACTTCTGTCTCTGAGACCAGTGAGTCTTTAGGAGATGGTTAAAAGGCCTGGCAATTGCCCCTGCCCTGTGCAGAAAGAGGTCACCAACCTGCAGTGTCACAGGATGCTATGGTGGAAAGTTACTAAAGGGAGAGAGGCCCTTTACCAATCAGCGTCACCACATGCTGCTGGGCAGGACATCAGCATAGTGCAGCATTACTGGTGAGCAAAACAGGAGCATACAGAAACAGTAATGCTGGGTAGACACCCCCAAAACCCAGGCAGTGGCCTCTCAGGACATGATCCTGTAGCAGCAAGAAACACCCTGGGGCTCCCCATGGCTTGCTCTCATTGTGTCCATGTGTATGTCAGAAGAGAGATGTGTGCAAGCAGTGTGTAGAGGAGGCTGGTGGCAGTGTGAGGCAGGGACAGGAGGAGTAAGCCTCCTCTTGGCTGTGCAGCCTCACAGCATCCCACCACTGGGCACTGCTTTGGAGGTAGCGTTGCGCCTGCCCAACTTTGGTACTCGCTGATGGCTCTATCACAGAATCACAGAATTGTAGGGTTTGGAAGGGACCTCGGGAGATCATCGAGTCCAACCCTCTACCAAAGCAGGTTCCCTAGGGGAGATTGCACAGGTAGGTGACTAGACGGGTCTTGAATATCTCCAGAGAAGGAGACTCCACACCCCCCATGGCTAGCCTGTTCCAGTGTTCTGGCGCCCTCACTGTGAAGTTCTTTCAAGAACTTCTATCTTCCTACCTGTGTTCATTCTGAATGCAGATNTCTACCAAAGCAGGTTCCCTAGGGGAGATTGCACAGGTAGGTGACTAGACGGGTCTTGAATATCTCCAGAGAAGGAGACTCCACACCCCCCATGGCTAGCCTGTTCCAGTGTTCTGGCGCCCTCACTGTGAAGTTCTTTCAAGAACTTCTATCTTCCTACCTGTGTTCATTCTGAATGCAGATTTTGGACTAGATAATCTTTCAAGGTCCCTTCCAACTCCTAGCATTCTGTGAGATACATTTCTGCCTTCTCCAACACCCAGTGGCAATCACCGTGAAGGGATTATGATGTGTGGACAACCAGAAACAAAATAGCTGCTGGCAGAAGCAGTGAGCAAACCTCCCTTCCTCCCCTGCTCCAAAGTTTGTTGTTGGAAGACCACCAAAGCTGCAGGGGCAGGTGATGAGGACAATGACAGGTCCACAAGGGCATTCTGCTCATTCTGGGTTGTCCCTTGGCTTTTCTGCATGGCCAAATCCTGTCTTCTTGGCACATCACTTTTAGTTACCACTGCTCCTTCTCACTCTCTGTGTGGGGAACTGCTGCTGACCAATGGAGCATTTATAAATAGAACAATGTTTAATTAACACAACAGTAGGACAGACTTGTTGAAATACTTCCCAGACAGCAGGCAAGAGTCCTGACAAGGAGACTATTATGGGAATTTTAATGAATCCTTCCAGAGTGGGACAGCTTCCATACACCTACATCGCAATGACTAATTTTGTTTGTGAAAATTGTATTGGTAAATGATTCAGAGTGACAATAATGTTGGGGACCAGCGAATTGAATAAAGTCACTGGGTGACTGTGTGAAATGCTGCCTACAGGACAGAGCAGAGTGCTTACTAAACGCAGTGCAGTCATGGGTCCGAGTGCCCAAAAGCCCATGTCAGACACAGCTACAAATGTAGTTTGCATAAGGCAGGCAAAGAAGCAATTAAATAACCCAAACAAGGATCTAGCTGTGCTAGATGCCACCACAGCATGAAAAAAAGCAAGGGCTACACAACTCCTTCTGTGAGACACGACCAGGACCATGCGCCTTACTAAGACCACTGTTAAATGTATGTCTGCTAGCTGCTACTGCTGCAATTGAGACGATGCACACGTATCTTTGTCATCCCCCTGCCTAAGAAAACAGGAAATTAAAATTGGCTGCCTCAGTGGTGGGCATGGGTAAGGTTCCCATCTACCATACAACCACTTTTTTTTTTTTTAACAGGGATGTGCAAAACATGAATCAAGGGGCACAGAAAGGATAAGGTTTACAATATCAGTGCATTTCTGGAAGTCTACCTTCTCCTAGCTCCGCAAACTATTCCTTAGCCTCCAGCAGAGACATTGCACACTGCCAATAACCCAGTGGCCTTAATCAATAAGTGTTAATGAGCTCATAAGTTCAGAAACAACCTCTTACTGTTTAGGATCGTAAGCCATGAACCTCCCAGGAACACAGTGTGCAACGGCAAGTGGATTATTCTTGAATTTAGCTTTCCACTGCTGTACTGCATGGACAGTGGCCAGCAAGGGACTCTCTTCTAACTTCATCATGACTGTCCATCTGAGGTTCTTTTTCTCAACAGATCTAGATATTAATGGACAGATTCAAGATATGAATTATCTACCCAGGGAGCTTGGACACAACCAGTTTTCTCCTCCAGTTTTGCCATTCTCTCTCCCTTAAAGGCAAGTGACATTATTTTCTGGAGTGTGGTGAACGCACATGGATTACTGAAATATGTTGCACTGCACTCCAAACAAATTCCTTGGTGTTGCAAGGTTAGCTTTGCACGGAGGTGTGTGCTAGAATAATAATAAGTCAAACACAAGTTTTGGTGCATTACTTCAAACATTCAGGAGCAAAATAGTCCCTGGTTTAGTGTACTAGACAATGACATACATGGAGCTGACTAAGCAAGCCAAGAAAACAATTTCTGAAGACTTTGGTAACATATAAGGTTTCCATTGAACTGGAATGAGACTTTGCAAACTGCTCACCATAAGTCTTGGCTTTCTGAGAAAAAGAGATGAGGAAGGAAAGGATACGTCCTTTCAACTGCTACAGATGCTGCTGCACTCAGAGGTGCAGGTTGTGAGAACATTAATTATTTTTAGCTACATGCATCTGTTTCCTGTTGAATTCTTCCTTTGGCATAACGTGGAGTCTTGCCTGTCAAATTAACAGAGTGCTTCACCCCCAAACAAAAGTGCTGGCCTCCGAGAAATCCATCTACAGCACACCTAGCTCCATCGGTGGGCACATTATAAAAGGTAATGAGCTTGACACTCCCCCTATCTCCAGCTGCTGTAGCAGTGTGTAATGAGCCTGCTCTATGGACTCCAGCTCTTACACCAAAATGCCATTGAGAAGTGAGTCAGCATGACACTGAATTTAATTTACTGCTTAGCATCAGCTGGCCCCAGATGATGGAAGGTCATTTGGATGGAGGGTCAAGTGGTATAAACTGCTCCAAATCTCCCTTCTGCCGAAGGGCTCAGAGACAGTAAGCCCCACGGTAAGCAGGCGCAGACCCAGTGGGGGCACATCAGCTGGGCAGGCTCCACAGGCAGATTCCTTCGGAGCATCTGCTCTCCCAGATGAGGAACCCCTCTCATTGATTGTATCCCATTCTCACCACAATTTAGGGAAAATCCAATGTAATAGGCCAGGTTCTTCAGAGGAGTTGGTCTGTTGTTGTACGTCCTTCTCATCTGGTGGAGTAACTTTACTATCTCCATAACACCACATCATGCTGTATGTTGCTTGTAAGGTATTGAGGATTTTTAGATCACAAAGTAGCATTACTCTGTTTGAAGAAAGAGAGGCTAGAGGGGGGGTTTGAGTAGTCCAGAGCAGGCCAATGCCAGACACTGAAGAAAAAAAAAGTAAGAAAAGACTAGTACATGGTGATACCACCTTCAGGGATGCATGGCTCAAGGATGCGCAGAGCCAAAGGCAGGGCTATCAAATTTAATTCCTCTGAGACAATTTTCTTCGGCCATGAACTGTCTAAATGTGTTGTAAGCGGCACCAGGCTTTGGGTGTCTTTAAAACTAAGCCAAATCAGTGAGAAATTTTAGAAGAATCATTTAAGTGCAACCTAAGAGTTGGATCTGCCTCTGCTGACAGAGTCAGCAGAGGCAGATCCAACTGCCTCTTAGTCATCCCGTGCTCCAGAGGATAAGCCTGGGAGAATGGGACAAAGACATACCAGCCTAGCAGAAGAGGGGTGCAGAGGAAGATGGGTAAAGTTGTTTAAGGATGTCCAAGCCTTAAACCCAGAGATGTGACTGTCCAGTGGGAAACAGAATGGACAAATCCAGGCCTCTGAAAAATTGAAAGCTGCTCATGGGGATGGGGGCCTGGGTCATGATGTGCTACAGGCAATCTTTGCAGCTGCTCTTCAAAGACAGAATCATTGCATCCATCAAGACCACCTAAGGAGTGGAAAACCTTCCTGAGCAAGTAACAGAGACAGAATCAGACCCCCAGAGAGTGAAATATGGGTCTTTAAAAATTTACTCACTGTGCAGTGGCGGGTTTCTAACTGGTTTGTGTGCCTGGATGCTTGCTTGCACGTCTCTAAAGCACAGTGCCTGTGCTTGGCTTGGTGCAGCCCATACACAGTGTGTTCCTTCCCCACTTATGGCACACCAGGGGCTTGGTACAGGCCACAGACATAGATGCAGGGTTGTGGGGGCCCAAAGCCACAGCTATGTCCATGTGGGCAGGCTGAGAGGCACAAAGCCAGGTACCATTGGTCTTCCCGCATCCTGGTACTGCATGGTTTGAGGGCACATTTACACCCCAGATGTTTTTCTTTAGACACTGTCACCTCTTCCAGTATGGACAAAGACCTGCTTGTGAAGCTGTGCTCCTTTCCTGAAGGGATGACAGGTGGGAACAGAGGTTTGATATAAATATACCCTGATTTGAAGTAGGTTGCAAGCAGGATCTACTCTAATTTTCCACCCTGAACAAACTATTTTATTTTCCACAAAACTTTCTATAAAGGGAATGAGCTCAATTAAGAAAACCACAACAACACAACTTTTAAAAAATACTGTCATTATTGTCCGTGTGGGTTTTGGGTGGGCTGTGGAAATTGATTTACGAGTCAACCACTTTTCTCTTTTCTTGCCATCTCTCGCTTGAGTGGTTTGTAGGCCTTGGCCCTTTCTTTCACTCAAGGAGAATGAGGTTGTCTATGGAAGAGGTCAGCATTTCAAATTGGTGGAGTTCAACTGCACAAATGACATAGAACTGACAAGAAAAGACAGGGGGTTTGGAGGTCATAGACTGCATAGGTCCTGGTTAGGGTTTTTGCTTTGTGATGGGACCTGGCACCAAAATGAATTAAATAACAGGCTTAAGGACTATTGAGGGAGGGCTGAATGCAAATCAAAGATAAGTAGAAGTTTTCTTTCCTAAAAGGGGAATAATTTTTTTTCTTACCTCCCCCTTTCCATATCTGCACAGGCAAGGTCTGCATGTTAAACATGATTTAGCAGGCATTATTCTGGAGCCTTTTCATCAGGTTTCTGCAGTGATTGCCTATCTTGGCCTATGATTAATGATCTGCTGTGCAATTTGGAGGCTATAATGACTCAACAATCCACACACAAACTATATAGTCGCATTCCTTTTGCAGATTTGCCAAGCTGTTACCAAGGGGCCCACAACCAAGCAGGATTGTTAGAGAGATAGCTAAGCATTTCTGCAAATGCCATTCTGCCCTTATCTTACTGAGAAGTGCGTTGGGCAGCAGGCTCATTTACAAAATTCAAAGCCTAGATTTCAGTGGTTCCTTAAAAAAAAATATAAAAATTTCTGGGCTGAAATAATCATTAGAAAGGCTGGTGAGAAAAGATCCTGGTATATGGCCTCTCAGTGATTATACAGACAAAATACTTTCTTTGTTTCCAAATTTTGAATCTGATTAATTGAGGGCTAATGCTATTAATGCAGTTTGAAAAGAAAAGTTAATCTTTGGAAAACCATGCCATAAATGAAATCTGAAAATCTAAGCAGATTTTGAAGGGAGGGCTTTGACTTAATTTCATTTTTTTTCCACATAGGAATAGGCTATGATGATTTATTTATAGATTCAGTTGGATCTGTATCTGGTTAAAAAGTGCCTGTTGAATACCCACCTTACAAACTTTTTTCTGTTCAAAACATGGGTCCTGATGAGAATAATCTTGGAAAATTCATGCTTTCTGTCTGTGAAGTTGTTTCAAAAAAAAAAACAACAAACATGCAAACTGCTACACATGGACTCTATCTTTGAGAAGGATATCAGCTATCTTAAGAAAAATTAAAAAAAATTACAGGATAATCTATATATATTCCTGTTTCCATACTTAATGTTTAGATAGATAAATTAATCCAACTGATTCTGGTATTAGTTCACTACAGTCACATTCACTTCAATGATTCATTCAGTTTTAGTTTCCATTTTGTATGGTTTGAAGGGAGGAAAACTAAAAGACACATAGCAGATGCATCCTATGTATTATTCTTTATTCTTATTCTTATTCTTATTCTTATTCTTATTCTTATTCTTATTCTTATTCTTATTCTTATTCTTATTCTTATTCTTATTCTTATTCTTATTCTTATTCTTATTCTTATTCTGTCTGTAAGATTTAAATGAGGATGGAGCTCCACTCTGCTAACAGTGACCCTTCACAGTAATATTGTGTGCTGATAATGAAAGATATCTCTTAATCCTGTACATAACATGCTGAGACCCTAGTTTTGGAAAGCCTTCATGGTTCCAGATTTAAGTACAAGTCTAAGTGTTTCTCTGCATCTAGGCTTATGCAAATGCATCACACTTTGGTCTATGTCCAGAGTGGAGATCAAGATGTCTCCAAGCCATTTGGGAATCTCATCCCACTGTAGGCAACAGTCACCTCACCCAGCTCTGGCTTCAAAGCCCAAATGTTAGTGCTTGTTTAAAGAAACTTTTAAAATGCTGAATACAAATAGGAAATACACAGTATGTAACTTGAAGGCTCAGAGCTGTCACGGTTTCCTGCTGTTGGGGAGGAAGAGGTCAGAAACCTCTGGCTATGAACACATTCAAGCAAAGCAGCATTTACCCTCCCCTCTCCATATAGGGGCTTTCACCCTTATGCCAAGAGCCAGCCCACAAGGATGCACCATGGAGGTCCTACTATTTTGTAGGTCTTTAACTAATCTTTGCCTCAAATATGTACATAAATAAATAAAATCAGCAGTGACCACACTGCTGTACAGCCACGATAGTGGTGCTGTGCATTTAAGTCTATTAATGTGTGAATGGTTGTGGAGCTGACACTGCCTTCAGGGCAAAGGGACCGACTAGATAGGGGTCAACAACCTTTCAATTGTGGCCTGCTAGCCTGTGGCTATCGGCGCTAAAGCAGAGGTTACACTGGACAGTGAGAGCTCATCCACAGCTGGAAATACTACCTCCCAAAGAGGCCAAAACCTGCTGCTGCTGCAGGATCAGTGGCCTGTGTGAAACAACCAGTCATCCTGACCCAAGTAGCCAGAGTGCTTAAACCTCTCAGAGTGGACTCTCAGGATGCCATAGCGTCTATCTCCCAGGCTTACCTGTGCCTCTGAAACCCAGTACCTGTCCTCTAGAGTTGATGGTGTCTCCAAATCTGTTTGGGACATCTCTCCTTTGGTTTCATGAAAGTCAGGAAGCAGCAAAAGCATGCATGTCTCACACAACAAAAGAAGGACCAGAGCAGGTCTATTCAGAGGAAATATTTCACCTGGGAGCCCACAGGGGATTCTGAAAAGGATGAGAATGATGAAAAACGATGAATGATAAATTTAAGGTAACTTTGGTAGCTTTCTTGTTTTCTGCTTGTTCTGCAACTCCGCATCCACACAAAGAGTAACTTGAACAGCAGTGGGACAAGGATTTGCATTGGCATCGGACCTCCACCACTTTCTGTGGAAAGCTCAGCCCTGAAAGGGACACAGAGTCTCCTCAGCAGTCGTGTCCTTGGCTTTTCCACTCAAACCAGCTGTTTCAAACATGGGATGTGTTCTCTGTGAGACAGTCAACCGCCTGCTAGGCAGTGTGATGAGGTCAACTTTGTTTCACACTGGTCATCATCTCTCAGCTCCTTGTGTTTACTGACCTCAGTTTGAACTGCTGCTTAAAGGTGAACTGGACCGAGATTGTGAATCTGAAGACCACAGTCACTGAATATGCAGGAGGGAACATTTACGGAGTTTCATTTTCTTGAAGCATATTTTCGATGCTTTCTGCAAACTAAGCTCTTTCAAGGTAACTCACCATGAACTACTCAGAACTACTAGTCTGTGTTTTAAAAGCAAATTCTCACAGGAGTGAGAATCAGTCCAGCTTCACTCTTGAAAATTTTTCGTAGTCCAGGTGTTCCATGAGGAAAGGCTCTAGTCTTTAGTGATTGCTCAGCCCTCCTTCAGGGCCGGAGTTCAAGTGCTGAGATTCAAGTTTACGAGAGCTATAAATTTTTGCAGGTGGCTGCAAAGCATCTACCAGTTTGGTTTGGAATCTAAGGGTGACTTAAGCCAGACCTTTCCTTTGATGAGAGAGAAAGTGAGTTTAGGTAAAAGTATTTTAGCTTCAAGAATGTGGACAAGAATGTAATTTTCCACAAGGCACCAAGAAAAAAAACCTAAAAATTTAATCAGAAGCTTAAAAATCTGTCCCAGAATCACCCCAAATTACTTTAAGCACTGGCAGGCATTGTCCAAATTAGCACACAGTGAATATTTGAGCTAGCAGATAATTTCTTTGACACGAGAGTAACAAGCAATCATGCTGGCTGTTGGCAAACAGTGGCTGACTGTTGCAAACACCATTTTCATGGCTTATTTTGGAAATCACAAATACGTGCTTTGAGACGGGCAAAGTGGGATGATCACAGCTATTTCTAAGGAAGCCTATGCACAGAAGAACAGCTTCTCCAAAGCTGTATCTCTTCACTTGGGGACCGTAATTTTTGCCCGGCTTACAGGATGACCTTTAGGATGCACGTCAGCCAGTTGCATAGACAGGAGCTAGAAGGTAACTCTTGTATAAAAAAAGAAAGCATTGAGAGATCGCTCCCTCTAGAGGGAATCCCCTTTTCCACACATCTTTTGAAGTTATTTGAGAACTTTTGTATGCCAAAGATAGGTAAATTGGGGTCATGGGGGTAAAATGGCTACAGACCTGGGAGAAACCTTCCAAGGAGCTGTAATGCCCTTTTTGCACACTGACTTGGTCATGCAGAAATATAAGGGTGTATGTCCTAGAAATTAAAATCTTGCTATTCTAATATATTTTATTCTGCTTGCTGACTAAATGTAGACATCTCTATCAGGTCTTGTATATTCTATTGGTTTTAATAGGAACTATGAGTTTGACTTTCCACAAATCAAACTGTTAATTTTAGATTTATTTGCTTTAAACCAAGCACTGTAATCCAGAGATTAATAGCATAAATAGAAAAAGCTAAAACAAAATACTTTTCAAAGCCAAGAACAGTTGTGTTATGAGGGCCAGGCAGAAAATCTGAGCTCCAGATTACCTAGTTAAGGGACTAGAATCATGTAAAGGGTTAATATCTACTCCTCCAGATGTGATCTTCATTAATTTAATCTAAAACATCTTGAGAGATAATAATACGCATATTTTCAATTACAACAATTATTTAAACAGCCCTAATCTTGCACTTCATGAAACCATTTACATTCACTCTAATGTCAAGCTCTGCAGGGGAATATGTTAACACAGGAAATGTAGCATCTTCTAATTACAGTGCTTCTGTAAAACAGAAACAAAACTGAGCTTTGAAGGCTGAGCTGAGAGCAGACACTATTCCATGGCAGACCACAACGCAGAAGCACCAGGGCCAGTTGCAGCCTGAAGGTTATCATATATTCTACTTCTCTATGGAGACACCTTCACATGTGTCTAGGAAAAAGATGTATTATCACAAAATGTGTGTGTGTCATTTTGCAGTAAGAGCACGCTCTCATTGAATAGTATCTATGCAATATTTTGAGTTTCTCAGACAGGACAAGAGAGGCAACTCTGACCTATGCCATCTACTCTGGAAAGAGCAGGAAAAGGCAGCACAGTATTTCCCTGTCAGTCAGACCTGGGGTTGTCTGAAAACACCTGTCCCATTTCACTCCTGGAGTTTTCCTTTGTCTCTGAAGGCCTCCATGGTGCTTACGCTGTGGGTGGCTGCCTCAGGTTGGCCTCCTGCACAACTCCGCACACTCCACTCTTGGGCCCACTGCAGAAGCTTGGAGGTTACAGCTAAGAAGCGAGATCCCAGACCAGGCTGTCATGTTGATGTTCTGGAACTTGAAAGGACATGTCAGGAAAAAAACACTATGAATTTTCAGATGGCAAAATTTCAGATGATGACTCCAGACATGATGCTGACACTGCATCCGTGTGTTGCCCTTCCTCCCTAGCAGTGCAAATCACCCACTGCTAACACCATGGGCAGCTCAGAGGTGTTCACAGCCCACTGAAACTCACTCTTTGCTGGGTACCACGCTCCTGTAGTTGTAGCTCTCTGCAAATCCTGATCTTGCCTAACATTGTCCTGTTACCTGATATGATTTTCCCAACAGTGACAATGGCTTTATTGCATTGTAGCAGTAACAGTTGGCAAGAAATACGACACTAGTAGGCAAAGACACCAGCTTAAGCCTCAACCCTTTGTATGTCAAGCCACACAAAAAGAGCAAAAAAAGTCTATTGCTCTCAAGGGAGACTTACTGCAAAGAGTTTATTTATCATGTCATTACGCTCAGTCATCAAAATGTATATGTGTCCTTTTCGAGATGCAGCAGCCTAATTCCCTCTTTGGACTTGACTGGACTTGACGACTGGCTGTCTTTGACAAACTAACTGCAGAAATACAGGTGTGGAAATAAACACACCGTAAGTGTGTATGTGTTCAAACCCAGCAGCCACCCCAAGTGGTTACCTCAACTGTTCGGTGGTGAAATTCAGTGGTGCTACATCTGTGCTGCACATAACTGCCCCCCTCCCCAACCCTGCACCCCTCTCCGTAACAGGCCATTTGCCAGTGGACGACACAAGAAGTAAGGTGGTTCTTGCAAGGGCTCTGGCACACAAAATCAAATAAAAATATCCATTGCAATGATGAAGCAATCTTTTGTGCAAAAAGTTTCCAAGTGTAGCAAGGGCTCATCTATTTAATAAACGTCCCCCAAACTCACTGGATAGTAGAAAGGCTCTGTGGCATGGGGGAGAGGGTGATGAGGAGGGATTTTTTCTTCTTTTCCTCTCCAAATTGCAATTGTTTGGGTTGCTGATGCAAGGCAAATGACAAGAAATCGAAAAACACCCCCAACACACATATTTCAACTAAAGCAAGAGCTTGGGATTATTTTTTTCCCCCCTCTGTGTCTGTTTGAAGGTATTCTCCCAAGTTGACAAGCACGTGTTTTGGAGACCATTGAAAAGTTTCTGCCATAAATAGAGGAGGCAGCTTGGCTTAAGTGTTGCTAGGGAATACCTGGCAACAGGCAACAATAGTCCTTTTAGAGAGCCCAGGGCAAACAGTGACCGTGGTAATGGGGTGGGCTTAAGGGAGGCTCCTTGCCCAAAGCCCCTCCACTCACACTGCGCCTCCCGCCCTGGGCTGTGTTCCGGAAATTCCCGACACAAAGCCCCCTATTCAATGGGAGGCGGGCCCGTGCGTGTGCTTTTCTGGCAGG
>VXBZ01000335.1:13233-25151 GCA_013399135.1 Heliornis fulica | reverse complement strand
TTCTATGGTACTGCAAAGTGTTAAACACCAGTAGACAAATGGTTCAGACCTGCTCTACTCCCCACTCAACATGATCTGAGCTTTTTCTTTTAGAGTCAGTTTCTTCAGTGCAGCTTCAGCCACAGATGTGTGTCCTCCCTATTTCTACCTGTACATCTGACTTCAAACCTTGACTCCCCCTCACACTACCCCAGCAGCCCGGGCCACCGGTGTGAGGATGGGTTGAGAACCATCAGTTCTCAGCAGGCTCCCAGTCCCTTGCATTTTCCACTCAGCCACACCTCAGCTTGACACTGGAGCACTCAGGAGAATGAAAGGGTTGGTTTGATCTCCAGAAGCCAGTTTTAACACACCAAAGAGCAATGCTTCTTCCTAAGAACCAAATGGAAGCATGGGAAATGGCAAACATGAGTCTAGCACCTCATCCAAACATCAGTTTTTCATTTGTTGTACCTATGCCAACATCCCCACAGATTCAAACAGGCATCTGTTCCCCTGCAGCCCAACTCCTTCACATGTAAACATGAAGCAGTGTTTGCTCCAACACTATTTTTACCCAACTGACCACATGACATCTGATCAACAACTCCTTGATGAGCTCTGGGCCCCTGAAGGTCACTGTTGTGTTTACCTACCAGCCCTGGAAAGGACTGATAGGGGAAGGGAGTAGAAAGAATGAAGACTGTAGCCAAGTTAAATTCTATTTCAGGTTAATTTATTGAGTTACAAAGAACCTGCCAGCTCCACCATATTTACAAAGATTTTCAAGAGGATTCCAGAGCTATTGCTGCTACTGAACCACAAGTAAAAAATGCATAAACAAACCAAATCAACCACATCCATAATGTCAACTGTAGAAACACCAGTTACCTTACAGGACTTTGAGGCATATTCAAACATGGGGAAGATGTTTTCCAACCACTGATTTCTAAAGCCACCAACAAGGTTCTTATTTCTCACTCTAGTGTAGCCATGCCTGAAGATCAGGCATCCTCATGCCATTCATGGAAATATCTGTTCTCCACTGTACACATTTTATTAAAAAGGAATTTAATTAGAACAGTATTCAAAAGAAAGCATTTCAAGGTGTTAAAATCATCTTCAAGAGCACAAATTCCACAGTTGGTACTTTTGCAAGGTGGCACTGCTGCCAGTACATGTAAAATCCTGTCATCACTTTGGAGCCACAGTCAAAGCAAACAAGTTTCTCAGGGCATTGTCACCATTCACCTAGAAAGTGCCACCTTAAGTCATCACACTGCTTTTCTCACTGTCCATGACATCTTGAAAGGCTGGTTTCAGTAGATTTCATCCATTCAGCTGCAAGACAAATTATCAGTGCTCTCTATAGTCACTCACCCACATTTCCACTCCCCACTCTATCTCCAGGAGAGATCACAGGATTCTCTAAGAAAAGGGAAGGAGACAGCAGCTCTCCTAGTTCAGCTGGGCTCATTCACCCATTGTAAGGCAGAACTTCAAGTTCAGCACTACAGTAACACTGACACAGACCTGTCAGCCCACACATCTGGATGCATGCTGCTCCCACTGACAACAGGTGGCTCTGCTTACCTTCTTAGTAAGCCTATAGTAACTTTTACTTGAGCTTCACAGTTTGGGGAAGAATCTAATCACCTGAGTGCCAGTGGCCTTCCTCAGGGCACTGCTGAGGGAACACTTACTGATCAACAACCTGACTCCATAACACTGACTTGTAAAGGATCAACTAAGACTCAGGTCACTCCACACACAGAAAATTAAAAACCCAGAAAGGAATGTCAGTGTCAGGAAAGGGAAGTTGCTTCAGAAGCTCTATGTCAGAAAACACACTAAAATAGATCTGCTCCTACTAAGCAAGGGGCAACCCACCAGCTTTATGTTCAAGAGAAACATGTGACTATGTTCCTACTGAAGAGGGCTACAGAAACAAAGAGAAGCCCAAATGTCATTCATGCAAGAGAAACTATCATCTAGCAGGAGACCTTTTATGGAGTATGGGCTACACTAATGCAAGCTGGTATCAGACCTGGGAAATCTACCTCCACATCACAGGGAGACTTGTCAGAGGCACACCACACTGTCACACTGCTTTCCTCAAAGGGAAGAGCATCCCCTAATGCCTCAAGCAAGCTGGAGCTGCTGACTGCAAAGCACTACATGGATGGACTGCTCAAATTCCCAATACAACAGCAGGAATCAAGCTATGAGAGTTACAGGAGAAGACTTTGACAATATCCTTCCCTATCAGCACAACAGCTGAATAAACTGCACCCAGCTGGACATCTTAACACCTGCATCCCTCCCAAGAAACTGATACAGAGGATGCCACAGTAGTGGTACTGTAGAACATATTTATTGAGAGATCTTTGCAACTGAGGAAAGCCTGGAAGGGGATTTTCCTGTGTCCAGTTTTACTGAGGTAGACAGGAATTATTCTAACAACTTGACTAAGAGATGCTCAAACCTCTCCTACACATTACTTAAGTGTCTCAAAGCTATTCAGGTCACTCACTAAGAGCTAAGTGATAATTGAATCATGGAGCAGGAAATGTTTGTGCTTAGTCTGTGGGCTAAAGGCAGAGTTAAATCCTATTATTGCAAGCTGTCATACTAGGCTTTGCAAAGATGGTGGAGGAGAAGGGATTCCTTCTAGATCCCTTAAAAACTGGAATATACTATAACAAAAGGCAACTACAGTAGCTGTAACAGTCTGAACACCTCTATAAAATTTCTCCTCTGAACCATGGAAAGGTCTTGGAAGACTCAAAATAACAAAGGCAAAGAACTGTGCAGCTGGAAGTGTTGTAGAAACCAGAGGTACTCACTCCATCTGTAACAGACTGGCATGACCACTGACAGAAGAATCATACTGGGTAAGTTATTACCTGAGTATCTTGTTCTCTTTTTTTCAGTGCCCACAGCTCCATGATAAGGTTTAAATTCCAGTTTTTGAAAGGCAGAGGGTTCATCTACCAACCTGAGACTCAGCAACTGTCCCTTCCAATTTAGTGCTTGAAATTGAGGCTTTCACAGAGTGCAACCTAGCAGTCATACATATAAATCATCACCTACTACAACACTTGGAGAACAGCTGTGTTAGTGGGGGATTTTAGTTCTCAGTGGATTTTACTTTCCCTTGATCTTCCACTTTTTTGATGGCAGCTTGGATGGCTTCTTGATCACCCAGGAACTGGTGAGGGCCCAGAGGGTGCAAATTCTCATCAAGTTCAAGAAGTATTGGCACACCAGTGGGGAGAGTAACATTGATGATGTCCTCATCAGAGATGCCTGCCAAAGGAAAAACAAACAATTAGCAATCTAATGGCTATGTATAACTATCTAGTTCAGTCTTAGTTCTGAAATTATCTCATCTTGAAACAGTCAAGGACATGTTCCAATGTCCATCAACACCAGCTTCTCGAAAGTCAATTCCCAGCTAGACCACAGCTTGGTAAGTGCTTTATGAACAGCTAGAGGAGGGAATTCCTGCCAAGGTGAAGATATTTTCTTCATTTTTCAGTGAATCATGTCAAGAGGAAGTGATCTCCCTAGAGGATATACCTTTCCTTTACCACAGGACATGGAGGACAATAGGCTCCCCTCCTTATCCCCCTAACTCATGCATCACAATAAGATGATTACAGACCACATGTGCTACTCCAACACGGAACAACCTCTGCTAAGCAACCAGTAAAACCCACTTAAACACAGCCTGACAGCGTTAGTTTTTCTCTTAAACTCACTATACTAAGCTTCTCACACAAGCCATCTTAAAAACCAGTCCTTGACTCTTCCAGTGTTTAAGTATCACTGGTTGCCCACATCTGACTTCTCAAAAGCACCACCAGAACTATCTCTGAATTACTAGACATGGGCTATTCCTTTCCACTTGCAAAAGAGGGAGAGAAGGAGGAAAAGGCAGAAAGTCAATTTATACAGTTTGGCACATTTTCCTGTATTTTTCTACTCCACTCAAATAACATGCACTTGGGAGGGGAGCAAAGTTATTTTACCTAGCTGTGGTTAATTACAATATTTTGAGCCTCTAATCCCAATGAAATGGGTGGTTACATCTACATCAAACACACAAGTCTCCAAATCATTCAGATGAACCAAGACAAAATCTCCTAGTAAAGTTTCCACAGAAAATCTAATTAACTTCATTAAGCTTAGTGGCTGCAGAGACATTCTTCCTCAAGTATTTCAGGGAAAAGCAGGTTTGTGTCATGGGGACTGCCAGTGCTTTTAGAAGCACTGTGGTCACAGCAGCATGTGTAAAGCAGGCCAGTTTCAAACACTTTGTGCTCACAAAAGGCACAAAAAAATCAAGTTTTGAAGTGCTGACAACACATAAACAAGACCAAGGTGCACCGAGAAAACATCCTCTGGAGCAGCTGACAAAACAGCTGGTTCTCACACACAGGGGTGCAAGCTTAGCAGTGATTTTCACATTAAGTCGAAAAGCAGAGAGAAGATATTAACAGGAAAACCCCCAGCCAAGCCACTCAGTAACAGAATGACAACTGGTCAGGAAAACACACAACTAATGAGGTGTGAATAATTTTATGTCCCATCCTACACAGGCACTCAGCATCTATTCTTGTTTTGATTAGGTCAAGTTCTTAGTTCAGGTGTAGATTAGCCCTACACATCCAAAGATCAAGCTGAACTCAAAAAGCACTCCAGGAGCATCCCAAGTTTTCAAACTCCACGGGAACCAAACCCACCGAGTCCATTTAGGCACAAGCACTACTCACACGGGCTTTGGTTTGCAAAACAAGCTGCCTGAACCCTTATTTCAAGCATTTTTAAACACATTACAGTTGAACAGCACACATCACCAGGTATCCACAAAGGATCTGGCCTTAGGAAGTGCTCTGCCCACCTCTGTCTCCCAGACTAAACCAACCAGATAGACAAAAAGTAAATGAAGTCACCAGGAGGATTCAGCCAAACCACACAGTGTGGGCAGCAGGATATTTAAAGGTTTCCTCTAAAGACTGATTAAACAAAACTAGCTGTAGCTACACAGATCCAGAGATGCATTTTCCTGTTTTTCCAGAACAGAGTGACCACACCAGTGTCAGCCAGCACTGATTTCCAAAGCAAGCCACTGCCACCTCTCTCCTGGGCATCTCCCCTCATTGCCTGGAGCTCCAAGTTGGAGTCAGGTGAAACTCCTGAAGAAACACTCGTGTCCTGTTGCTTCATTTCAGCACTGGTGGTGTGTTGGAGTGGTACCAGTGTCCTTCAGGAAGCAGGATGCTGATCAAGCCTGTCTCACAAACTGGAGGTGCAGGGAAAATACTCACAGAATGCCCCCACCCAGCAGGTTAGGGAGACTGAAGGCACCACGTCTCACAGCCCAGCAAGCACTAGCTACATGCTATCCAATTACTCCATCTGCTATAACTATCACTGGTGACCTTTTCCTGGGCTTCATCTGAGCTGGCCTGTGGCATGATCCCATCCTATCCCACCAGGAAGAAGGGTGAAATCAGGGCAAGGGCTCAACTGCTGAGGACCAAGGTGCAATGGAAAATAAAATTTCTGAAGAAACCACGTTCTTTTCCAGTTTACTGCTATTCCCTGGGTACTGTCCTGATGAAAGCAGTTTTTTCCCCTAGTAGGTTAAAAACCATGGCCCTACTTATTTAGAGCCATGAGAACCTACAGACACTACTGAAGTACTCCAGATTCTTCCTCAGGACCCTGGATAAAATGCTGACTAGGCAAGAGTAGGGGTCTGACTCAAGCAGACACCTCCCATGTTCTCACTAGTGAACACACTGGTCCTTCACAACATCTGTACCACCAGAAGCTGTCAGAGACACAAATGTTACAAGAATTTGTTACAGCACTTAGCACAAAAAAAAAACCAAACAAACCCAAAAAAGACCTTTCAAAAATCACATTTGTAACTCTCTCAGCTGACTTATGCTCTGTTTAACTGACCTGGGCAACCAGAGACCAGTAACATCTGTGTGCAAGGTTAAGAACTCACCTTTACCTGGTAGCCCATGAAAGCCTTGGAAATACTCACACCCTGTGAAGTCCTACAGAGGCAAACCCCATTGAGCTTGATTTTGAACTCCTAGAGCCAACTTCTACAAGGGTTGGCTCAGCCTCTCCCTCCTCACTCTTCTTACCAACTCCCTTCCTCCTATTCTTATGGTCAGAGCAACACAAGAGCCACAAAAACTACTGAGAGTAGCTACACCTCTCCTCCTCTACATGTCAGCTACACCTGAGGGCAGATGATTCACCCAACAAAACACACAAGATCACATGGATAAATTCACCCACAATGGGCTTCTTGTAGAACTGGTGCTTTGTCACTGAGATCCAAATCAGGTCACAGCATCCTTCCCACAAGCTTTGTGAAAATACTGAGGGTTTAGTCTAACAGGGTAAACATTCAGGACCAGATACTCCCCTCCCTGAAGGCTGGCTGGCAGAGGAGCTTGCTCCAGCTGGGGAGAAGAAGTGGGCACAGTGTTCTAATCTGGCTATTAACCCTTGCAGGACATTAGCACAATGTGCAGGTTTGAAGGAAAGAAGGAAGAAAGGTGTGCTACAACCATGGATGCAGCATAGTGTCTGCATCTGTTTCACCCTCACCAAGATTCTTCTATGCCTGTATTGGGATTGCAAAGCTTTGGACCTCTGTGAGAAGCTGCTAGAAGCTTCCCTGTCTCTGGCAGTTGATGCCAGGCAGCTCCAAGAGGGACACACTGCTGACCAAGGTCAAGCCCATCTGTTCAATGGCAGCACCTGTGGGACAGCATAGCTAATGGGAAAAACAACCCAACCCCACACCTGACCAATGTGGGACATGAAAAAACAGCTTGACCTTGGTCCACCAAGCCACCCAAACTCCCTTCCTCAGCAGGAGGGAAACACAAGATGGAAGGAACTCAGGAGCAGAGATACAGTTTAATGAAGCACAAGGCAAGGCCATGCACAGAAGCAGAGGACAACAAAAGATTTATTCTTCACTTCCCACCAGCAGGTGATGTCCAGCCACCCCTCAGGAAGTAATTCCTCAGTGTGCATAGCTGTTGCTCCAGAAGACAAATGTGGTAACAACTGCTGCCCCACCACCCTCTCTTAGCTTCTATTACTGAGCAGATGTCATGGAGTACAGACTACTCCTTTGGTCAGCTTGGGTCAGATGTCTTGGCTCTACTCCCTTCCAGTCATGCCTACCCCATGTCTCCTGGGTGAGGGAGGGGACACTGGAGAGACAGCCTCCATGCTGTGCCAGCACTGTACACCAGTACTGTCACCAGCTGAATTTTCAACACCTTGCTAGCTACCACCACAAAGCACAGCACTATGAGGGTGCTACAGGGAAAATTAACCCCATCTCAGCCAGACCCAACACTCAGTCATTACATAACCAGCTCCCAGTCACCATCTGACTGACTGTGGCGACCTCAATGCAAGACACTGTAGGAAACAAAACTATGAATTTAGCATATTCCCATGCAGTGGTGAAAACCAGCCTCTCTTACACTCCTTGAGCCTCTCAAACTCCTTTGAGGCCAAAGTTAAATAGGCCAAGAGAGGCAGAAAACTTGCTGCTACCAGCACTAGTTGTCAACTATGGCATTAGGCAAGTCTCAGAGGTGCTGAGTAGAGACCAAGGCTGCACTACCACCACCAGGAACTTTTATCTACTTAATACCAGTCCCCAGGGTTAAACAGTAAGGAAGACATAAGTTGAGATGACCCATCAGTTCTTCTGTCAGTCACCTGGTTAGTCCATCAGACTTGGTCTCAAACTTGTGCCTCTACAGAAATGAGGAAAGTTGATCTCAACCACTACACTAATAGTCTTCATGATGGAATACAGCTAAGAGGGTCTCAATCTGAAGTATTAGTTCTTAGATCAAAGAGCAAACTATTCTTCCTTCAAATAATTAAGAAAAATCACCTGGAAATAGATCCTGTACTTTCAGGATGCTTATTAAGCAGATTTTAGCAACTGACTCTTTTGTAACTAATATGATGTGCTCTGAAAGGACCACATTGAGTTCAGTTAGAGACTTAGAAATTTGATGCCAACATTTATCTTTAACAGTTGCACAGCAGACTTGTCTTGGTAGCACTTACCAAATTCACAGGGATTGCCCAGAAGAAACACAGCCCAGCATCCCCACTGGACACCAGCCACTCACAGCACTGAGCTCTCCAGCAGTACCCCAAGACAGATGCCAGAGACAGAAGGCCAAGCTCTCTGAGAAGCTGCTGTTTCTGTTCTCCAAGTGCATACAAGACTACAGCCCAGTATATGTTAAAATACCATTTTCAGACAGACTGCTTGGATTTCACTTTTAGTCCTCACTTGCAAGCCATGACAGATCCTACAGACACTTCATATACCTTAACAAGGTGCACAGAGCACAGAATACAAGAACTGGAAACAATCAAGCCTTGTTAGCTTGGCATTCTGATGATTTTTGTGTGCAGGTAAAAAGCAGATCCACATTTCAAGCTCATTCCTAATGACTCCTAACAAGGGAAAAATACAGAGAACCACAGGCCTGTTAAACAAAACCAAGTTACCTCCTTCAAGAATACCCTCAAGTCTTGCAAGAAAGATACTCAATTTCACACTGAAAAAGTTACAGTTGTTTCAAACTGAATCAAAACATTCATATTTACTGTCATTTAAAGTTTCCAAGCCACAGCTTCCAGGATTAAGTTATTGCTATGACTAAGGCATCCCAGCAGTCATGTAGGATCACTGCTTGATGCATTGGGAGCCTGATTTTCTAACTACAAAAATACATGACTCCAGCTAAGATGGGTCTAGAAGTTTCCACTTAACTGCCAAGCACACTAAGCTTGTCCAAAACAGTCTACAACAACAAAGCCCACCTCACAGTGGGTGTTATAAACACAGCAGACAGACTAAGCACTGTTGAATCAGGTCCAACTCCAGCAAGGCTCCAAACTGAACCTTTCAGAAGGGAAAGGCAAAGATCCAGTTAGAATCAAGTTGGAGCTCTGGAGAATATAAAACAAAACACAAAAAAAAACCACCAAAAATCCCCTCACACACCACCAAACAAGCAGGTTGCAGTATCAGGGGGTCTTAAAGCTCCATTCATGGCATCCTTCAGGCCCACTCTGCAGCAACCCAGATCTGCACTACATAAAGGGCAGAAAAGCCAACAGGTACCTGGCAATTGCTCCTGTGTTGGCACAGAGGTAGCTGATGGACAGTCCTTGGCCAACAGGACTGGATCCTTGGCCAAGGATTCCTGACATTTCCTTGAGCAAGCACATGCTGAGAAGGACAAGGTGTAGTACAAGGCAGATAGAGATAGTTCTACTACTGGTTGAGGTAGTTAGCCCTTGGAAAGTTATACTTAACAGATCCTCCCAAAGAAAGTCTTTGTAGCAGCTATAACTTACACTGTTCTCTGACCTCAATGCAGCAAGGAATCCAGAGAAACTAACTTTAAAATAACCTTTACCAGGAACTGATGGGGACAGCTCCAGCCCTAGGACATGCCCACAGACAGTAGTAGCCCAAGGTTTCTGCTGAAATTGAGGTCAGTTTACAGCATTTCACCCCTCAAGGGCTTGGCCAGCACAGAACTGGTTTGGTTCTTGAAGGAGATGCAGGGGAGACACCAGGGTTGCAGATGCACCTGCCCCTTTTTCCTTTGCAATTCTTTATCACTTTACAAAGTGGGAACAATCACCCTGACCACATTTGTGGAACTGGTTGAACCAGCCTTTCTCCTCCATCCCAGCAGTGATCTGTACCCCAGAATTCACAGCCTCTGCAGCTCCAGAGGCCACACACACAAGCTCCCTCCCTTGACTTCTGACTCCTGCTCAAACATCAGCTGTCCTGACCGTTCCACCATGCCTGAGTGCAAGAAGTGCTCAGCGGAGTCAGAACTGTGAAGGCACAAAACCAGACAGTTTTGTAAGTAAAAAAAAACCAATAATAATAAAATTGAGTGGACACAACTCAGCCTGTGCACACTTGCAACTCTAGCAGACTGCATTTATACATGCATAATCACTAAATTCAACTCTACCCCAAAGAAATGTATACAGTCCATCTTCTAGTGTAGGATGAGCTACACTAGAAGCATGGGAGAATAAAAGAAAAAAAAATCTAGCTAGCAATGAAAAGCCACATCCTTTAAGTCCCAAATAAACAAGCTACCAGCTTATCTGCTTACTGTAGGCATTTCATATATTGAAAATAATACAGTATTTTCACAAGGTTTAGCGAGTGACTGTTCTGCAGAACTCAGTGTCACAACAACTTTTAAGTAAAGGATTAACAGGAATGAAGCCTCAGAAGTGACCAACCACAGCCCAAGACAAGCACTTTCTTTTGCTGTGTCACAGCACCACTTGTTTAATGAGCAAATGATGAATTCAACCCTTACCAAAAAAAGCAGCTGAATAAAATTATAAATAGACACAAATTCTTCAGGCTCTAGCTATCTAGAGGAACCACAAAGTTAGCTTGGAAAGGTATCTGCCTCTCAACTACAACAGCTTAACTAAACTCTCTCATCCTTCCACAATCCCCAGTTTGATTCGAGTTCTGATGAACTAGCTTACTACCTCCTCCTTGCAGACCACAGACATTAAGCATTAGCACTGCCCAGATAATTAATACACACTACAGAACAAGGTGTGAAGTTGAGTAAGGAGAAGAGGGGAAGGCTAAAAGGAAGACCCTTACCTTCCACGTGCTTCAGCAATGCCCTGCTGCTGTTCCCATGGGCAGATATGAGGATCATTTTGCCACTTCTCAGTTCTGGCACGATCTTTTCATTCCAGTAGGGAAGGAGTCTATCAAGCACATCTTTTAGACTTTCAGCCTTTGGGAGATTATCCTGAGAAACATCACTGCATTTATACCGGCGGTCGTTGTAGATCTCTTCATAGTAAGGGTGAGTTTCACTTATGGGAGGTGGGGTAACATCGTAGCTTCTTCTCCATATTCTCACTTGCTCCTCTCCATGATTCAGGGCCATTTCTGCCCTGTTGAGCCCGATGAGTGCACCGTAGTGACGTTCATTCAGTCTCCAGGAACTCTGGATGGGCACCCACTCTTGTCCCATCTCTTCCAAGATAAGCCATGCAGTCTGGATGGAGCGGCTGAGTACAGAGGTGAAGACGAGGTCGAACTCGAAGCCCAGAGCTTTAAGGTGTCTGCCACAGTTCTGAGCTTCCTTTATGCCATCACTGCTCAGCTTCTGGTCCACCCAGCTGCAGAAGCGATTCTCCTTGTTCCAGGCTCCTTCCCCGTGTCTCAGGAGAACAAGCCTGTACTTAGCCATTTTGGTTGAAGCTCAGCACAGGTGACAACTGATCTGGCATCTAACAACAATGCATCTAGACAAAGATAGGAGACTTATATCAGATATATACCACACTATAAGTCTGCTGAGCCTGTTTTTACCTTTGAGGTCTCCCAGCTTCGAATTCCTTCCCACTCTCAGGTGGGAGGAGAAGCACCATCCTCCACCCAGCTTGTTGCAACTAGCATACTTAACCAAACGATTTGTAACAGATTTGTACAAGCTGTTATTACCTACAGATTTCCCTCAAGAAGAGCTCACTCAACATCAGTCTCCCAACCGGAGTGTCTCTCTGGTGAGCTTACAGGCGAGACACAGAGCTTTTAAGAGACACCTACACCCACAGGGGTCAGAGGAACGGATAGTAACCGGGATCCTCTGCCAGAGCCACCGAGGCGAGGGCCACAGCGTTGTAACTGGCGACACAGAGAGCCTTATTAGCCGTCCTCAAAGGAGATGTCACCACAGTCGTGGGGCAGCAGCTCCCACACACACACACACGAACACACGAGGCTGCTCAGGAGCGAGGCTGCAACTCCCCCGCCGCGCCCAGCCACTCACACGAGATGC
>VXBZ01000335.1:627-13100 GCA_013399135.1 Heliornis fulica | reverse complement strand
GAGAGCTGCGCCTCAACGAGGCCTCGGCGGCCCCGCGCCCGGGAAGCCGGAGGAAGCCGAGTGGCTGGCGCGGCGGATGAGCAGCGCTCTCGGCCAGTGAGGCCGAGCCTGTGGGCGGTGACGAGAGAGAGAGAGCGGCGCGGTGCCTACGGGAGCGCTGGGAAACGAGCGCAGCCGCAGCCGACCCGGCCCAGCCGGCACGCACGACACCACCACCCCCCTTCCCTTCCCGCCCGATGCTCCGCGGAGCCTCCGTCCTCACAGCCTTTGGCCTGGTGTCACCCCAGCGCTGCTTCACCCCCACCGCCCGGGCTGGGCACACGCAGCTGCGGCCCTGTGCCGCGTCAGGGAAGGGGCGAGGGAAGGAGCTGGGCTGCCCGCAGCCACTGGATCCTTCCCGCGCCCCGCCCGGCGCCTACCCGGGCGAAGGAAGGAGCCCAGCACCTTGGGCTGCCATCCTGCAGCCCTCGCTCACTCATTCCCGAGAGGTGACAGAATGGGGAACAGGGTCAGTCAGATGGAGCCTTCCCCAGGCAGGGCTCACTTTTTCTTCTGGATTTAGAACCTTTTGGCTTTGCTGAGAAGCAAATCTCTGAATCGAGCAGCTCTGGCCAGAAACGAAGCGGAGTGGGAAGGTGGTGTGTCTTTTACTGCTTCTATCGCCATAGGTTGGCTTTTATCTTTAAATAGAAGCAGAGTGTAGATTTCATATATAATTAGATCCACATTTTCTTCTGTAAACGCTTACCCTTGCACAGGCCCAGTGGAAAAGTTTAAAGGGCCGTAAACCTAAATGTACACCAAATGTAAGCTATCACCCTCTCTCACAAGGCAGAAAGGTGACTTTCCATTTTTCATAGAATCATAGACTGGCTAGAATTGGAAGGGACTCCCAGAGGTCATCTAGTCCAACCCCCCTGCAAGAAGCAGGGACACCCCCAACTAGATCACGTTGCTCAGGGCCTCATCCAACCTGGCCTTGAACGTCTCCAGGGATCCAGGGGCATCCACCACCTCCCTGGGCAACCTGTTCCAGTGCTCCACCACTCTCACAGCAAAGAACTTTTTCCTAATATCCAATCTAAAGCTCCGTCCCGCTGTTTTGAAACCCGTTATCGCCCCTTGTCCTGTCACAACAGGCCCTACTGAACAGCCTCTCCCCATCTTTCTTGTAGCCCCCTTGAGGGCCTGGCAGAGCGCTAGAAGGTCTCCCCAGAGCCTCCTCTTCTCCAGGCTGAACAGCCCCAACTCTCTCTCAGTTTGTCCTTTTAACAGGTTAAACTGATAATTCAAGAAAATAAAAGATGGGGTGTGTGTGTGTGTGTGTGTCAGATTCTGATAGGAAAAAACACAAGGAAATTTAAGAAATTTTTGGGCAGGGCTGTTAAAATCACATCTCTAAAGTGCTGTGAGGAGAAAGGGTGTTTTGTTTTGCACTTGCAGGGTTTAGATACTAACCCACCAGTGGGAAAGAAGGACCAGCTAGATGAAAGCTGCTTCATGGGGCTCAGCATGGCACAGCACTAAGGGTCTTGAGTGGCAAGCGTGGCCAGGCTATCAGTGACCATCATTCTGTGTCTCTTTGGTGGTTACTGCACCAAAGACTTTGTTCAGCATTTACTTGGGAAGCTCTGGAAAGCATTCTGCATCTCAGGGGGAACATTTTTCAATGCTTTTCCTGATAAAAAGACCCACCTGACTTCAATACAGTACCACAATAATATCATTGATTATTCTACATATTATTCCCAGTGGATGTGAACTGCATTTACAGTTACACATATAATACTTTTTCATCTCACCCACTAACTTTAATGTTAACAACCAGCTTTGTCCAAGCCAGAACCTACAGCTTAAAGCCAGTCCAGCCTACATAATCAAAGTAGTAGTTTTAAGTTCACTGTACCTTAAGAGTTTGATTTGCCACTCATCAGCTCAAACTGGTAGAAAGAAATGCTCCCACATCACACTGCATGACCATACACCTGTAATCACACTGCTTCCAGTCAGATAAAACCTGTTTCCTCTTGTACAAACTAGTGGTACAAGTGGAACAAACTGTACTGGTGGTACGGCTCTGGGTATGGCTGCATCACAGGAAAACTGGGTGACTGCATGGAGAAGAGCTGAAGGTCTGAGAAAGAGAACTATCTATTGTTGACTATCAGCAATATATTCAATATATATTTCAATCAATCACTAAGAATACAGTTAACAGAAAGAAGTATTATATGCCAACATTCAAGCAGCAGTAGACAGAAACCCATGTCACAAGTCAGCCTCTCCATGGCCACCAAACCCAGGTTTCTTATCTCATTAAGTCTTTGAACTAACCCATTCATTAGCATGGCAAAAACAGCCTAATGACTTTGATTCCCATTTCAGACTACACAAGGAAGAATAGCAGAAGCCATATCCCTGTGCATGACTTCTTGCAGACTTTGGCAGCTATTATCTCTCAGCCCAGCTGGGCTCTGTTTTTCAGGGTCTCTGCTCTGGAGCCTTTCCAGGTTGCAGCCCTTAGCTGGAATGTTTATGGCAGATGCAGCTCAGGAAAATCCTTTGCTTAACACAAACTTCCTCTGGGACACTGTTATAACTGGATGGCACTGAAGAAAAGCCTGGAGCTGAGCAAGGCAAAAAAACCAGAAGAAAACAGAACTGAGCAGAAGAAAGGCCAATTAATGATTGATAAAAACTACAGCAAAGAGGAGCGTTCTTCGCTAATTATGCCCTTGGTAGTTTTTCACAGAAATCTCTTTGTTCAAAGCTAACCAAGTACTTGCCATGGAGCACTGCAGACATGCCCAGTGTAATTTCCAGAAGACCCTGAGCTCTTTGTTTAGAGCTCTTTGATATATGATCTGTCTTCATTAATAATTTAAACTTCAAAAGAAACTTCTGTAATCAAATCCTCACACTCTTTAATAACTCTAAAACCTACTGTCTAAAACTTCCTCCTGAGTAACATTCAGAAGGAAGTTTTAGACAGTAACATCTACTGCATTAATTTGTGCCTTCCCTCCCAGATTCTCACTCCTCCTTTCCACCTCGGGTTGCTGCCAGCCACATGCCCATTCTCTCTGCTGCCCAGATGCCCAAGGAATCATCAACTTTTCCTTGGATGCAGGCAGCCCATTTGGGTCATTTTCAACAACTGACAGTTTTCCTTCTACAAAAGTCTCAAATCCTGCCTTTTCTGTCTGCTACACATACTATTGTTGTCTCAGATTCCTCTGCAGTTTTTCTAATGGTCCACCTGAGGCCAGATTTGTATTGAGAAAGGCCTGGGTGTGAAACACCCTATGTAGTGAGATAAACACATCCTTATTTCCCCAACAGGGCTGATCAGAACTGTTCCATCATAACATCACTCTGGCTACATCCATCTCCCTGCCCATCACCCCCCAAAACACTGGTTATGTCTTGTCTTGTAACCTAAACACAGGAGTGTTCCTACAAGAAATCAACCCCAAAGTGCCCAGGGCCCTGGGGAGTCCACAGTGTGTATCAACCTTCCTGTCAGGAGAACGGTGCTACCCAGGAGGGATCCCTTCTGTTACACTACAGCCATCTGACCCATGCAGCCCTTCAGGCTCCTTTTACACCTCTACTTACTCTCTTTTTCTGGATTAAGTAATCACTTTGGTCCCTGCTTTTTTCAATCATTTCCATTTTTTGCATCCCAGGAAAACTGTAAGTCCACACGATACCAGTATCACACTTGCACCGAGCCCAGTCTTGAAACCCACTGGTTTACCTGAGTCCTAAGCAAACTTCTGTGTATTCGTGGACTGGAAGCCTTTTCCCTTGTTCCCAAGACCACAGTCACAGCTCACATGAAGCATTGCACAATCCCTGAAGTCCTTCATAAGTCTCTATATACCAAGCCTTTGTTTATAACACAAGGAAAATAAAGCCTTCTCCATCAGAAGAACGTGCCAGGCCTATTCCTGTCTTTTTACTAGAGCAACTCACCGCGTCTTGCATTAACGAGACAAGTGGTTCTCAACATTTTCTTGGCTCAAATATGCCTCTGCATGGGTCATTTTTCATCACACACCTACTCCTATTTGCCAATTTATCACACCACCATGTCTTAAACCAAGCCTATTATTACCTAAAACTTGGGGGTGCATCTGAGAGTTGTGACTTTGGTTAGTCACCCAATTACAATTTAAACTCCTCAGCAAAGGGCCTTTTTTCACCTTTTGTTTTACTACTGCCTAATTCAAGGCTGCTTTCATATGTAAATACAGTGAGGCTTTCATCCCATTTGGTATGGGGACAATACATAACTTAGTGCATCTGAGTGGATTCTCTTTATGGCAAAAGAAGAAAACCCTTATGGAGGGCAAATAAAGAATTCTACTTTTTTTTCTAAAATCTATTTAAAAGAAAAAAAAAGTGAGAGTGTAAGCCCTTAAACTAACCCTGCATTTGTCACCAGAATCCTAGCTTTTATCTTTAGGTAAATGCAGAAGATTTTCAGAATTATTTGATACCAAATAAATGACAAACAAGGAAGAAAATACATTAAAGCCTTCATTATATGCAAAACAGAGCAAATGCTATGTGAAGCATCATATTCCAAACCTGAATTGAGACCTGAATTTATTATGTAATCCCTATGGCTAGGCACTGGTAAAGTTATTCTGAAGTAAAACACATGCCTTTTATCTGTTCATCTGAAATCTTAACTCAAAAAATATTTCTGCATATCCCAGGCTGGAAACATACACATGGGAAAAACTTTACATTCCCTAGGACTTCAAAACTATTACATGGGTATCTTCAAATAAGCACTTTACCACAACAGGTGCCCAGATGCTACGGGAAAGTGTGTGGAACATCATGTTCTGAAGGAGCTCTGATGGGTACAGTTCTACCCCCCCCAGAATAGATCTAAAAGAAGTGGCACGGGGTGCCAACAGCTGAGAAAATGAAAATCTTTCCCACAATCAAAAATTTCCCCATTTCTAGAACAAGAAACACAATTTGAAGATCTACAAGGTTCACTTATAAATTGTGTGTGTTTAAGTGGCTTACACTGCAAGTTTTGGTTTGGGGCCTTTCACTGTACAAATTAATTTATTGTAACAGTACCAAAAGCAAAGTAAATCCCACGATGAATCTGTTTTCTTTTTCCCCATTATAAACAAAGTGCTGCAGACATCAGACGTCAGTAAGAAACTGTCTGGGCAGAGATAATTTAAAAGGGACTCTGAAAATTAAGAAAGCAGCAGGGTGTTGTCTAGTCAAGGCATGATAAGTTAGTTAGAAAACAGACTGGATAGTGCTGATACTAGACCACAGCACGTAAGAATCTGGGCTAATTTAACCAAAAGGGTAAAATGGGAACTCTGATGTCATTGCAGAGAATGAGGAGAACAACAAACACACACAAGACATTCAGTTAGCCTCTACTAACATCTTTCCAGAAAAATTAATGGATCACCTAAAAAAAATAAATTAATGTTCACCTCAAAAAAGAGGTTCTGAAGTTTTTTACTTCCATGTTACAAATGAACCCTGGGTTAACTAAGAACTTAGTGATGTGTGTGTGTGGAGCTGCCTCTATATTTAGTTTGTTTTCTCACAAACACTCTACAAATCACAAAGATCTGTCTTGTGCTCCTGATGTTTCTTTCCTTCCATGGTACATGGTGCTCTTGCATTTACGAAACAAGTCCAGCTGATGCTTAGTTTGGTTTTGAATGGAACACAAAAATGAGCTTCCTATATAAAAACATCTGTCCTGTGTGTCATGATTAGACAATATAAAGAGATGGACTGAGTCACAGTGTTCCACTTCATTGTACTTTCTCAGAATATAGTGAGGTTGCCCCTGACTTCAATAAGTAATTAATTTAGGCCCTTATTTTACAGGATTCTTTCCCAGGAAACTTTAGGAGTCAAGTTGGTAAATAAGTAGCTGTTGTATTCACAGATTCACAGAATGTTAGGAGTTGGAAGAGACCTTGAAAGATCATCCAGTCCAACCCCCCTGCCCGAGCAGGATCATCTAGAGTAGATCACACAGGAATGTGTCCAGATTGTTCTGGAATGTCTCCAGAGAAGGAGACTCCACAACCTCTCTGGGCAGCCTGGCCCAGTGATCTGTCACCCTCACAGGGAAACAGCTTTTCCTTACATTCACATGGAACTTCCTGTGGTCCAGCTTGGGCCCACTGCCCATCTATCCTATCACTGGCCAACACTGAGAAGAGCCTGGCTCCATCCTCCTAACACTCACTCCCTACATATTCATAAACATTAATGAGATCACCCATGAATCAGAAGTATCAGAAGTTAATTCATGCTTCTCCCATTTATTTAACAAAAAAGGAGCAGGTGTGGCACGGTAGCCAGAAGCAACAAATCATGCATGGATGGGGAGCCATAATATCCAAATTCCCAGAAATTTTTCATCTCACACCTGTTTGGCTCACACAGAAATCTATTCATTTAAATCACATCACACCTGTTTTCCACTATTGTTTTGATTAAAATTAGTCTGTCCTTCTCTATTGCTATCAGATCTAGCTGTCCACAGAAAAGCCTGGAAAAAATATTTAGCATGCAATTTAGCATCTCCTTTTTATATTACAAAAAAGACAGTTTTCTTCTTCCCAGGGACACAAGGAAGCATCCAACATTTAGCATTGTGAATAGGTCAAGTGCTTGTTTAAGCATTCAGTGCTGCTGCCCTTACCCTTCCCTGTGGAAGTCTCCATCTGTGATATAACTGTGGCAAGATCAGTTCAGTGGATTCACAAGCCCTGGGCAGTGCAGTCCTGCCCTTCTATAGGTGGCATCTGCAGAACTAGTGCACATCTCATGACATAGTATGTTGTGGGGTTTGGTTTTTGGGAAGGGGTGGTGTAGTTGAGAGGTTGTTTATAATACCTTTGGAAAGATACCATAAAATGAGGCCCACACTATCTGACCAAGGCCTCTTGCCCTTCTAAAGACACAGTTGCTCACAGATATCAGACATGAAGCCACTTTATCTGGGCTAACATCTAGTTCACTGGGTAATCTAGGAGCACACAGAGGCCAGATTAATTTCCCTGGCTTCTGCAACAGGCCAAACATGGACAAACTTCTCCCAGCCCCTCAGGATACAGAGATCCTGTGATTACAGAACAAGTGAGAGAGGCCTCACACAAGGTAATGGCTGGAAACACCCTGACAGGACAAATGGCAGCTCATGGCCTCCCCCTTGCATGCCCTGAACTACTTCTGGAAATGGCAGATGGTGACAGTACAGGAGCCCATCTGACCATTCCTACAGTAAACCTGTGCAGATTCATGGATTAGTGAAGGACAATAAGCCAAACTTCTGTGGGAATCACTTGACCTTCCACATCCACACTAAATGCTCATATTGCCCACAGGTCCTGCCATGTGACAGGAGAAAGACCACATGAGGTTCTGCTTTTGTATTCACAAAACCTGAGTAACAGTCAGCTAAAACAATCTCCCCTGTTGTGTATGAGTTCAGGTTATAAAGGAATTTACATACAGCTCCAATTGCACAGATTCCACAGTGCTATTTTTCATGTTGTTTCTAATCTAGATGAACTCATTGGGTTTACTATGAGCTCCATTTCATGCCTTTTTTTTTTAAACATGAAGAAGATATTTTTCAATGTTTTTGTGTTCCAAAAAGGGAAAATATAGCCCTTCCTCCACTCTTAAGGCAGCTCAAGCACCTCTTTTCTTGTCAAAACTAGGCACAGCTGATTGCTGAAACTTGAAATGGAACATGAAAATATTTTTCCATGAGGACAGGAGCCTTCATTTGGCAAGGAAAATAGCAGACTGTTCTCAGAAGTGGCAAGCTTTGGAAAACCTACAGTCTGCATATATGAGAGAGGAAAATCTTGTTCCTGTGATAACCATGCCTACCAACAGAACTGGACAGGAATGTAATTGTGGGATGGGCACATTTTCCAGCTGTAGATGAGTTGGGTTTGGAGGCTGGCCATGGTGCCCTTGCTATTCCACTTCAATTGCTTATCCCCTCATTACAAAGCCCATTTTTCCACAGAAATAACTGTGAAGGTATGGTCTTTGTTGATGCTTTGGTACCTGCTCTCTTCACAAGGGCTTGACCTAGAGAAAATCAAGCAGAGTATTTGATTCACCTCTTCAGTCTATAATCAGGAGGCTTATTTTGACAAGTACAAGAAAAATCACAAAAGATGCAGACATGCTGCACCTCCTGCAGCAACCAGTCCTGGCCTGTGCAAGAAAGTTGCAGTTTAATTAAACCAGTTCAAACACAGATGCTGTTAGATTAATGCTAAGCCTGTGGGAGGATAGGTGTTATTTTGCTGAAGAGTGTTTTATATCATTTTAACTAAAGTGATAAGGAATGGATTTTAACCTAAATCAATGCACAACATACTTCAACTGATATATGTCCAAAAAAGGCATTTGCATCCACATAATGAAACAGCACAAGATTTTCATGTAAACAAGCCTCAGAGGAAAATGTAACCATATTATACTCTGGGAAAACTGAGAACATGCCTTGTTTTGTCCTTGTCTGCTGTCAACACCTCCTCCACTGCCTCCAGGGGTCTGCTCCCTGCTGCCTGACAGTTTTATTAACTGGGGAGCCACAATTAATTATCTCCTGTCTTATTTACCCCCCAGTACCCATTTGTTGGCAAAAGTTACACTTTTCTTTATCACCAAACCATCCCCTTTGATGTAGCTCTCAAACTGTAGCTTCCTGCAACTCTGCTAAGTTAAAAAAGACCATAAACCTTTTTAAGCAGCTCTGCTTTCTCATCCCAGAGCATGTCCAACCAGCTGGAGCCTACCAGTTTAGACTACAGAGTGGGGAAAGTGCTTGGTAAAATGCCAGTTCTTACTCTTCTTGCTGTTCTTGGCTCCCTTCCCCAGATGCTGCCATGCTCAGGCCAAGGCTGGGATGCAGATCCTGAGAAATTTAGTCTCCCTCATACTGCCTGAGCCCCCCACCAAGGCTGCACCATGAGCTGAAGGGCAGGGGGAAGAGAAGCCCTTCTGGTGAGGAAGCACTGGAAAATATACAGTGTGACATCCAGCCATTCTGAGGACATCAGGGACAATATACCAAATAAGTTTGACAAGAGTTTGGCTCAACACAGAATTGACACAGTTGGCAGACATTTTAACAAAAGGCTTGCTCTGATGATGTGGAATCAGTGGCAAATCTCCCAACTGAAGGAGCCTCTGGCCACAAATGTATCCTTGACAATCCAGCTCTGTAAGGCACCTGCTGCCTCCTACAAGCTGCAGGCCACCAATGGACCATGGGTTGCTACAGTCAAAACCTGGGATATACATGTTTTAAGTGTCCACTTAATAGGAGAGAGAAAATGAGCTTTATGTTATCTCTCCCCTCCCCAGCTCCACCCTCTCAATGTATAATAGTGATTAAAAGTACAAGTTTTGGAACATCTTTGAGCAACAGTGGTGAGTTGAGGCAGGAAAAGCCATCTCATACATGTCAGCACAGAAGACAGCAGGGAAAAGGCGACTCTTTTCTACACCTTTAAGCATCAGACAATTAAGAAAGTTGATTTATTAGTGTTAATTGGTAATTTCCTCTCCAAAACTCGAAGACTGTATGTTTTGAATGCCTACCAGAAAATTCTCATGCCTACTCATTTATTTCAAATGTAAGCCACCTTCTTTGTTTTCCTCCTTATCCTTTTTAGGACAAGAGCTAGAGGAAGCAAGATTTCCACCTTCTCATTATTACAAAACCTAAGGAGTGCAATGTGCAATTCAGCCTGCTGAGAGATCACTGAAGAAACACAAAACCAGTGGCCACACACAAGTTTCACTCTGCCCCCACGTGTGCAAACGTTAAAATACACCCTCTCATCCACTGTCTGGGTCCTGCTCTATGTTTGTACAACAGGATGTGTTAGTTGAGATTCCCAAGAAAGGGTCGGACAATGCAAAGCAGTTCCGAGAATTATCAGATGTCCCCTACTCCAGCATGTGTGGTGATGGCTTGTGGTCTCTGAGTCCCTCAGAGGAAGGCTCCTAGTCTTCCTCATACTGCCCACTCGTTACCTTTGGGATTTAGTGCCTGAGAGGGACCTTCCAAGAGTGGTTGGACCCATGCCTTGTGCAACTCCCTCCGACTGCCTTTTGTTTCTAATGGCCAGTTAACTGCTTGGTTAAGCACCATAATGTCGCAGACCCCTTTGTTTCTACAAAAGAACACCTAGTCAAGTACTTTTAGCACTTGCTAATTTTTAACTTCTGCTAAAATGAGCTTCCTTGCTTCTCTGGCTAGTGTTATGTCTGGCCAACAAGGCTCCCTCTATCTACACAAACACAAATACCCTAAAATTACCTGAGTTACCTAAATGTAGTAACAACATCTCCAGTGCCCACATAGCTACAGAGAACCTTTTCTCTTTTACATTTCTCTTTTCACTTTATGAAACTCTCCTTTAAGAATATACTGTCCACTAAAAAATAGCCACAGAGGTGTGGCTGTTGCCTGTACTAATAGAAGAAGTGAAATTAAGAAACAAGCAACTCTGGAGTTCTACCAGAGGGACAGCCCTGTTAAAATCAGGAAAATATGTGGGAGTTTACTTTTCACCTTTTCCATGCATACACTGTGTGAACTTCCCAGTGCCTCATGTCCCAGCCTGTGAAGTGTACATACCATCACCTCCATATGTAGGGGTAGAAAGGAACTACTTCTTCCCCTGTAAATTAACACTGATGTTTCCCTAGCCACCATCACTGTCATGGTGGCACTCAGCTCCAAACCAAAGGGTTCAGCACATGCCTCACAGCACACAAGCACACAGCCAGCAGCAAGGGACACCTGCCTGGCTTTACCTCTGACAAACGGTGGGCCAAAGCATCATTGAATGGAGGCCAGAACATCCCTGTGGTCAGCTTGTGTCCATGTTCCTGGCTATATCCCTTGAACAGGATTCCCCCAGTTTGCTCCAGAGCACCCTGCACTACAGGATGGGACTCAAGAAAGGCCCTAACACCCTGACCCATGGTGAGTGGGGAGCATCCACCTGTGGGTGCTGAGCCCAGAGCAGGGCATGAGGCTGGATCACTGATGTGTTGCAGAAGCACATCAAGGAAAACCATTGTACATCTGAGAGGCTTTCTTGTGTAACACAAGAGCTCCTGGTTGCCTTGATGGTGTTGAAGGTGAGCTACAGCTTCAGCACAGCACTTTTGCAGTGCTGTAGAATAGTCATCTACTGAGATTCACTGCACTCCCCTGCTGAGGAAGGAGGGAGGCACCAGAGCTGGGGGGTTGGCAGGTGTGGTGATCACTGAGATGTGGATGAAGCTAAGCTGAGAAGTTCCCATGGTAGAGGGAACCTGAGGGACAGAGGCTCCACTTCTTGGTGGAGAAAAGACCCCACAGAGTGGGTTCTTTGCTTTTCCAGCTCCTCAGGAACAGGATGTGGAGCATCCAGGAGAGACATGAACGCCTGCAGCAGCAAAGAGCTGTGTTGGTGGCAACAGGGCCCTTCCCAAAACCTGTGCCAGCAGGCTGGGGGGTGCTGAGCAGCTTTGGGCAGGCATCTGCTGCTTTCAGACACCTCTGGGGCTCCTCTCCACTGCTCTGGGGAGCCCTTGGTCTTCCACTAAGCAGCTCAAAACATCTCTGAGGGGCTGGGGGAAGCCTGTCCACCGAGTGCTGAGTGGGAGCTGCTCCACTCCGTGCCCCCGAGGCCTGGGGTGGGGGGGTTAGGTGTGTGCAGTGCTGGGCTGCAGGGGTGCCTGGTGCCAGCCCCAGCAGAGGCTGGGCAGCAGCCTGGCTCCTTATTGGCCACCCAGGTGGGTTGTCATGTCAGCTTAGATCTCTTTTCACTGCCCAGAACCCTATTCCCTAGCAGGAAGGTGTCGAAGATAGCTGAAGCAGAGGGCTACAGCCTTCCCATGTCCAGAGAACTGAGTTGGAGTCCAAACTATTTTAATCCAGAACTTCACACAAGCCAAACTGATAAACATCCAGCCCTAGCTCCAAAATCCAAGGAGGCACCACCACACATCCTACTGGCCCTGAAACCTCTCCTGGTAGCCCACCTGCAGGCACAGAAACACTCGAGCTTTCCCATATCCAGGGAACTGAGGGAGATTCCGTGGAAATTCAATAAAAAAAATCATGGGAACCAATAGAATATACATCCATGCCCAGCTCCCACACCAAAGGGCCTGCCATGACAAGGCCTACTGGCCCTGAAACCTCTCCTGGTAGCCCACCTGCAGGCACAGAAACAGTTGGGCTCTGACCTTTCTCCTGTCATAGGACTACAGAGCCTCCCATTGCTCTATAAATTCCACAGGGATAGAAACACTAAAAGTCCAGACCCAGCTCCAAAGCGCAAGGATTAACCATCCCATACCCTACTGGCCCTAAAACCTCTCCTGGTAGCCAACCTGCAGGCACAGAAAGTGCCTGCAGGTTGGAG